>CM062841.1:17363525-17963525 GCA_031772345.1 Himalopsyche anomala | reverse complement strand
TCAGAGGTCATGCTAGCCTTTGCCTACTTTGAGCGAAAAACTTATTTTTCATAGAAACCATTGTAGATACATATTTATGTATGTTTATAAGTTCTTGGATTTTCTTATCAATGTGACACTGAGATGGCTGCTGAAAACAAATGACCTAACTACGGCAATAGGTCATTCAGTGCCCGGGGCGCTAATTGTATAATATATGTACAAATGCAGTGAGATATTACAATTTTAATAAAAATTGAATTACGATATTAAATAAACCGAGTTAGCCACGAAAACGGTCCAGATAATATATTGTCGCCCACTGTGGCCTAGATGTTTAAAGCTTGCTCTAACTACTTGGTGGGTCTGGGTTCTTTTCCCAGTAAGGTCAATGTCAAATTTAGACATTTAAATTTAAATCTGAGACCTAAGAGGCGGGTGTTTGTAATGTTAATTTACCTTGAGTTGATCTCGGGTGACTTCTTAAATTCTCAACGAACTTTTCTCGTATTTCTCAATTAAAAAATATTTGGCGCATTGGTATTAGCTGTAATGCTAAATTTTTTGAAAAATTGAAATGAAAAATTATTATTCTTCAGCTAATTTTCTTGCATCTGGCAAGTACCTATTTCGGAGATGTGGATAAAGGAACGAAGCTCGGAACACTTCATATACGATGTTTTCTTACAAAAATATATTTCGCATAATTTGCTAGTGATCTTCTTAATAATTTAAGATTTTTTTCGAAAATCAAGTTAAAATAAAAGATTTAGAATCATGGCATGTTTTATTACAAATTTACCGAAATTACTACTTGTTGGGTAATCAACCTATCTCTTTAAACAACTGGTTTTTAGTCAGTCCTTATAGGACTTACTTAATTAAGATCAGTTTGGATCTATTTGGACATACAAATAAATACACAACAAAGTTTCAGGATTCAAATCTGTGACTCTGCAATCAGGTGAAGTATCTACAGCTCAATAGTGTCAACTGCTAATTTTCCCATTCCAGTAAATTTAAATACGATCAATCCTATCCGAGTAAAAGCAGATACGCGACATCGTTTCGTTCAATGCCGACATTGTATGTATCACTTTTAATTTTTTATTCTCAATTACCTCTAATGGAGAAAGCCTCACTAACACAATTTCCCAGCCCCTGATGTCAAACAGTTTTTTCTGCTATTATTACATTTTTTCTTTTCAATGCCACACATGTCAGCAATCTTGATAATTTCATTTAATTAAGTACACGAGCAGCATTCACACAAAATTAAAAACAAAAAAAGAAATAGACAAACACGAAACAAGACTATCTTTACGACTCACAATATTTATGACAATTGTAAAGAATAATTATACAACTTAGTTGCGTAATTCCAGAATCAAAAGAAGCCTATTTAATATTTGTCATGAATGAAGTTTGAATACTTTGATAGTGTATCTTATTAACATGGACATGGTTTATGAGAAAGATGAATACTGTCAGGTATAATAAAGTTTATCTTTGATGAAGTCAAGGCTTTCCAAAGTCAGCGTTGTACAGATGAAATTAGAATAATACTGCTCGTAGATATCAAGTTTAACAAACAAAGAAATATACTGATATCGGTCAAAGTCTTCGTGAAGACGTACCAATCTTGAACTAAGGAATGTTCAGCTAACGACAATAATATTTTCCCAACATTAGTAAAAAAAGGTCGAGATTGCCATCAATAGCAGTGGCGTATGGTGAGTGTTAGCTTTGGGTGAATGTGCTGTGTATGAAAATAATAAAGAAAACTAAAAAACACAATTAGACATATGAAAAAAAGGTTGACTAACTGAGTCACAAGCAGTTCTCGTCAAAAAACTAGTATCAAAATATCTCCATTCAGAGGACATATACCTCAAACTGGGAGCGGACATGGATTAAAAAATATAATATATCAAAATGTCTTAAGAACTATTTGTAATTATAAAGGTAAAATAAAATAAAGGAGTATAAACATTAGTAATAAATTGTATAAAAAGTATTATCATGCCAAAATGTCTATGAAAAATGGCCTTTTAATAAAAAATAATCTAATACAAAAGTAGACGTGAAATTTGCGAAAGAACGCCCGAGAAATATCATACATGACATGTGAGCTATCAAAAAAGAGAACGACTTTCGACCTTAAAGTTGCATACAAAAATATTTACATAGACTGGCGACCGTTTGCAATTGTATGGGAAGGCAGGTCGTGCGCTTAGGACAACGCTCGCCTTTTCAAATACAGTATACTACCGCGCAACAAATATATTTTAAATGTATGTTCCGGATGTCCGTCGTACACCTTGCACACGCTGAATATACGCCCCTGATCAATAGCTGTTCACTTAGTGATAGTAAAATTTATTCTTATATATACAAACATGATACAACTATTTACAAAGCTTCGTTTCAAGTTCATCCGTGCACTTGAGCCTGAAGATGACGAAAGTTGAAACTCTTTTCGTTAGTGACAGAACAAACAAAATTTAAATGATTTGAATTTATCAATATCTTCGCTGTATCCGATTTCTTTTGTTTCTTCGCAATATTATTACGATAAAATAATTTTAATTTACATATAATTCCAAAATACAATACAATTTCTTAAACATTTTTATTTCTTTTCTTTTTTTATTTCTACCAAAAAAGACATGGAATAAAATATTGTAATTTTTAATTTACTTTTTTTTGTGAGGGCATTGAATAGTTTTATTGTGGCAAACAGGGAATAGCCCAAACTGATATGATAATTCGAGGGCTTAAAGTCAAACAACACTATCTACAAAAGTGTAACAGGAGAGTCAAAACTTTACAAAGCAGATGTTTATTTGAAACTAAATGTTCATATTTTATTAGTATGTTTATATTGCATATGATGTTAATTTTTTTAGGTATGGTCTTAAAAACATTAAACAAAAGCAACTTTATGTAGTTAGACTATTACCGCAAATGAAGAGTGACATACTTTCGATGGTTTCGGCGGTAACTTTGTGGAAGTTCATTGAAAAGTGACATTTATCAACAAATAAAAACAAAACATCTTTTAGTGGATAACGTTGTTTAACTGTAAAGCCCTCAAATAGATTGAGGGCCGACAAATAAATAGAATAAAAGTGGCAAAAAACACTTTTTCTAACAAATACTTCTCTATACTAGGATTAACGCTGAATTGTTTACATAAAAATAACCAATTCCCAATATAATCAAAGTATTCTGTCAATAATTCTAATATTTTTGTTGGATTCCGAGGGAACTTTGTTTTTAATAATTATTATCTTCAAATAAAATTTTAATAGAGAGAATAGTCTATAAGAGACGCATCATATCCATTGTTAATGGCAATTTGTTTAATTATAATTCTTAAAATAACTCACCATTCAAATCCGTAGGCATTCCCTTTTCACCAGCAATGGCTTTAAGCTTAATGATACATTTATTTCTTATATAAACATGATACATTCATTTATTAAGCGTCGGTTCAAGTTTATCCGTGCGCTTGAAGATGCTAAAAGGCGAAACCCAGGTCGCTAGTGACAAAACTTGTGTGAATGTACATAATTTGAATGATTCAAATTTAATATTGAAATTCCACCAAGCACCTTCAGTCGAAATCTTAAAAGTTCACTTATATTACATTTAATTATTTCCATATTAATTATTTCCAAAGTAATACCAACTTAGTCAATTATGTTGGCAGAAACCTATAAATAATTTGAAGGTTTTTAGCTGTCCAGATTTCTTATTTCTACAGCTACCCAAAGACAATTAGACAACTACAAGTCATTGAGCTGTAAAAATTTTGGTCAATTGTTGTTCTTTCATTATTTTGTCTTCTACGACCACGCTCCATTTCAGTACGTTTCGTGATATTTGAAAGAGTCGACTATCTCAAAACAAGGTTTTTTAACATAACGTTTTCTGGCAGTATATCTACTACATCATACCTTCTCCAAAATTAGCCACTCACACACATAGATTGAGGCATTACTCATATTTCATTTCAGCTTTCCAACAAAACAATAATTTCTATTGCTAGTATTAACAACTAAATTCGAAATAAGCCGATTTTCTATCTTTCCATTTTTTTATTCATGTTCAGTAGATGGATTTATTTAATTTAATTTTGAGCTGTATAAGCAACACCGTGTAACAGTAACAGGGTCAAGTATATTCATTGACATTGCCTTAAATATTATTACATCTGACCCTGGTTATTGACCTCTGTATGTAAAATAGCTAAAGTTCTCATTTTGTATTATTTATCATTCCTCAAGTTTGAACACATCGTTAATTTTAGTCTTCTTATTATTACAATTTATAAAATATAGATTTTTTCAATGGTATATAATATATTATATTATGTGACATATTCTAGGTTGGCTACGTTCTGAAAATATTAGCGAAAGTAAAAAATTTAAATGTAGAATTTTATTGATAAATAATATTTGAGACATCTATATATTACATTCTTAAGCTACAAATGATAAGAAAACTATGTTCACTTTTATTGAAATTATGACATGTTTAATGCAAGAATACAGAATGAATTCACTATGAATAGAAACAATAATGATTACTTAAAGTATTATTTACGAAAAACTCAATTTCTGTTAGTTTAACTTTTGTAATTGGTACACGAAAATAAAATTGTAAAATTTTCAAGCACATATACAACGGATTTTAGTATAGGTAGTCAAACTCGATGATCGGATATTTTCGAGAGATTCAGCAGTTACTCTGTGAATATAACTCGATGATTTTTAGCTAAAATAACTCACCGACGACGGCATCCTCTCGTTTTACCGGTTCACTATTTACTTCTTTCGGCATGTTAATAAACAATTGGACAACACTTGGGTAAATTAAAGTTTGATATTCTTTTTCACAAAATATAACACTATTGTATGTTAATTCTTTTGAACAGTCTATCTAAATTACTTGATTAAAATTCTATGTCAATCAAAGGTGAACTGTTTGTATTGATCATGTCTCGTTTTATTTAGTAACACCGGTCTGCTGTTTTTCACTTGACACATGACAGATATAACGATCTGACGTTTATACAACTTGTAAATTTCTGTTTTACCGACTGTTTTTAATTTACTATGATCACAGAGATATAGTTTCGTTACATAGTTTTATTAGTTTGAAGCCAGAATAATTACCGCATACTTGATATGATGAACTAATATGTTATAATTTTTAAAAGCAAAAAAAAATTAAAAAAACAATCGTTTAGTTATTGTAGCTTGCTACATAATATATTATTCGAGTATAATTTTATCAAAGATACTTCTTTATATTATGTACACAATGAACAGCGTTTCAATCTGACTACAGTGATCATAAATTACAGTCGAATAAGAAGATTTCTTCTACTTACAAAATACAGTTCGTAAACAACAACACATACATACCATATTTGAATATTTGTCTCAGATCTGGTAGATAAATTATTTGTTTCTCGGTGGAATCCAGAAACTCTTAATTATATCAATTCATTTAAACAAAACATTGAATTAAAAAATGCCAACTACGGACGTTGTCAGTCTTACTAAAAAAAGCATGAAAATATGGACTTTTACAACGCGATTGATGGTAAATTAATAATAGTGGTAAATGGGCTTTAAATCTTACGAATTTATTCCAAAATCCAAAACAATCCATTATTTTAGAATTGTTGGGAGTTACCGTCCACACTTGACCAATATTTGTTTATTATATCAAAACCAGTTAAAGATAGAAAAGGTTTTGTTTCTTTTCGTTTTGTTTAATTGCTTAGCTACTAGTCTATGGTTACCAACCATCGGGGGGAAAAATAAAAAAAATGGTCCAAATATTTTTAATGTCGAAATTTATTCTTAACCTTTAGAGAAGTGTCTGCCAAACTGTGTGCCGCGGCACACTACTGTGCCGCAAGAAGTCTCAGGTGTGCCGCGGTGGAAGAAGTCTTAAAAATGATAATTTAAAATAATACTTATTCATTTAAATTTTCTTCAATTTTAAATAAATTCAACATCTACACATTCAAACAAATATTTGTCACGTTCATACATAGTGGTCAATGCGACACATTTTATTTTTTAAGGTACATTTAATTTTTTAAACCATTTTTATTTGGTGTGCCGCGGTACTAGTCCTGTTCACCAGTGTGCCATGTAGTAAAAAAGATTGGCCGACACTGCTTTAGAGGAGTGAATAGATCTATACAGACCTTACTTTAATTTACTGCCTTTTCTTAACATGACAATTTCGTGACTTTTTCTCAATGAATATAAGTAATTCATACTTAGAGCATATATATGCTTACAGACACACTCCTTTAAAGTACTTCCGTACTCATTTACAGAAAAATGGCGCCGACGTACATATGACGTCCATACTCCTCTAAAGGTTAAAGACGGTAAAGGATAATGCATGCTAGTGGAAGTATTTTGCATGATAAAGTGGTAAAGAAACATTGGTAGTGTCAGTGCAAAATATTCTAGTTTGTAAAAAATCCGACAGGTGGCATTTTAATTTGATTCTAAACATATTTTCGGAGAAAAAAAAAGTTGTTTAAATTCACTCTTCACGTCTTTGAACCCGTCCATCGTCTTCAATTGTAATGAAATATTTTTGTCAATGTCATTAATTATGATTTTCTTTTGTTTCAGTGCGGGCCAGAAGAAATTAGCTGTTATTGCAAAATCTCACTGATGTTAAGATAACAAAGGAGTTGATATTGTCTATTAGTAAAATTAATAGCTCAAAATGGCCACAACTAATTCGCCATCCAATGCGGTGGCAACACCGTAAGTATATTATTTTTTTAATGAAATAAATTCTACATTAGGAATGAAAGGGATGAAGGGAATTTATACATCACATGTGAAAATAGCGGGATGAAGCGAGAGCGATAAGTTACCCACTAGTTCTGTCCTAGCGCTATCTTTCTTTTGTTAAAAGATATATCTCCATTAGGAGGTCATATGCTCCACATTGCGAAGAGACATGTATAAAAACAATAAATCAACAGGCAAAGGAGCAAAATCCTCAGAATATTGTTGAAATGAAGAAATGCTGAAAAAAATATATTCTCAAAGTGTGGTCAACGTTATGCTATTCGGTTGCAGTGACCATGGGCTCCAGTCTCAATAGGGACACTAGGAAATTAATTTATCAATCAATTTGTGAACTTGTCTTCGACGACACTAATATTTATGTTACCTCAAATTCCCTACCAACCATCTGATCCATAAAACAAAACTTGGCGAGAGCTCTTACTCTTGTAGTATTTCCTCAGGCATATCCTCAGGCGCTGATTTACAATAAACATCGTAGGCCACAAACATTGTGACGCCGTACTTGACCGATGAATGCTTACTATGAAAATGAATTAGTGTGGACTTGTTATCACACTGTACATAGTGCAGGAACACGATATGTGCTGTCTTGATACCAATAATAATTTTCTGCGGCCCGCGAGCAATATTATATTTTTGAAAAAGATTTACGTTTTTATCTTTTATCGCCTTTTTAGAAAAAGATTGAAAAGAAATATAATAATCGTTATTTTTTGATCAACCTATATATGTGAACAAACATTTTCAATCATGAACCTCAATAAAAACTCTTTACAATCAAACATCACCGATGAACATTTACAAGCAGTTTTAAGAATCTCAACTACAAAATTAACACCAGAATTTAAAAAAAATGTTAAAAGACTTAAAACAGTTATATTCCTCTTATTATATTGTTTTTTTTTTCATGATAACAAATAGTGTACATATAAAAATGGTATTTTAATTGCGGCTCGCCGCTCATTTTAAATTCCTGAATTTGGCCCTCTATCCAAAAAGTTTGCCCCTTCCTGTTCTAGACGAAGAGTAGCACTGTGGTAGTGATTATTTTCTCAAAAAATATTTTCTACTTTTATTTCAGATTGCACGAGATTCCTTTCGGAACTAGGTTGGCGATGTTTTGCAAAGTTTATTGGAAATCAATTTTAATTGTAATCACTCCACTTATTCTTTTACCTCTTCCAATTATAAAAAATACCCCGGTAAGTGATATTCAACAATATCTATATATATATTTATAAAAATAAAATAAAACAAATGCCGGTTGCGCTTACCAGGAGCTTTTGAAGAAAAATATAATCTAATAAAACTGTTTAATAATTATGAAAATAGTTTTCATTTTATTAAAGACATAAAATTAGATTATCCATAATTAAAATGTAAAACGACTTCTTGAAAAAAATGGCAATACAAATTAAATACTAAATTAATTAGCATGAAAATAATTATTGGAAATGGGAAATTTATACCATATTGACTAGAAGAATCTTAATACTTAACGCTGTTATAGTTTAAAATAGATATTAATAATGATTCTACACAGCTAGTTGGTAAGATAAGAATGAATATTTTTCAGTTCAGAATAACGAAAAAGCAATTGAAAGCATTTTCTATGAGAAAAACTAATTTTATACAATTCTATAATATAGTATATTAGGTTCAGATTATATTAATTATTAATCTATATATCGTCGGTATACTGGCAGAAGGGGATAAATCTAAAAACCTTGTTTTGAGATAATCATCATTTTCTTAACTTCGTCAATTCTTTAACAGCTCTACAACTATTACATAACATTCTAAAAACCTGTCTGAAATTCGATAATGATTAACAAATTTGATTCACATATTCAAAAGTTATTTATTGTTTTTTTTGTTTCCAACAATAACATAAATCGGAATTGAAATATGGATGAATTTATTTTGTCCGAAGATACAGTGTGTTAAAAACTGCATTAATAATTCAAAATGCTTTATTTTGTTAGAAATCAACCCTATGTTGAAAATATAATCTAATTTTAGCAGTGTAAAGAATATTTATTCTTACCCATTTCTTTCGTGATTATAACCTGATGTATTTTTTTTTTACAGCCCTTTAAATGTATGTACGTAGTTCTCTTAATGGCAGTCTATTGGGTCACAGAAGCATTACCATTGCCAGTGACGTCGATGCTGCCGGTCGTGTTGTTCCCGACAATGGGGATATTAGCCTCGGAACCGACATGCCAGGCTTACATGAAAGGGACAAACATGATGTTTATCGGGGGCCTCATGATCGCCGCCGGACTTCAGCATTCCAAACTCCACAAGCGAGTCGCCCTCAAGACGATTCAGATTGTCGGATGTTCACATAGAAGGTAATAAAAACTCTTGATAAAACTCAATTTCGATAAAAAAACATTTTTTAATCCATATTGAAGTCACAGATAACTTTTATTTCTAAGAAAAATTTAAAAAAAAAAACGCAAATTCGTTGTATAGAAACCCCTCGTGACTATATGGTCATGCCTCATCCTTTAAATACCGTGTAATGTTGCGTACGGACAGTAGTAAGGACGAGCGTGACCGTATGGACACGCAAACATTCGGGATTGAAATATAGCTAAACGTGAAATTTTTTAAAATATTTACAATTTGACCTCTTTAGATGAACATAATTTCAATAAAATTATATTAGCAAAAGAACTGTAAAAAATTTGATGTTTTGATAAAAAAATAACAGTTTCAAAAAGTCCATTAAAAAAAACAGAAATTCAAAAAATCGCATGTGCTTTTGGTGACTTTTTCTGTCCCAGCGGCTGATGACTTACTGAATTCTGTACCCTTCTTAACCAAATATGAGTGAAAACAATGATATTTTGGTAGAAAAAGGATGAATAGTGGGATCAATAGACAACGGTGTTTACTGTTACCATATGGTCACTCGTCCTTGGAGGGTTAAATAAAAATATTAAACCATTTTCTCAGACCGGTTTAGCTCATTGCAAGAATTGTCAACAGGTCATGAAGTTAATAAAATTGTTGTTGCCATCAGTTAATAATGCTCGTAATGAATGAAACCGTTACTGACCACTTAAAAAAATGTTTTATTTTTATAAATATATTGTCTTTACACCACGAATTGTCTATTGTGTTTACACACATAAAAAATTCATCAGACACTACAGTGAAATAATTCCTTTTCCAGATTAAACTTTGGCCTTACTTTTGTTACCATGTTCATCTCGATGTGGATTTCGAACGCCGCAGCTGTAACTATGATGGTTCCCATCACGGAAGCCGTTCTTGAAGTCTTAGAACAGGTAAATTTCTGTTTAACGATTACTTCTGGTCAAAACTATTTTCTTAATGACGCACGCCTAAAACGTGTGATGGAAAAAATAATAAATGATTCATAAAAAAATACTTCCCCTATGAAAACAGAAAATGGAAAAACAATTTGACTCAGCAGTTGAACTAATAAAGAATAAGAAGTTCTTTTTAATCATATCATGTTTGTTTAGTGAATAAACTAATAATGAATTTAAAACAATATAGAAAATCATTGCCTCTGACTGGAGATTATATGCTGATCCGTCTTTTGATCTTTAGCCCTGCTCAGTTTTGCAATGTCTGGAATTTACAAATTGCTGAGTTTATAGATTGATTTTTATATATGTATAGATTTGGTTTGTTGGTTTAATTTCTTGAGGAACTAGGAGATTAGGGAACGTATGATACAGCACCCTGTCACGTTGGTGGTCATGAAGAGACGTTGGAACTGGCTGGGTCACGTGCTGCTGATGCCTCCGGAGAGCCTTAATCTAGAGCACGGTTTCTCAACGGTGGGCCATATGGCCCCCCAGGGGGCCACAGAGATTTATTTTTGTTTTGGGGAGCCACAACACAGTTCAGGGGGGCCACGGGCAAATTGAGGATTTAAAATTCCTCGGTGAGCTAAAAAAAAAAAGGTGTTTTGGAGATTTTCTAGGAAAAAGTATACCAAATCGGTGATTTCAAATTTCTCGGTGAGCTAAAAAAAAAAAAAGTGTTTCGTAGATATTCTGGGAAAAAGCATACCAAATCCGAGATTTCAATTTTCTCGGTGGGCTATAAAAAAAAAAAGGTATGGGGGCCACAGAAAAATAAAGACACTCAAAAGGGGCCACGCTCCCAAAAAGGTTGAGAAACACTGATCTAGAGAATAGATTTGTGTCGTTACACATGTCTGTGATATTTCATTCTATCCCAACCATTCTGAAAATGAAGTGTAATCCTTCCGAACACTGTTCTTTCACTTTTACCCTCTCTGTGACAAATGGCTAGGCGTTTGACTTACAATGGTTGTGACTATCCACTAGAAAATCATTTCACATTGAGAACAGGCACAATTAAAAACGATTTAAAATGGGAGACACCTTCCAAAAGTAGCGCAGTTCAATTGTATAGATGAACAAGATAGACAAATTACTGTATATACAACAAAATATATTGCTTAATGTTAAATAATTGATGAATACATTTTTTGCATTGCAGCAAGGCTTGGGTGACATGTACATCCGCAAGAAGAAAGATCCCGAAGAGAACGGGCCCAATGGAAAAACTGGCGAGGGTGAAGTTGTCCCTGCCGAAGACGACGTGTAAGTATAACCATCGCCATTTTGTATATGTTAAAAAAATAATTTTCTTTGTCAACAGATAATGATCGCGATGAGCGAAACCGGTCAGGATTTGTAATAATTATGTGAAATTAATTTAAAAATACTTAATTTGAAACGTTTCTTATGTTTTTACATTCTCTAGATTACCAACACCGAGCAAAACGACTATCTGCTATTTCCTGAGCATAGCTTACGCAGCGTCGATTGGTAATTATTTTTACAATTATTTATGGATTGGGTGATCAATCAAGATAGCAAATGATCGGACAAACGGGGCAGGTCTGACTGGACTTGGCTCTTACAATATAAGGGACCTCAATCTTGATTGAACTCAAGCTATTTGAAATTTTAAAATATTTTGGAAAGGATGGAAGAAAAGAGTGTTTCTATAATTGTTGTAGCTATAAATTATAATATTCAAGAAGGCTTGCCGATAGTGAAATTTGAAGAGCCATATGAACTTGCAACACTGATTATAAATTACCAGATCGTTTATAAATTAAATGATTATATAATTAAAAATGAATTTGCTAGTATGTATAGAAGCGCGAAAAGTTTAGGTAAAATGTATAATCGAATTCATATTAAAAACCACCAAACAAGCGATGGGAGGAAGCAAAGTAATTGGCAGGAGACAGGGAAACATGGAGGTGCCGCTTAGCGTCCAAGAGTTAGGAGCGAATAAGGTCAATGAAGAAAAAGAAATAAGCGTTCATATTTTAAATTTTCTTTCCCACAGTATTGAATATTGAAGTCGGAATCTACAAAAACATCATTAGCCGTTGGAGTTGAATTTTTCCGAAAAGCCATGCATACATTTTACTCCCTCACAAATGGATCGTTCAAATGTTGATCTTTTATTTATTCAATAATGTAAAAATTTAATAGAAGATTTCAGATTTATAACTTTTCAATCAAGAATTGACATAAACACCTAAAAATGGAAAAAGAAAACTTTTTAAAACTGAATACTTTGCTATAGTTTCCTTGTTATAATAGAGTTCTAAAAAGTTAGTACCGATCCCTTTTATACTATTTCTGTTGGCTGATTTCTTTTGTTTGATTTTTAGGTGGAATTGGCACTGTCGTAGGAACTGCAACTAACTTAACATACAAAGGTATCTTTGAAAGGTATGTCCATTTATTTTTATTAAGATGTAGATGCTTTCCATCAGGAATTGTCTTGCCTTACTGTAGGTGGGCGAAATCAAAACAAGTAGAAAACGACTCGGTGCGGCATGAAAATATCAAATGGTCTCCGCCGCTATAGTGTCCTACATGACAAACAGCACACCATGATCAGTTTATTTGATATTTTGATTGGCTTTAAGCAGCGTTCCAATTGCGTTTGCAGTGACTTCGCCCAAATAATACGTAGCGTTAGTGACTTAACAAACTGCTGACATGCTTTTTGTATCATACGGACTCCATCCACATCTACACCGCAGGTTTTCATAGACTTTTTTTTTATTACGCTGACGTTGGATGGGGACTACTATCTAGAACGAAATAAATGTCATTCACACAAGCCCGTGCACATTACGGACGCACACTCGCACGTGGAAGGGCTTAAGAATTTAGTTACGCAGATTGCAGACATGGACGTTCAGCTTGTTAACTGGATGGCTGCTACAGACATCTTGTTAATTTTTTTGTGGTCAACACGCCAGAGAATAGTTATCTCTTCAATAATTAATTAAATCAAGTCAGTTCAAGTTCATCCGTGCACTTGAACGCCTGAAGATACCGAAAGGCGAAACCCGGGTCATTAGTGAAAAAACTTGTGTGAATGTACACAATTTGAATGATTCAAATTTAATATAAAAATTCCACCAAGCACCTTCAGTCAAAATCTCAAATTATTGAATTAATAATTGCAAATTATAGCCGGCGTGCTAGGTACAGACGTACTTTTTTTCTATGGCAGCCAAAAGGTTAAAACAAACTTGGACACAGAAGGGATTATTAACGAAATGCATTTGCGACAACAATAGAGAATTATGATGAAATGGATGGCGAGGAAATCTTCCCAATTGGTACATAAACGTGAAAATCTTTTCATTCACATCCATAATTTATGTCTATATTGAATTCCAGCCGTTTCCCGAAAGCTCCTCAAGTTGATTTCCCCTCTTGGATGCTTTACAATGTTCCGGCTATGTTGGTGATGCAGGCTGCCATCTGGGTCATTCTTCAGACACTCTACATGGGAATGTTCAGGTAAATTCAATTTTTAGTTGTTACAAGGTAAATATCTTATAATATAGTTACCATCTAAATATGTTAAATTATTATGTTTGACTATTTTCCTTATCGCTTCACTCATCGTCACAACTTAGTTTAAACGGATATGTTATTAGTTTTAAATATTTTTTGTTTTAATGCTACAGGCCCAACAGTCAGGATGCTAAGGATGTCAATCTCGGTGAAAGTGGAGCCCAAGTCGCCAAAAAAGTCGTAGACGATCAGTACGTTGCTCTCGGACCAATGACCTGGCATGAAAGTGTAAGCGTATATAATGAGACGTTAAATAAGTGTATTATTTAAAAATATAACATAATTATTACTCGTAATTATTTTTTGATCCTGTCAAAAATTCATACGTTGATATTCTCTTTGCATGAAACAATTAAGACTCGACACGAAAAGAAACTATCATTACCACAAAAGTGCCAGAACCAAAACCGCCACGACAAAAATGCCAAATATATTTTTTTTTCATTTAATATTATGTAATAAAAATGTTTTCTCATTTCTCATTTGTTTTTCTCATAGGCGTTTATGTTGCGGCGCTTTTGTTGGTATACCGCTCTTTCTTCACTTTACCGGCCTTGAGAGTTGAAACTTTTTAACTTGTTGCAATCACATTTGAGTAGCTGAAATCGTTTTATCATAGAATAAAATAAACTCTACTACCTTACGACTAGGGCTTGCAATACCGGTTTACCGGTAAGTCATCCAAAACGCACCATATTTATTCGCACCCAAAAATATTTGACGGCAAATCAAGGATAAATACAATAATATTATAACAAAAGTTTATTCTAGATATCCATAATAAGTTAAGAGATTCGTTTTTTCGACTCTGGCAACATTAAAACACAGATTTTTAGTGGTCATACTGGTGTCAACTGTCATCACCATCGCAGTGATTGCTCAAACTCTGTAGCTGATCCTACATACTTGTTTTAGGACTCGGGACGAAGTATATTTGAAAAGCATACGTATTTTGGTACATATTCTTCTTTGTTTGCATATATTGCATTCTTGTTTATTTGCAAAATGCAAATTTGTAAATATTGATTTTATATAACAAATATTTTTTAAATAAACATTTTGTTTTGTATAGTAATGGATAAAACATAAGTATGGCAATATTTTAATTGAATGAAAGCAGGCCAATCCGAAGAATGTAAAAAATGTGACAAAATAATAAAGAGTGCAGGAGGAAAATCAAAGATATAATTAAGTATGACTTTTCAAAGCATCATAATAATATTATTTCTGAACAAAAATAACGACGTAAAGATGAAATAGAAATAGTCCAACTATTAACATTGGAGGAAAAGCTTCAGTTAGCAATAAATAAGAAAAATATAAAAATTAATGATATATTATATATTTATAAAACATTATTTACCCGAAACGTATTTGAAATTATTTAGGTTTCAATCTAGGATACTGCTTTTAGTAAAAGTACGTGGCATACAGTTATATTTTAATCATCTTAATCTATATAAATCTTTTTTTTTCATTTACCGGTAAATAACTGGTAAACCGGTAACGGGTAAAATTATTTATCGTTTACGGTAATTGCAATTTGACGGTAAATTGCAAGCCCTACTTACGACAGTATAACATTTCTAAATTCAATTTATTTTTACAAATTGTACGTAGAATTAAATATCATATTATATTTCCAGTGTGCCGGACTTCTTTTCATCCTTGCCGTGTTTCTGTTCTTCCTGAGAAGTCCCGGATTTATCCCCGGATGGGCTGACGTCATGACAGATCTGTAAGTAATCATTTATATCATGCTTGGTGTATTGAATAACATTGTACTAGTTCGTCTAATCCCATGGTCTAAGTAAGTTAGCTTGCGCTATGGTTTCGTGTAGTGGAGCCTGTACTTCATCCAGGTTCTTCTGGTTGGACAAGTTGTGTGGTTTGGTTGTGGGTCGATCGATATATTGAATATCCGGCTACAATATTGTTAGTATACAATTTTTGAAACAGTTCAAAAAAGATTTGTGCCTACACCCAAGAACATTGACCATTTGGCTACATGACAGCTTCTTAATGGTCATCATCTCAGTAAAATAAAAAAAATATTTTATCCGAATGACTAAATCTGTAGCAACTCTAGGTATTCTACCAACCCACTCTCAAATACAAATCATAGATCGATAGCTTAACAACCAATTCACTTCAATCCCATCCATTACCTTGGCTTAAAATGGAAATAGAACAGGATTTTCAATCTTTGTCGTTGTGATGTACTTTCTCATTTTAAGCCATATTTATTAATTTACAGAAAAGTGAAAGACGCCGTAACTGCAATGTTTATCGTGATATTGATGTTCATACTTCCAGCATCGCTGGACTTCCTCAAATTCTTCGACACCGAATCAGGTACACCATTCAAGTCTGTTTGTAGATGTAAATAGTACTCGAGAAGCTGACTATGATTTGCAGCGAATGGATCGACTCAGATCAACAAATGCCATTTTTAATCAACCGACACTTTCTGAATGATTATTGTTTACTTTTACCGCAATTTTATTAATCAGGATGTTGTTTTTTTTTGTCTTATTGCCATGTTTTTAAGACAAATAGGACACGTTTTATCTCAAACAAAATATATTTAAATTGTTATTTATAAATCGGCAAAATACCAGCTTGGCAATTGGCAAAAACTAAGAAGCTAACATAACATAACATATAAGTAATATTCTAACAGATTTTTTTAAAAACATTCATTTCTATCTTTAATAAGCTCAATTTTATATGAGAAAAGATCCTAAACCAAAAGAATAACCTCAAAAAATATTACAAAATTTTAATTCAAATAAAGAGCCTCTTACAATAAATTTTCGCTAACCGATACTTTTACTGGTTTTAATAGGAAGTATACAGAAGAAAAATTCGTCCGAACGGAGTAAACATGTTCATACAATTTTGTGTCATCCTAAATCAGATAAATGTACAGCATGGTAGTAGCTATAATTGACTCGGATCAAGAATCGAGAAAGATTTTTGGATTATTAATTCTATCTGAATGCATGTATTTAAACCTATATTTAAAAGTATCAGTTATCTACGCTTCTTAAAATTCCTTTGTTAAGGGAGGCTCTTATTGGTTCATCGCTTAAAATATGATATTTCCCGCTAGCTGTATTTTTGCTCCTGAGAGAGTAAGAATTTTAAATTATAATTGCTTATTAACAGAGCTTCCCAACTTTGCAACGTTTTCTATTTAGTTATTCTGTTTCATCATTAAAATTAACCGATGGAATATTTTCCTAGTTGTATAATGATTGTTTTTAATTTTAACACCGTTCACTGATATATAAGTATTTAACCGTGAATTGACCGATGCATGTCGGATAAGACCGTCCGTGTCGGAGTCCATTCGCAATGTGCTATGAAAGGGTGCAAATTTGTAGTGACCGAGAGCGAGCAGAAAAAAAGTCGATCCAGGGTTAACGCTGCGGATAAAGACGAAGCGGCCGATAATGGCTCTCCGGAGGTTGACGCGCTCGTAGAGAAGAAGTTCCTCACAGGTATGACAGGCCCTGGGTACTCAACCGTCCCCGCCCGGTGAATGGTCGTATTTCTTTGTCAGCGTCATTGTGTGGTCCTTAAACGCTTTAACGGTGCCGGAGAGGATGTCGCTCCCCTCTCGACTCGAGACTTCAAATCTACAATACGCCTAAGGACTGTTTCATCGTTACTGTTGGTGAAACCGCCTTAAAATATTGCTATTTGAAGTGGGGATCTTGGGAAATGCATCTATGACGTTCACTAGAAACTTCTGTCTACATATATATATACATAATATAATAATCAATATAAGGAGATGATTTTTCGTACTAATGTGCATATCGTCACCGTTCTGGCAGAAGTCGGCAAGTAACTGATTGTTAATTAACAGCAAATGAAAAATTTAAAGTCTCTAGCGTATTGGTATTTTATGTTACATACATAATTATAATATCAAAATATAGATGCATTAATGGCAATCTGACACAAATAATAGTTTAAAATGAATAGATGGGAACAATCCCATGCCTTTAAATCAGCAATAATAGTAATTGCTTTTAAAAATAAATACTTTTTTGGCAAACTGGTGTTTTAAAATCAATATTGAGTTATTTCAGATAAAGAATTGATATCAAAGAATCTCTTGTTTGTCAATTTTGTTACTTCCACCAGAAATGTGACGATATGACGTGGCCACTCTTGCAGTTATCTGTGGAAACACATGAATATTTAAACCTTATATTGTTTACATATATATTGTATAATAAAAAACAAAACTGTCGTATTTTTAATTATCTCATCAATAACAATACTCTATTTTGGTTTCTTTTCATTGGAACTTTTTCTACACACCTCACAGATGTATTTATATTATATAATAACTCATTTTATAATCCATAATTTTAAAAAAATACTAGTATTAATAAGTGTTTAACACTTGCATAAATAATACCCAATGTATGAAAACTATTCCCAAAGTGTTCCGCTCCTCAGTAGAAATTTTCATTTAAAGTAAAATTGTAATAGTGCATAGATTAATTGATACTATAAACAAAATATTTATACAACCCGATTTACAAACGACTAATTGTTGCATTTTTGCTTTTAGATTAGTATAGGCAATTGTGACTAAAAAAAAATAAGAGTTTTGGCACCGTTTATAAGTTCAAATAATACTGTATTGAATATGTATTGACTGCGATGAGATGTCGAATCTCTCGTATTGAAAATTTTATAAAATTACTTAACTGTACGACTGCCACAGGTGAGATATCTCGTCAATATTAAATTAAATTAATAACTGCAAATTACAGCCGGCGTGCTAGGTACAGATGTAATTTTTACTACGGCAGTCAAAAGGTTAAGAAAATTCATTATTGTCAAATTTTATTGTTTCTCTAAAAATATTATTGAAAAGAATGACAGCTTTTTTGCTGCTTGTAGAATCATTCGTGTGCAGTTATCGTAAATTTAAAATACATAAAAAAATATCTGAATATTAATTAACTCATTGATCATTAAATGTTAAGAGTGTCAAATAAATCACTTTATTCTTGTGTATATTGAAAGTTAAATAAATAAATGTAAAATATTTCCTTTTTAAATTTTTGAATTTGGATTTTGATGGCTTCAGCGCTTTCTATAAATTATCAACACAAAATTAAAGCTGGTGACATTGCTGCGAAACAACAAACTGAATTGCTATGTCTGCAATTTTAATATTTTGTACAATGTAATTTTAATATTTTGCGTAATATTGTGGAGAATGCAATAATGTTTTCATGTCACTCTTGAAAGAGTGTCGGTTATCCCGTTTCACCTATACACAGTCAATATCTATATTGTACAATATTATTTATGGTGCCGATTCTTTTATAATTATATATGTTGTCCTCCCCCCCCCCCCTTATCTAATCAGAATAATTTACTATTAATTCTCTTGTTTTAGATATTAAAACATTAATATTTAATTTAGCAATAATTATAATATCAAATAATCTACTTTACTATTAAAAATGCCTTAAAAAGATTATGATAAATTTGATGACCTTTATGAATATACAAACCATCCATCTCGATCAAATCTGCTTAAACCGTTCCCAAGCTAATAGAAAATCTAAATTTTAGAGTATTCATAAATATATTGGTATTATGAAAAACCGAAACCAGAAATTAATCAGCATTTGACAATATAACCGAAATCAAGATCTGGTTATTTTGGTTTTAAAAAACAGCCAAATCAGTTAGCCATAATTTTTTTGTTCATATATTTTTATAATATTGGTATTCATATTTGCAAAACAGGTTTTTACTAAGAAATACCAAAAAACCGAAATTACAATCAGGTATGTCATTTCAGTATTTATCAGAGGCGGGGAGGCAGAAGTGACCATCTTGTTAATTATTTATCTCTTCTATATGTTATGCCGGATCGGTGTTCGATTAAACAACATAATTGGCTCAGTTTACAGGGCTCAAGGGTTCGAATGCTGGTTCGGACAGGTTCATAAATTGATTTATGAATTTGTGTTCAAAGCCCATACGATCCTTAAAACAAGGTAAAGCGAGAGCAATTAGCATACCACTAATCCTGTCCTATCTGTGCAAGCCAGTGCAGCAAGGGATACAAATATGTTACTTTATATTCAAGGGGAACATCTGCCTCCCTCTGCCTCCTAAAATGACGCCACTGATTACAATCTCTAATTCCTTCTTAATACTGGAAGGTTTTCTAGAATAATTACACTTCCTGACCGTAAAATTCTGTTGTATTCAGAAATTGCATTTTTAATAATAACTACGGATAGATTAAATATATTTTAAATGAAGATTTACCGAGGAGCTGAAGGCTTTGTTGAACATGTTGTTTTTTACTATTCAAAACAAACTTTTTTTGTATCAAAAACAATATTATAATGTACACGACTTGTCGAGTTTTCGCTTATTGTGAATGCTTTTTGTTTATATTTAAGTGTTCTGTATTAAAATTGTTTGTCATTTAAAAACGTTACAAATTCATATATCTATATTTATAACAGTGAAAAGAATTCACTACTATATTGTATTTTATTAACCTTTTGTAATTTTACCCAATTACTAAATTCATGCGCAGGCTTTTTACAATCCTACAGCTTATATTGCGTGAAAAGAATTACTTTCTATAATCTTTAAAAGTTCTTAATCGATATTTTGAAAGTATATTAATCCAATTAGCAATATCAACCGACATTTATAAATACGCAATCAAAATTGTAGGAATATTATTTTGGGAAGACACTGAGTTGATAAGTGGTAATGACATGACATTTTGAGACTGCGTCAAGCTTCATTTTCAAACGTTGTATCAAATCAAACTGGCTCATGATTAATCGTTGTCTTCTTCAGTTATAGTGTTCATAAGGCATTAATTATAAACTTTTTTCGTTGACAAACAGTTTGAATATATATTATTATTTTTTGTGTGACTGCTTTATACAATTCAAATGAAACTATTTTATTGATATTATGTTCTATAATTTAAATTATATATAGCTTTATCGCTATAAGTCCATATATTTTATTTTAAATATCTGGTTGATTGCTTTGTGTTTGCTTTATAAGTTATATAATACTGCATCTCCGCAAGAAAAGTTTAAAGATTCAAAGTTTGCCATTTTCAACATGAATATGCAGCTATGTAAATTCCAAATATCAAAATCTCTTCATTCAACTCAATACTAGAACCCTGAAATAACTATATGACTGTTTGGAAATTTGACATCTCTCTAATCTTTAAAAACTTCACATTATGTGTTGTGATAGTTTTTCAGGAGCTTAGTACCTATTTGAAACAAATACTGAAAGTGAGTAAAAAAAACTGTTCAATTATTGTGACTTTTTTTATTAAGTCAGTTACGTAATCAAGTAAAAACTCTGATATTTCGAAACATGGCTGTTTATTTCATATTTTTAATTAAGTCACATTGCAGTGAAGCAAAAAACTGTCACAATTTGCAAATTATTAGTTAATTTTGTATCCAATTACTACAGTGTCTTATTTCAAAAAAGTTTACGCCAGCATACTTGAATGTGTCACAAGTCCAAAGTTTTTTTATTCACCTAGGTAATTAAAAAATAATTATACACAATACACTTGTAAGTAAGTAATTAAAAATTGTCATAAACTGTAGAGAAATTGTTGAAGATTCAATTAAAATACTTTGTAACCTATCTGACATTTATACTTTCTTTGTGAATCATATTACAATTTTATTAAATCATTAAAAATTCAAAACTGATTTATGACACTTTTCTTGCAGGGGTGAAATACATTTACTATTTTTCATATTATATTATACTCGTCTCCATATAATTGTGCATATCAGAGAATTTCTACAATTTATTTCATGTATTTTGTTTTCAACTCTCAACAAGACATTAGTTTTGTAAGATACAAATATTTTATACAGACATCAACAAGGAATGAAGCATTTACTCCCATCCAATCGTTTACAATGAGATTAGGTTTTTATAACTTTGTTATTCCACTTGTTGTGTTTCAGAATGTGACACGAGTTTCGCTTCCTTAAGAAACGTGACTAAACCATCATAACATTTACGAATAAACTAAAAATTGATTTTAATTCTCATGTTATCAATTACAAAATAAAATTCGGGGTTTATCCTTTCTACTCGACGCAGGGAGGGGGTAAGTTACAAACTTTGATAGGACTAATTAAAAACTAATTACTTTCATTATGTGTAGTAAGCCCCAATGGAAATAAATTCAACAATAGCGATCCACCTATCTTATTTAAAATGCTATTTACTCATGTTTTCTTTCTATATGACATTATTATTTTCCAAAAACCCCAAGCTATTCATTTTTAACCATTTACTATTTACTTTATAAAGTGTTTCAATATTTTTATTGTTATCAAAATTGTAATAATTTTCTATCAAACAATTCGCAAACTCCGAAAATTTTTTACTTTTTAGACATCTTACATTTTCGTTGTCAACGTTGCGATGGTCAGATCATGCTTCACAAAGAAGCGAAATACGTGTCACATTCTGTAACACAACAAATGGAATAACAAAAGTTATCAAATATAATTTTATAACTAAAATGAACTTCAAAAATACAATCAAATTTATCGAAGATGTTTTCCATAAGAAACAAAAAAATATTGTCTACTATTGAGTTCTAATAAAACAAAAATCTGTTTTCCTTACCCAATCATCCAGACATCGTAGCTGTTTGATGAACATCGCCGCAATAATGACATTTATTTCACACCATTACATTTGCCTAGTAGGTGTTGAGCATAAGAGACCCAGCTGTATTAGTGTCCGGAAACTAATTAATTGAGAATAGCCCTGCATATATTGTAGAGCAATTCAGTTGAATGCTTTACTTCGAATGGGACATGATTGGAAAAATCTTAATTGAGCCCGAAAGTCAATCATCGTTACCTGCCTCAGAATCTTAAGCAGTGAAAAATTTGATTGTACTATGCTTTATCTTAATTTAATTAAAAACTTTTTATTCTTCAGTTTCGGAAGACACTGTGTTGAGGTTGGTGGTAATCACTCAATGTTTCAAAACCATTACATGTTTCATCTTCACGGATCTGAATGACGAAATTATGGTCAAAAGCTGCCTTTCGCTATGTGAGGTATCGAATGTTATTAATTTTCAGAACCGACCAATCTTCGAGCATTGTGGTAAATTTCGCAGCCACACAGAAGCACATCAGGGCTATTTATGTTACGGTAATGGGTGTTACTGCGAATCTCCATGGCTGTCTATACTAACCTCGCGTAAGAGCCTGCATTTTGGCCCAGTAATTTGTAACAGTTTTGAAACCTTGGGTGATTATCACCACAAAATGATGCCTTCCCAATATGCTCTTATAACTGTTTACCAATGGGTTCAATTATGTATTCAACTGATAGGAGAATACAATATTACAGTGCCTTTATACAGAACAAAATAAAATTATTAATTTTGAATATAATGCTTTTCCAACAAGTATACAGTGAACACCCTAAAAGTGATCAATTAAATTGATTATACTCAAAGCATTTTTGAAAATTATTAATTAAAAATGAATTATTCTATAAATTCTTATTAAGATATTCAATTTTCTAAATCTAAATCGGAATTGTATTTTTTTAATATTATTTATGTAAATCTGTTATAATAAATAAATTTAATAAGCTATATTTTATGACTAAGCGGTCATCCGTAAATAGCGTCAAATAATTTTAGGGTTTTCCCTATTGATATTGTCATATTTTGTTTCAAAATATTATACAAAACTACTCCCTTCTCCCCGCTAAGGGTTTGACGTTATATATGGATATCCTCTTAGCATCTATCTTCTTGAAACATTCAATGTTCAATTAACCATAAACGATATTAAAACATTTAGGATGAAATCAAATCTACTTGATGTATTTTTCTTTAATTGGGTGAGACTTTTATACCATAAATTGTGTTTAACAATAAAAAATAATAACGGAATATGGTGACAGGTTTAATTCTAATTTATTTTTTTATTGCTGAGGTGTCAATGTTAAATCCAGATTTACAGTGGAGATTACAATATGGATTAATTTTTGGTTGAACTGTCGTAAATAATTATATTCAACAAGTATCACAATCATCCCTCGCCGTTTGTGGATCAGCGAGATAAAACTAAATTGTTGTTAAATTATTGAAGTATTTATCTTTCATTATACATATATCATATTTCATATTTCTATACCTTCAATAATTTAAATATCCTTTGTTACAATTGAAAGCATCGTATTCCACTGTAACATTTTGTTTGGATACCCATTGAAACCGTTTTTGTCGAAAGTCCTTATATTATGGAAATGTGATATTTTTCACAGAAACGTGCATCTACAAATCTGCATTGTAAGATTAATTATTTAAATATCGTTTGACCAACGGGACTTTACAAAAAGTTCTTTAAATCTTTTAAAAATTTTCAAAAGAAAATCTTATACTTCCGAGTTCTTTAGACCAACCGAGTACGTGGCCGATAGAGTGGACTTGGCTGAATATAAAACAATCTGAACAAGTTGCATGGAATTTAGCCAAATGAGCGAATGAATAGAAATTGTTTCTATTTTCTCAGCCAAGAGGATTACCCCACCACTGTAGCACGCCTTCGCTCACGTTTTTGACGTGTCAGAGCAGGCGTAAGACAAGTGTTGTTGAATCAAACTAAACGCTCGTAAAAATTAACTGAATCGCTAAACAAACTTATGTGCATGTAGATGCATACTCGGTCAATCTCTTTGTTCGGCCAGTGACACTCAGTTGGTTTAACCACTCTAAAGTTAACGACCCACCGGTGTGTCGCATACCTACTAACCACACACGCTCCCCACCAGTGTGTTGTCATTATTACGACGTCAATAAATATTTTTTAGAGTTTGCATCATTGAAAAAGAGTCCGACATCTCTTAAGGACTCACAAAATGAATATTAAGTTTTCCTTTATTAGTTTTTAGGAAATTGCTAGCTTACAGGACAAAAAACATTATTTTTTTCTAGCTGTTTAAGGGTTAAAAGAGACTTTACTGTTCAATTAGAGAAATTAATAAGCGCCCCTACCCCGCTCAATGGAAGTCTACTATATCTAATTTAAATATATTATTAGCTTTGAAGATTATATGCAAGATATATATATATTATTTTTTTTCCCATCAAAACAAATTATTTTGCTTAGCTACATGCTTTGTGTGTATCAATTTATTATTATATGTAAATGCAAAAAAAAAAAACAGTGTGTCCGCTTTCTGTGTTTTTTGTGTATCTATGGCGACATTATCACAGCTTTTTCTGTAAGGCTCTTCAAAATTGAATTTCGAATTTTTTCCTAATCACGATTGTTTTGCTTTTCAGTCAACGATCTTCCGACAAAGCCAAGCTCTGGCATTGTTACCTGGAAGGTATTGAAGGACAAAATTCCATGGGGGCTCCTCTTCTTGCTCGGTAAATATGTTTACATTGCTTTTCAGGCTTTCACACGATGCTTTTGTTAAATTATTATTTTTGAAAGACGCCAAGTTACTACTGGGGCTTATCACACGACAGTTCGAAAACCAACACTAGCTTTATTCTAGCCAGGGGTTGTGATCAAACATTATTTCGAAATCATAAGATTTATACAGTATTTATAACTGTCAATATTACTTAACTTAAATCCTTATCTTAAATTCCCTAGCGGGTGTTTTGATAAAATTGATTGATTTATAAAATCATGCTCAAAAACACAAGGTACATGCAATGTTTCCACTCACAGCCACTCAAATCATCATCAAGAAAGCTGATTAGCTTATAATCATTTTGTCACTTCATCTTTCTCACTTCCTACGACTAAATAACAACTTATTATCGCAGAAGTACCGCTGTTGAGATGCTCAGCAAGACCCATATGATCCAATATAAAACAAATATTGCAAATAATAAATTCAATCTAATTTTTAAAAATGTTCCAAACTATTAATTGAATAAGTGTTTTCTTGGCGGAACTCCATTAAAACACAATTCCAAATTGTTGAAGTTTTGTTTTTTGGTTTGATTGTAGTAATCTCATATTTGTTTTCGTTTGATCAGGAGGTGGATTTGCATTGGCCGACGGCAGCAAAGCTTCCGGAATGTCAGCTCTGATCGGCCAGTCCCTGGCGGGACTTGATGTTCTCCCGCCCTCAATCATCCTGCTCATCATTGTTGTGATTTGTGAATTGCTCACCGAGTTCACTTCCAACGTTGCCATTGCCAACATCATTCTGCCGGTGCTCGCCGAGATGGTTTGTATATTTTGTTAATTCATTTTGATTCCGCAGTTTTTTTTCCAAAATTCAAGGCTTTATTGTAAAAAACTGGTTATACATTTATAATTCAAAGTATTGTCCATCACTGGTCACTACTTTCTCCCATCTCTCGGGTAGCGTACAAATCCCGCATTCATCATCATCATCATCTTTTGAAGCGATCCACGAATCAATCCAATTTCTTACTTCTTAATAAGACCAGAAGTGCTGGTCAGCCAGGCCGTGTGCCATTGATCGAAACAAGTGATAGTCAAAGGGAACAATGTCTGGAGAATACAGTGGGTGGGGTAGGACTTCCTATTTACAACGTTTCCAAGTATGTCTTGACCACTTTCGTTAACATGAGGTTGAAAATTGTCATTCTGCAAAATCACTTTATCGTGTATCTCGTTGTATTGCGGCCGTTTGTCTTTCAATGTTCGGCTCAAACGCATTAATTGCGATTGTTTCAGTCGGTTTAAACAGCTCATAATACACTATGTACTATAATATTATTGTTTTTCTTGCAGTGTGTCGCAATCAAGATCCACCCAATGTACCTGATGATGCCGGCGGCCATCGCCTGCTCAATGGCATTCCACATGCCAGTCGGCACGCCGCCCAATGCGATCGTCGCTGGTATTGCCAACATCCCCACCAAAACGATGGTACCTTCTTTTTACTTTCTACATATATTTACCTACTGAAACTATGTTTCCTTTCTATTTTTATTTCTGGAGTGAGTACAGATGAATTATATTTTAACTAAGTATTTTATTGATAAAATTCTGAGATGAAGGCTTTGAATGGGGAAAACAATTTAGGTCTCGGTCACAAATAGTGCCATCGACCGCGTACGCATCCGATGAATGCTTACTATAAAAATAAACAGTTGTAGTCTCATTATCACGCTGCATGTAATGCCAACTGTGAGCGTGAATGGCAATATATAATAGATGACAAACACTGCCGTATCAGTACTAATCAAAAGGTTTATTTGATTTTAACGAGGCGTTGTAATTTTTCCACTTCTTTCTTACAGGCGATCACCGGTATCGCGCCGACTCTCATCACGACACTCCTCACTTGGGGATTCTTCCCGACGTGGGGCGTCATCATCTTCCCGGAAGTCAAGACCTTCCCCGAATGGGCCACAGTGCAGTAGGTCCGCACAGTAAAGTTCCACCGTTAATTTTGCACCGTGTCTGCACATAGACTTGTCTCGAACGATCAGTTTCGTAGATCAATGACACTCAAAGCATCAAAATATGTGAATGTTTTATGTATGTATTATATATAAAATAAAATGTAACGTTTATGAATAACTATTTCAAGCTTGGAGGAATAAAAGTTGATATCGTGACTGCCCAGCAAATGGAGTCAATCGCGTATGTAACAAAGAATTAAGATTCTCTGGTAAAAATTGGTAACTAACAAAATTGACAAAAATTAGTTAAGAATACAAAGAGATTCTTTGATATAAATTCTTTGTCTCTAATAACTCAGTCAGTGTATTGATTAGTTCAGGTTACCTAAATACCATTTATCTTTATAGGCAATTATTATTAATGTTGATTTAAAGGCAGGCAATTGTCCCTGTATATTAATTTTAAACCCTTATTTATCTCAGATGTCAATCTATATTTTTGTTATCGATGCTATAGCCTATAGGCTTTATCCTAAAAGCTGTTTTTTTCATTTGTTGTTAACTCAGAACCTTTTATTTACCAACCTCTGCCAGAAAGTTGACGATATTAGATGATTAAATTTATTCATGACATTTGAATGTTTGCATCTTTGCTCATAATTTACTGCTTCTTTCAGTATTTTAGTGTATGATGGTGTCTGATATTTGCAACTAAGATTGCATGATTGATTTGTTTAAATCAACCACAATTAAAATAAATTTAACACTACACGTTTATTTATATAAATCCTCATCAGCTTTGTGATATAAAGTATTCTATGATATACTTTGTTATTATTATCTTTCACTTGTCCAAAACGTCAACTGTTATTGTTAGAAATTCTCTTTATTATTTCCTTGTCTGTTAATTTAAAAATCATCAATTTTGAATATTATTATTCATTGCAATAATTATCAAAAATATTCGTGAAATTTTCTACGTCAGATACGATGGAAACCTTTATGCAGTGTTGCCGTGATAATGAAATCAAATAAATTTGATTTCATTTTCTATCGAATTATTAATAAGCTTAATAAATATATTTCGTAGACTTGACCTTAACAATATTACCTAAAGATCTTATGCCTTTGTTGTATACAATGTGTATGGTACACTGATATATAATTATTCCTCCGATGCTTTGATTTATGAACAAAAGCTACGTTAAATACTATTATAAATTATGAATCATGTTGTTAAAAGCGGTTTCTACTGTTGCAAAAATAGCATTCCTATTTTTCTATAATGTTATATTTTTTGTAATATAAATCTGACAGATTCTATATTTTTGATGGCGGTTTTTCTTTTCTGCATTAAATTGTGACCTAAATTCAATCACTCGTCATCGCAAGTGACGTCTAACGACGGTTTTAGAGTTGTGTGGAATTTACAATTGTGACAGATCTCCCCATTCTTATTTGTTTGGCGATGTCTTCTGCAAGGGAAGTGCAATAAAAAAATTATTGAACCATCTTTCGAAATTCCGCACAGCATGTCTGAAATCTGAAACAAATACGGTTTTTGGGATATAATTAATATATGTAATAAGTGTTTTTATGTTCAAATAGTCAATTTTTAATTTCTATAAAGTTAATGATACGTAAAATTTAACGAAACAGGTAGTTTTTCGTCTGTTTTGCAAATTAATTACCACAATGTGTTTGATATTATCGATGGATCGACGTGTTGGCTTGATTTTAAAACTGAAGGGCAACATCGAAAACCTTAACGTGATTTGATAGCTGAATTTGGTGTGAATATTTCACCGAGAAAATATTTTTCTCCAAATAACAGAATTGTAAATAATTTTTGTACATTTTTTGTTCAACTGTTAAAAGTCAAAGTAAACCGGTGTCTCCACCGATCGTAAGCAATACAAGAGGAAATCAATCCATACCTAGTTGACAGAATTGTAAAATATCAGTTATCAATGTTTTACACGTTGATTTGCTATAGTTAAATGACGTCATACGATTAAATAAATATTGATACAAACAATTGAAAAGAAAAATTTCGAATGCAAGAATGAATATTTTCATTTGTATGATACGAGAAGTTTCTCCGTCTGCTAGCAAAGGCTCAAAATCATAATCAGTATACAGAATTAGGTCTACGATGTTGCCTTGAATATTTTTATTAAGCTCGAGCCGACTACTTTGTACGAAACGAAGGACGGTGTTATTTTGATATTTTTCAGCATTTGTTTTCTATTATTACCGTAGATTTAAGCTTTTAGTTTGTAATGCAAGTTTTCGAGGGTGCAGGTGCTGCAAATGACTCATGTATAAATTATTATATAAAGAAGACCTATCAGAGATCAAATTAACTGCACAGTCAATTCTTTTTTATTTGAAAAAGGAATGAATTGTTATAATAGTTCATGTTAAACTGTTTTTACCCAGCCTTAATTTACCAGAAAAAGATTTCACTTATTCCTGCATCATAAATCATCAGGACTATCTTTCGTGCCAGCTATTGATAGATTCAACGTTAACTAGCCTAACGGAATATTTAATATGTAATAATTTTGCCAATCCAAGATAAGCCATCCTGTGCATCATCACTGTGTGTGAAATAACTCCAATGTGTCTGTAAAAACGAAAAATGCATTTGTTTGACTACTAGAATTGTTTTTTTTTTAATTTACTGAATAGTTTATTTGACGTCTGACAGGTCTGAATAATAATCTTCTTGTTATATAATTATTTATCAGCCTCGCCTTGTTTTGGTGACGTACGACTGAATTATGATTTTTTCAGTGCATATTAACTGCTTCTTATGTTATTTTTTTTCTTAAAACAAATGTATAAAATTTGTCGGTGTCCTCCATGTATAGTAAAAAAATAATGTATATTTGACGCATCCCAATCACGCGGAATTCTACAGAGAGAAAATATTTAACATTATCTTTTACAGAATGTTGCCGGCGTATGACCCTTTTAGCTACGCCACTACATGAATATATCGCACTTTGTCATTTAATATTACGAAAAAACAGAGTGACGACAATACAAAACATACTATACATTGCTGAAATTATGGATTCCACGCATATTTCAATACTTAAATCATTTTTTTATGCTCCAGAGGCAGCTACAAAAAATCTGCAATCTGATGAGTAAAAGTGGTCTATTGGTCAATTTACTTTCTTACTAAGTTGCCACTTTTGACTACCCAGGTCTATTTTTGTTTAAATATCCTATCTATTGGCTTATTGATTTACATTCTTAACATTCAGGTGCTTTCCGTATTCCTTTCATAGACTGTACAGATATCTGACAAGTCTTCACTGATCGACTCAGTTCAAAAATTAATTGCTGTCAATTAGACCACATATTTGGAAGTGGGGTGACTTTTTGTTTTAATAAAAAATGTTTACTAAAAAAAATACAATAACTTCAAGCATTAAATACTCAACAATCAAATCACAACAAAGTTTTCGAGAAAAGAAATATAATTGAAATGCATGATACTCTTTCCCAAATAATTTTATTTTTATATGCCTAAATAGATAAATTTTCCCATTTACGGTTTGCAATAATATAGGATGAAGATCACAATGTAAAAATTTAAATAACAGATTTGTAATTGGAGATGTAAATAGTTAGTTGATATATGTTGAATATGTTTTTTATTCTAAAATAAAAACTATTTTGAATAACAGTTTGTTTTATTTAATGACTTACAGCATGCCAAACTGTCGTAAATATTAGTTATTTTATCAAAGATTTTGGTGGTCTGGTACACAGGTATCTATCAAACGGCGGTGTATATCAACAACGCGGTTCATTCCATTTTTGTATTCTTACAATGGCAATACTCAAATTTAAATTTGGAATAAATCTTGTTTAAGAAAAGCATTCTTCTGTTTTTATTCTTATTCTAACTGTCAAAATTTTGCTTATATTGATTAATAAAAATTTTGTGTGATTCTGAGAGCCAATCAAAAAAATGAATACATGCTTATAGACAATGCTGAACAATAAAGTCATGAAATATATTATTTCAAAGATATCCACAAGAAAAATTAAATGATTATTTACAAAATGGAAGATGTGTCTTTCTTGACACGATTAATTTTGTTCACAATACATTTCAGAAGAACTATGACCATAATCGTAACCCCAATCGTCCTATCACCTTTAATTTTTTTGTATAATACACCAGTAAGTCACTTCCATCATTACTAAGTCATTGTTTTTCCATTATTTTTTAAAAATCATCAAAACTGCACTATTTTGAAATATATAAACAAATCATAAATACGATGATCAACCAACAATTTAAAAACAATTCAGGGCCTAAAATTGAGCGGCTATAAATTTGTTTTTCTAATTTAGTACTGCTTTTTCAATAGCAGGCAGAGTAAGAAAACAAATAATTGGAATGAATCAGAGAAAGCACAAAACATTATATGCAATTCAAACTGTATTTTTATTCATAACAATATATATCCCCGCCTCAATACTACAAATAGGTAACTCTTATTTGATTATTGTTAGTAAAATGAAATTCGAACTTTATTTGATTAACATACATTTAAAATAAAAATGAAGAATAGTGCTTTGTATAATAATTGAATACAATTAAATAATGGACATTCAAATTTTGTACATGAAAATTTGAGATCAAATTCAAAGCGTTTTACCTATCAATGGTATTGAGGTGACAATTTGCATGTTATCTTGAGGAATTATAAAATCCTTTCCAGGACTACAGATGTGTTTTTGTGGTGGTTCTTATGTCGGTATTCTGGGTGACAGAGGTTGTCCCAGTTTCATTGACATCCATGTTGCCCATCGTGCTACTACCTGCGCTGGGCATCTTGGATTCCAGCACAGTAGTGGAATGCTACATGAAAGAGACGACCCTCATGTTACTGTCTTGCATAATAGTGATTGGATGTCTTGAGAGATCTAACGTTCACAAAAGATTTGGACTTTACATTTTGAAAATTTGCAGCTATTCACATAGGCGGTAAGTTTTCCATTAATTTTTCTTGAAATAAGGTCCAATTTGTATAAAACTGAGATTATGCGGATAAGCTCTCGTATACCTGAAAAAATTAACGCACCTGTTTCACAAGGATTGACTATGATGATCATTGGCGGATCATTCAATTTGAAAATAAACATGATACATAAATAATACATTAAAAAGTAGATGATTCAAAAATAATATATTATCTATATAAAAATAGTCGATACATAATTAAGTGTGTATTCTATAAAACAAAGTAATTTAAACAATTAAAGAACCCATTTCACATTAAAGTTTTAATAAAATAGAAAAATGAAAAAGAAAAACTCCTCAGGGGGGGCCATGGCCCCCATGGCCTCCCCTTGGATCCGCCAATGATGATGATTGTTGCATCATTGCATTATGAAATTATTAAATCGCCCAAATAGATTTAGGCAGCCTCCCAAATACTTGAAATATAAAAATGACCACCCAAAATTTTGAATCGCATCTGTTAAAAAAAATCCCAGTAGGCTGAATGAATTTTATTTTTAAATAATATTTTTTTAAAGTCTCTCCTCTGGATTTGGAGTAACAGCGATGCTCTTGTCAATGTGGCTGCCGAACGATGCGGTCACAACCTTGATGATGCCAGTTATCAAGGACACCTTGGATACCATGCATCAGGTATTTGCTGTTGAAATTGATTGCTTATGTCCTCAATCAATATTAATGTTTCCATTCTGGATTAATACACATGAATGTGATCTAGATCAGTGTTGCCCCACCTTTTTTCACCCGCGGACCGGTAAAAAATGGAAAAAAAATTGCAGACCACTAATATTAAAATAAAAATGGTTTTTATGTAATATTTTTTTAATCTTATATTTTTACAAATGGACATAACTATACAACTGTTTTCAGTTGACAATGCTCGCAATGAGCGAAACCGGTCCTGACCTTTTAAATAAAGTGGAATAAAGTGCAAAGGAATATTGTGTTTTTATTAATACTAGCTGATAGCCCGTTGACCTCAACGGAGAGATTTTTGTTGCATTTTTAAGTAGTCAGAAAAGTTACTGGCGTGAAAAAAAAATTACTAACCTATTTATTGAATAATCCAGAAATTCTGATAGTAAAAGAAATATCTCGGGGCGTATATCGACAGCCCTGCCCTGCAGTATTTAAATTGTAAATTATTTATTTTTGGAATAATGTTCTAGTTTGCTAACAACTATTTTTCGTAATAGCAGAAATTTTGTAAATTATTTAATTTTTGGAATAATGTTTATGTTTGCTAACAACCATTTTTCTTAGAAGCAGAAATTTCGTTAATTATTTTATTTTTGGTATAATTTTTAAGTTTGCTAACAATTATTTTTCATAGTAGCAAAAATAGTCCTTGTAAATTACTTAATTTTTGGAATAATGTTTAAGTTTGCTAACAATTATTTTTTCTATTAGCAGAAATAGACCTCGTAAATTATTTAATTTTTGGAATAATGTTTAAATTTGCTAACAACCATTTTTCATAGTAGCAAAAATAGTCCTTGTAAATTACTTAATTTTTGGAATAATGTTTAAGTTTGCTAACAATTATTTTTCCTATTAGCAGAAATAGACCTCGTAAATTATTTAATATTTGGAATAATGTTTAAGTTTGCTAACAACCATTTTTCTTAGAAGCAGAAATTTCGTTAGTTATTTTGTTTTTGGTATAATTTTTAAGTTTGCTAACAATTATTTTTCATAGTAGCAAAAATAGTCCTTGTAAATTACTTAATTTTTGGAATAATGTTTAAGTTTGCTAACAATTATTTTTCCTATTAGCAGAAATAGACCTCGTAAATTATTTAATTTTTGGAATAATGTTTAAGTTTGCTAACAACCATTTTTCATAGTAGCAAAAATAGTCCTTGTAAATTACTTAATTTTTGGAACAATGTTTAAGTTTGCTAACAACCATTTTTCTTAGAAGCAGAAATTTTTTCGTAAATTAATTTATTTTTGGTATAATTTTTAAGTTTGCTAACAATTATTTTTCATAGTAGCAAAAATAGTCCTTGTAAATTACTTCATTTTTGGAATAATGTTTAAGTTTGCTAACAATTATTTTTCCTATTAGCAGAAATAGACCTCGTAAATTATTTAATTTTTGGAATAATGTTTAAGTTTGCTAACAACCATTTTTCGTATATATATAAATAAATAGTTAATTAAATTATTATATATAATTGAGCAGCCCTATATAGCCGTTCACAACCCTGCAGGTGGAAATCTTGGAATTCAATATCGTTTAGTGCAAGATTTCACCCACAGATGTCATTATTAGTTCACTTAAAACGCGTTCTTATTTTTTGCTTTGTATTATTTAAATTATATAAAGTTTTTATACCGCTTTGCTCATGTGGATTCGTAGATCAGTGTGTAAGCCGTCCGAACGACGCGCATGAAAATTGGGGCATGGTATCGAATCCCACAGCTGGAGAGAATATTTTTTGAAAATTAATTGTTTTTACACATAATAAAATAAAAATGTCATGATTTCAAAAATTCACTCATGACGTCAGAGAAAAATGAAGAAATGAATTAATGACGACAGCGGGGCAGGATGGGGGGGAGGGGGACCGTCTTTCTTGACGTCATCGAAAAGGCGAAATCGCGACCATAATATACAAACGAAAAAAGTATCTCTTTAGTATGAATAAAAAAATGTTGACAGCGTGGCTGGGGCGGAGGAGGGGAAGGGGAAATCGGGGACAATTTACAGACGGACGGACGGACGGACGGACATTAACGACTATTAATATATAGATAATGCCTTTCCACCGAGTGTTCACAGTGAACACCCTAAAAGTGAAAACAATTATGTATTATGAAATTATTGGTAGGGTTTTGCATCTGGGTTCACTATCGAAGAGCAAATATTTATGACTGTCGATTCTGAAAAAAACGGCGACCATCGTATTATCGCACACAGAAAAAATAATACAACAGAATAAGTATGCGCAATAAACTAAACTTTACAAATTTGAAGCCGGATTTTAGAAGTGCGAGTATTATATAACGGCACAAAAATGGCCAAGAAACAAAATACGGAGCCGCGTTATTGGTGTCTTCTAATTTAACAATAACTTAAAATAAAAGAAAACGTGCAGGTGATGAAAAATGCTATATTCAATATTTTTGCATGGCGAATTTCTTGAAATTTGGCATACTGTTTGCGGCCCAGCGGAAAGTCTCTGCGGCCCACCACTAGGCCACTGACCACCGGTTGGGGAACACTGCTTTAGACCAATGCTCCTTAACCAGGACGAGAGCTTTTAAAAAATCTGAGGGTGTTTTATATTTTTAACATTTTGGAGGCTGTTGCATCAATGCATATTGCAAAGATTCAATCTGCCGTCTCTGTAATTCTTTGTCGGACAGGTGCGTCACATCATTTGGTTAGTGAATCCGAGTTCATCTGTATTTAAATAAGTTTATTATTTTTTTGAGTTTTTGATAAAAAATAAAATATTTGGCATTACAGCCCGAACCAGTGTACCAAATATCTTGAAATTGATAAAGGCGATGAGAATTCTTTGTCAGTAACTCAATATCAACATGAGATCATCTCGAGGAGAATTGACAGCACTTATATACGTCCATGTCATTCGCGGACATGAACTGTTTGTTCTCCCAAGGTGTAGAACCAGCCTGCCAATGGGGATGCCACTGGGGAGAGCTTTAACGGTGTTCAACAAAATTGCTTCGGATATCGACATATTCCACGTTACTCAGTTGACTTCCTTGCCATTTTTTTTTCTACTGCTTTTAACATTAAATTGTATTATGCTTTTTTTTTCTGCATTGTAAAAGTTTTAAATTTAGAATTCGTCAATTTTATGCAATGTTAATTAAATAAATAAATAAACATCTTAGATCTCGAATTTTGTTTCAAAGAATCTTAATTGACATATTGCTTACTGGGTGTGACGCACCCGATCGGCAGAGCCGAGTTCTTATCAAATAGATAGACCAAAGCGGACGACAAGATTGTCCACTACATATTTTAAATAATATTTTAATAATGAAATTACGTTTTTACTCGGGAGACAGGGTGATGGCGTTGATAAGGATAAGAAACTCTGCTCTCGAGCAAGACATTCGACGTGTATTAATAAATAGTGTTTAAAAATTAGAACAGTGATGGGGTGTGTGTGGAACATTTCGTTTTTGTTAACGTAAGGTTTTGTTGTAATTAAAAACATTTACAGGAAGGCTTGGTGGAGATTTACAACATGGAAGACAAGCGCACCATATCTCATTATTCATCTCAGCAAGATATTCCAGAGGAATTGGCGGAGGCAAATTATGACGACGATTACGGCAGTCCCAAGGCCACCAAAATGCCCAGAGATGTGTGAGTACTATTTATACAATGTCTAAGACTTTCACTGTTTTATGTTTGACAGTTTTGGGAGAACACATCATTGGTATCGTATCATGTTAATCATTATTCACAAATAAATCAGAGATTCTTAACCGAGGGGGCCATGACCTACGAGCTGGGGTTTGTCGGTTGTCAGGCAAATTTATAAACATTCGAAAGATGGATTTTTTTAACCTGGTAACCCGGTTTCAAATATTAGAAATTTTATATTTATTCTATTAATTAAGATAGTATTTTGACTTTTAACTGGCTTGTTTATTAATAAAACGTGATAAAATAAGGATGGGTCCTATGGCGCAGCGGTTAGCGTTGTGGGCTTACGTGCCAGACTTCACGGGTTCGAGTCGCAGGACGAACAGCAATTTTTTGATTGATTTATCGATGTCTGTACGTTGGCATGGGTGTTTGTGATGTCTTGAAATTCTCTCCCAACCTTTCCGTTCCTCTAATAACTGGGTATAGCGAGGGTGATGGGTTAACCACTAGTCCTGTCCTGGCCTTATCCTTCTATCCCTACTACTCTCTTTGAATAAGAGAGGTTGAGCGACTGAGTAACAAACAGTTCTCGTAGAAAAAGTTCTGTTGAGATACATCCATTAGAAGGCCATATGCTCCATATTGGGAGCAGACAGATAAAAAAAGAAAAAATAGTAAACATAAATGAAAGCCCTAAACTTTTTAAATTCAAGTTTATATATATTATGAAATGCGATTTCAAATTATGCGTTTTGATCTGGATACACTTCTGGAACAACCAAGTAACAAGCAATTCTTGTTGAAAACTTCTGTGAAGATAAGATACTTTAAGAGTGCATATCCAGGTTAACAAAATAATAAAAATATATTAGCTCTTTTTAAAAAATAATAGGCTTAAATCAGAATGGAAATAGAACAAAAAGCTTTATTATTTTTCAAGTTTTAATTTGTCCCGAATTTGAAATTGCAGCTACCGTTTACCGAGTGACATCGCCATCAGTTACTACCTTCTCGCGGCATATTCATCTAGTATCGGTAAGAATTTTAACAGTATTTTTATAGCACGCTTTCCAAACATTTCCTGGAATTTCTCAAGAGCAACTGGGTAACTACCCAGGACATGGCTGCTATGTACTAAATTGCGCTGAAATAAAGACAGCACCAGTAGTTGACTGATAACCCTAGCCACATCCCCTACCCATCCGATTCTAACTAGTAGAATCGGATGGGTAGGGGATGTAATTTTATCACTAACATTTGTGCCTTGTGTAATTTTAACTATTTTCGATGAATTCGGTGGTAACTTTGTGAAATTTGATTTTTAATATAAAATTATATTTGATAACTTTGTTTACTCCACTTGTTGTGTTAAAAGTTGTGACACGTGTTTCGCATCGTCAGACAGAACATCGCTGTGTTTATGAATCAATTTATAAAAATCAGAGATTTTTTCTTCTCTACTGGATGGAATACTAATTAATTACTGATATACATTTGGTATGGTAAATACCAATGGAATTTGATTCAACAGTGGTGGACCGAGTATCTAATTTACAATGATATTTACTATTGTTTCTCGAACTGTTTGATCACTCGGCAATAAAAATATTTCTTTTGCAATGATTCAAATGTACTATTACAATCTTATAAGAATTCAAAACTTGTGTTCATTCACAGGTGCCATGAGCGTGTTGGTCGGAACAATTGGAAATATGACATACAAAGGAATATTCGAAGAGTGAGTTAAAACGCTATCACTACATACTTTATACTGTAAAATTTTCACTAACACTAACACGACGCTAATCGACATGGTCGAGCGGTGAAGTTCTAGAATAGGGATGGGAATCGTATTTGAGAATTTTTCGAATTCGATTTCAATAGCATCAATTCTTCATGCATTGGCAAGCCCCCGGCCGTTGGAGGACACCACTTTTTGAATTGTTCTGCTCCTTTTTTTTTAATAGAAATTAATTGTATACAAATGTCAAATGCATTCATTCCGTGATAACTTGCTGTGGCATTACAATCTAACAGTTTATTAATTTGTGTATATTTATTTATGTATAGGTATTATACTATGAAAATTTCATTTCTGATATTTTTTCCGCTCCTCCCTTAGCTACAAATCATGCCTTCCAATTTGGAAATCGCTGGTATAGAGAGAAAGTATGTAGTTAACAAGTTGCCCTTTCTTTATTTAATACTTCTCTCCCTACCGAAATAGAAAGGGTAAATTAAACTACTTTAATTAAGAAAAACCTCTACCTTTGTAAAAATCTAAAATGTATCATAGTACACGTTAGGGATTCCAACTATTCGTCATTTTCAACTATCCGGATATCGAATAGTAAAATTGAAACTATCCGGATATATCCGGATATCCGGATAGTTTCAGTAAGTATGAACATAACAAAACATTACTACATATATAAATTTATTTACTAAAATAATACATTAAAAACGAGTTCATTCGTAATATAAGTCATTTATTCATATTTTAAAAATAAGAAAGCATTAAATGTACCTTATTTTAAATTTGATCTTAATTTAGTTTTAATTTGTCCTGCTGTTTGAAAATACTCGTTCCTTTGCTGTTGATGTTGGTTTTATTGTTAGAGGTGTTTTAAACAACATTAATATTTTGAGATTTTAGATGATTTATCATAGGAGTCGTTGAAGATCCTTTGAATCCAAATAGTTTTCCCACATTTATTTATTACACACCGCTGACTGCAAATTATTATCTTTTCTCATAAAATGAGTCCACACTCCGAGCGTCTTGACATGGCTAAAATTTTATACAAAATTATTAAAATTTTAAACAAAATATTTTTTAACATATTTTAATAAACGAGGAATTACAGGCTGCTTTTGTTATTATGTAGAAAGTCTCGATTGCTTGGTTTTCAGTAATGAATTGTAGAACTCGCACGCAAATGAAGACGTTTCACGATCAAAGTTTCATGATCAACTGACCTTGACTAAATCCTTTCCCACTTCTGTAATGCCTTAGATAGAGAAAATACACATTTCAATACTATTCCATCATATTAAAATATTGAAAATTTGCAGCTGCATTAGATTAATGTAACGGCATTTCTTTAATGAATGAAATTTCGGCATTAAAGGTTTTTTTTTTGCCTCGAGTCCAAGCTGATTCGTCGAACTTTTAAGTATTAAGATAACAAGATAAGATTTTCATAATACCCGAGGTTGGGGAAGGTAAAAAAAACACTACTCTTAAATAATCGTTTCTCCCAGGTGGTAAATACCCCAGTATTCATATCATCTTTCGTCGATTTTAAAATATTTCATTTAAAATTATAACGAATATTATCCGGATATTTTCCCAAATATCCGGATATCGAATAGTTAAAAAGGGCCGGATATATCCGGATATCGGATATCCGGATATCCGAGTTGGAATCTCTAGTACACATGGATTGTGCGTATTTTTTAAGGCTATTCCCGAAAGCACCCCCGGTCAACTTTCCTTACGCCACGCTGAACTCCGCTCCGATCATGGTGCTGATCGAGCTCAGCGTCATCTTCTATTTTCAACTCTCGTACATGGGACTGGGCAGGTAAATAAACATAATTTCTGTGCTGTCCTACATCCTACACTGAAATCAGTTTTGAATAACAGTTTAACAATGATTTATTTTATTATACATAATACAATCGTAAGAGGCATTTGGTGGTGTATTATAATAAATCGGGACTCCACTGTGTCTATTAAATACTGTGGAGTTTTGATTTATTGTTTCTCAAAGGAAGGCGAGAACAAGGTTTCCTAGCTGGGCACAATCAAATTGCAACATTCTTCTTATTTCAACCATTTGCTAAATACCAGTAATATCTAGTTTATATTTATTGTAATCTTCAATGATACATCAATTACACTCACTTTGTACCCCGTTACTTCTCGATTCTATTTTCGAAGTTTCGGTACTCAAGTGTTAAAACTATTACTAACTTTTTTAGCGGGAGGGTAAAAAAAAAATAATGACAAATGCGGGAAAACAAAGAATACAAGAATGATTGACCAAGTTTTCATTGCAGACGATTCTAAGTTGGTTTTAGTTTTAAGTGATGGATAATTTTTCACTCCATCTTTTGAGTCGAGAAATTTTATTTTAACTGCTAAAATGAGAAATTTTCGGTTCTGTTATATTACGATATATTAATATTAGTGTTTATTTGACAACAGCTAACACAAATGCGATTTCAAATTATTTTTTAATTTTATAATAACGTCACATAAAGTTACTTAAAAGTATGTTAACAGCTTGACTGTTGTAACTCCGTGATACCGTTAGGGGTTAGATCCGGACTGATAGTTACAAATTAATTTGATACAAATAGTTTATTCCGTGTTTTATTTTTAGGCCAAACAGCGACGCAGCAAAACGCTGTAGGATAGATGAAAAAGGACGAAAGATTATGAAAAGAGCTATTGACTGCAAAATAGTTGAACTCGGACCAATCACTTGCCACGAAATGGTTTCTGATTTTCTAATAATTAATTTTGACACTTTTTAATCCCGTCAACTTTCTCAACGTATAGCTTATTCAATTGAAATCCTTCTTTACTTTCAAATGTTGACACAAATATGCAGGTTAAGAAAAAATGTTGAACTCTGTATAGAGAATTTCAACACTTTTTTAACAATAACTTTGGCGGATTACCCTATAAGCAAATAAGGCACGCGCTTGGGGCCTCCGAATATATGGAGCTTCAAAAATGACATGTATTATAAGACACATATACTTTCTGCTCAGATTTTTATTATGTTGCATGGACGTTTTTATGTCATCCTAAAAACATATTTTTGTTAAAATTTTTATCATTTCCTGTGAAGTTTTCTGATGTAAATATGTTATCTGGAAAACAGGGCCTACAAATTTTATTGCGCCTGGGGCCTCCCATGTGCTTAATCCGCTACTGTCCTTAACCTCTCTCTTTAGAGAGGGTAAAATGGTAAGTTGAGACGGATAGGATGAGGATCTAATATAAGCATTCTCTCTAAATCAAGAATGCTTAAAAGCATCATATGCACCAACCCCAACTCATTCACTTGTTTTCGTATTTTTCATAAAGTTTTCTCGCACGGATTTTCATCCTGTCCTTGTCTTATTCCTCCATACTTAGTCTTTCCGAAAAACAAAAGTTGATCGACTGAGTGGCAAACAGGTTTCATAGAAAAACTTCTGATGAGATAAAGTATGTCTGCTCCATATGGAGGTCAGACAGGTTTACAAAAATAGTTTATGACTTGTATATGTTATACTTAGTCTGATCGGTACATGAAACAGGTTTGCACATTTTTTTTCCTATTTTACATAGTAGCCAATTTCACAATATCAGTGTATTTGTTTCATTACAGTTGGCTGCATTAGTACTTGTATTGATGGTTCTCTTATTTGTGACCAGAGAGCCTCGGTTCATCAAAGGATGGGCCGAATATATTTCATCATCGTAAGATTGTTTGAACCAATATATTTAAAATTTACCTATTTAACGAAAAATTTTGGTTTCAACCAGTTTTTAAGATATTTAAAAAATCAGAATCTATAGCACAAAAGATATCTTCAAATTGCACATAAAAATGTCAGCATCGGCGTGCAATAGAACTTTCTCTACGTCGACCTTATTCGAGAATGAGCAATGCCAGCTCGCCCTCTTATTTCGCTATAACCGTAAAACGCTACCAAAAACTGGTCCTGATGTAAATAAAATTATTTCTTATAATTTCATTCCACCGACGAATACCAGCTATACAAAATTATTTTTTATTGGATACGACAAAATGAGATTACAACCCGATCGATGCCGTTTTCAAAATAAATTACGACGATTTGGTTGAGAAGAGTTGTTATTGAAAAATAACAAGTCATCGTTAATTAGGGCTGCCAGATTTATTGACATCCAACTCGGGACCTGCAGTGCTATTTCTGCAAGCTTTTTTAGATGGTCTGTATACTCAAAGATTTTGTTGAATATTTCAGACCGTCTAAAATACGTTCTATTGCACTACTGGAAAATGAATCCTAAACGAAGAAGGCAATTGGGACTCTTTCCATCCAATTCAATGTATGGAATAGTATAGAAAATGTAATCTCTAAAACAAGTGCGAAATTTTTAAAATTCTAGCTTCCTGGTGTTTATCAATATTGCTTACTATTTCTCCCATTCCCAAATTCAGCATTGCTTCATTGATCACAAATCATTTTCATTGCAGTGAAATCGGATACTCTGTACCGTCGACGGCGATTGTCATTCTGTTGTTCATGCTTCCGAGAGATCTCGAATTTTTGAAATTTTTTGATATGAAATTAGGTGTGTATGTTTGAAATCAATAATATGTACCGAGTTTCACTGAAACAGTCCAGAAAATATGTCATGGGGATGGCCATTCAATTTGGCCAAAAGATTCGTCATTCAGAAGATGGCGAAATGATTGTTGAAAATTTCAAACCCCACTACTTACCGCAAATATCTAAATTCACCAAGAAATTTTGCAGATGATCACTTAGATATATTTTGTCAAAATTTACAGTAATATTATCAAGACAAACAGTCGCATGCAGCTCACGAGCTGCAGTTTGCTAACCCCTGGTCTAGACCATTTACAAAACGGATCCGTCGAGAAATACAATAAAACAATTTGACTGCAGGGAACTTCCGGTTATTACAAAAACTAAAACATTGACTCTCATTGACATCAACAACTCATAAAAAATGTTTGAGTATTTAAATTTCAGATAGAAACAGTCTCCCTTCTATGTATTCACCGAGTGTCTTGCATTGGAACCTGGTTCATATTAAGATATATTGGGGTCTCCTCTACCTTCTGGGTAATAATTTGATTTATATTGAAAACATTCACGGCATGAAAATTGCTTAGCAAGGCTAAGGTTAAGGGACCCTATAATATAAAGTAGCCTTACACTATTTTATTATTTTGGTGGTTTCGGCGGTAACTTTGTGGAAGTTCATTTTGAATGTGAAATTAAATTTGATAACTTTGTTACGGAGTCGGTGTCATTTTTTTACCCGACTCACAGCAGACTTAAACACTCGCGAATTTCCTTTCCCTCTATTTTAACTCGATGTCTGCCACAGACGAGATATCTCGTAAAAAACTAATTAAATTGATAGTTGCAAATTATAGCCGGCGTGCTGGGTAATTACTATTAATCTATGGCAGCTAAGGCACTGCTTATTCTGTAGATTGTATTTTTTTAACTTGTCTCTCGAACAACCGTGGATGGAAAATCCGCTGTGCATTAATTAACACTCGAATTATCATTCAGGAGCAGGGTATTCTATAAATTTGGCGTGTCAAAATTCGGGGATGTTGAACCTGATGGAATGGACCATGGCGGTGATGAAGAAGGCTCACCACACCGTCCTGCCTTTGCTCATTTTACTCGCCTGCAAGACGGCATCGGAGTTCTCTTCCGGCATCGCCGTTATCAATATAATGATGCCTTTGATAGCTCATGCGGTGCGTGGCCTTTGACTTTTATTATAATATTTTTACTTAATTAATAGTGTGTTTGTTGTAGCTAGTTCTGAAGAGACTGCCTCTAAATCACTGCCTTGTACATATTCATAGTTTTGTCACTTTAATCTTGTGCAATTTTTTCTCGGTCTGCCCCAGGTAGAAGCCATTCGATGACTTAAATGCATACCAACAAATTTTTTTATAATTTATTAAATAGGCAATCATAACAGAAACGAACCCTTCGTTGCTGATGATGGCCGGCCTGTTCGGGTGCCGCCTGACTTTCCTCTTTCCGTTTGGAAATCCTTCAAACGCGATCGCGGCCCACTATGCACGAATACCCATCAGAAAAATGGTACGTATGTTGCAGCTACAATGAAAGCGACCTTTGAATGTGGATATCTTTGCGTGCCGTGATGTCAATTGATTTGTTACAGGTGATGGCTGGCATTTGGCCGTCGATTCTATCTATTGCCATCGTTTGGGCTGCACTATTTCTCTGGACGCCGATCATATACGAAGGGATTCATAAATTTCCGAGTTGGGCCAGACAGTGACGCGGAGCATTTCCGAAGACAACCTTATCAAGCGGAAGACGGCACCAGTATTTTGAAACATCAATAACAGCAGTTTTTTTTTTTTTTATAGAACATTCGTGTGATTCATAATTGTAAAAATTGTTTAGATAAAAAATTCTTATTAGGAGAATGGTGTATAAAATGATTTAATATTTTAACCTGTTACTTGGGGGGAGCTTTGCGCTTTACATGCGCAGCAAGGAGATTCGTGTATTCTATAACAGCTGTTATAATCCTTATTTTAAAATATAACAATAACTATAGGAATTGTCATTATATAAAAGATGTAAATGGTGCCCGACTGACATTTTTGGTTACTTTAACCTTTATATAAAGTTTAACAAGAAATCTGTCAATAAATCCAGCGCTTTTCTAATTGCCTTGATGGATGGACAGCTCCGCTCAAAAGTTCAATTTATTAGTTGATAAATTTTACAAATCGAATTGCCCTTATAAATGGAAGATAAAACAGAGTTTTCTTGTCCATCCCAATGAGTGGTTTTCGATCCACGTGCAAAGCCGGACTTGAAGGTTTAAACATTACGTACAAGAAAAGATAAGTTTAGTGTTTTTACAGTCTGTTCGTTATTGTCAGATGACTAATTAATAATATCCAATATGTATGAATATTTCTCTTTTAATTTAAATTATTTTAACATAACATTTAAGATTATTTCCATAAATGTAAAATTTTCTAAATTTGTCTGCAAGGGAGATATCTAAATACATTGCTGAAGTTAAGATTGATTGTATGTAATAAAACATTTATTGAAAACAATTTATTAATAAAGTGTAATACAAAATATACGTACAATATATTTATTACGACATTCATTTTTTACACAACCATATAAATTTCACTCATTGCTTAAAACATTTAACAGTTTTGTCTTATGCGTATCGACAAGAGCGCATAATATGTGCAACAGAAATTTATCAATTCAATAATACCAACAGTCGTCTAAGTTCGGCAAACATACAATGAAAAATTGTATGTGTTATTTACAGCCAATTACCACAGTAGTGTTGGTTATGAAAATGAAGCGCCCCTGTTTTTACAATTGTCTACTCCAAAAGGAATAATGGAAGAATTTTTTAAATGCAGAAACACCTTGTACACGGAACATAATACACTCAACTCTTTTTTTACACGGTAGATACGATCCACAAAAAACTGTATATATAGTTATTAATAGAAAAATTAAAGATTGCTTCTGTGAATTTTTATAAAGTGTTTCTTGAAAAAAATAACATTGTGGTATGGAAAATCATTTTGAAAAAAGGTAATAATGAAAAGACTATAAGTATGTTAACTGAACATAAATCGCTTTCTGTCGGATGTGTTAGGATCTAATGAACCTTAATGTCTTGTTATTTAGCTTCTGTTTTTGTTTCTGGGAATCTTGTTAGAGCAAATAATTTTAATAAAAATTGTAAAAAAGTGTCAGGTGTATAAAATAATTAACTATAAAAAGTATTTATAAATTTCACATATATATATATAAATCTATAAACATAATAAATACAATCATTGACATAAATTAATACCATTTAACAGTCAAGTTCAATATCAAAGAAAATATTTAATTTAATACCTCATTTATTTACAACCACAACACGAGATAAAACGTAGAATAACATTTCAATTTTTAAACATCCCCGCAACTAGCGGAAACTTAAATGCCCCAAACAACTTCTTCCGAGAATTTATCCATTTATTATAGAATTATTTGGTGACTGTTTTCCTAAAATGTCCTCCGAACATAACATGGAGAATATGGACTCAATGAAGAATTTTATTGGATAAAGATATAGCAAGAACTGGTCGAAGACTGGTAGATTTCCAATAGTTCTCTTTCAGGATCGAATAAGAGGCGAGTAAAAAGCCTTTAGACATAACACTAGTGTCACATGTAATCCCTACGAATGAGAACTAATACCACCACAAAAACCAAAGACCACGCACCCGCCTACGCCCAGGTAAATCCAGGACGCTACGCGGGAAAAGCAACATCAAAATACACCAGATGAAATTGGAGCTCGGCTCCACCAGCCCCATAATTTGATCAATTTAGACATAAATCCATATTTTCGCTAATACTGCAAGAACACTTGTATCTTTAATTTGGGTAAATTTGACAGTAGAGGCAAAAACAATGTTACTGCAAAAACTATTGACTTACTCTTGGTATCGCACTAATTAATTAATGCGTTCGGCGTTCAAAATAAAGGTATGTGTAAATGATATAAGAGATCGCAACAAATAAAAGAAGGTATTTTACCAAAAAAATGAGATACGTGTTCTCACAATATTGGCGAAGATATATTGATTGAAAAAATGTATGAAAACATCAAATTAGGGATTCGAACCTTTGACTGCGCAACCGAATACTTCAAAGGTCTTAAACAGGACCGACAGCTGTTTATTCAAACACATTACAACTGGGGAAATGCATTTTAATATAGGCTGCATCTTCGCTCATTAAAACAGTATTGTAAAAGGCAAAGTATTTCTTTTCACAATCCAAAATGTGTATCTAATTTTGATGGAAAAATCCGTGTAAAAAATATGGCAGGACGCACAACGGGAACGGTTACGAAATCACAGTTAATTATAATAGATTTTAAAGCACCATTTAGTTAAAAATACATTTAAGAGTTTTTCATGCAAGAGCACAGATAAGAATCTTATATATATATAAATATTAATTAAAAATCTTATAATTTTGTACGTGTCGGATTCTGTGTTGAACAGCTATTATCTCGTCATAAAGGCACTAGAATAATCATAGCATATCGACCTAGAGCGCAAAGTTGGTGACTAACTAAAATCTACTGACTCCAGAAAATATTCTGCGCTTATTGACCATCGCCAATAAACTAACTAAAATAAATGAACATCGATTATGTGATTTAAATATCGTCGGTATACTGCAAGAAAACAATAAGTCAAAAATTGGGTATTGTGAGTTATGAATGCGAATCGATAGACACGCTCTATCGCCTGAAAAAAAACTTTTTTTTTTTATTATTTATTTCGATATGTAAAAGAGTAGTACGAACTAGCTGTACAGATTTTTTATATATACAACTACCCAGAGACGATTAGACGACTAAACGTTTTTGTGCTGTAAGCATTTTGGCTCATTAACACTTCGCTTCAGATATTCGAAAAAGTCGATTATCTCAAAAAAAATCAAGGTTTTTTGACGCTTTCTGGCAGTATACCGACGGTATATTCTTTTCGATCAATTACGAGTTACAATTTCAGAGCAACAATTCGTTCCCAAATGTGTTACATACCATGTCATGTCTGCTTCCAGAGGACGGGAAAATCAAGCAATATATTAATTAGTTAATTACAATTATAAACTCTTTTGTGAATCAGTTGACACTAGTGAAATTTAATAATAGAATTATTGAACAATAAGATAAAACTGTGATGAGTTTATTATTCATTCGTTAATTAATAATTTAAAATCTTATCAACAAAACATTTGAATAAAATTAATTAACTACTCATAATATGGTAGGACATAGTTTGATAAATTGATATAAAAAATAATATGCAAAAAAATTACATAGCAATGTCATTCATCATCGCCTGACAGTTTTTTCTATAGAAAAGCTGACCTATATTATTATTCATACATAAATAAATAAATCTAATAAACAAAAATTGACATTGATTATGCATATAAAACACCCTCGAGAAGTGAAGTAAGCCAAGTGGCAAAATGGTCAAACATCTATTGGACTTATCACCTTATCACTAGGTGATTTTGTGGATTGCATATTTTTATTTTAGAAACCAAACACTATTGCAGAGTGTTTTTGCTTACTAATTTTACATCTAATTCCTCTTTTCTCGCTTGCTTCATTTCTCATGGGCTCATATATTGATTGAATTAGCATGTAATTGATAGAACTCCATTATAACAAAGTGTAAATATCAAAGTATTTAATTCTACGAGAATTACATTGGTTTTTTGATAGATATTTCGGTTTCACAACTATCTTTAAATTTAATTAATTACAGCTGTAGACAATGTCTCGTGTATGGCGTCAAATAGTATGCACACCAGCTTGTATTCATTATTCACCCTGCAAATATTTGAATATATCTAAACTCTTTTCCATCATTTCATTTGTGAATATTTGAACCGACTCTAGATTTTGTAAAAACAATTAATTATGTATCTTGACTTATCAAAATATTCACCCATGCGTGGATATATCATCATTACAGAGAGCTAAATAAGCACCGTCATTAAAATTCCAATGAATTTGATTTAATAATGTCTTATATTCCTGTTCTCAGAACGACACATGGCAAAATTATTACATTGAATACTTGAATTTAAAATAAACGTCAAGATGGAATGCAAATTCTTGTGGAACTAAATGCTTTAATATTTTTACATTACGCTAAATACATGATTGATTTGTCAAACATAACAATTAAATAGATTAACAACTTACGGCGTACATTGATAAGGCAGTATTTGTACTACTTTGTGACATTTAAGGCAAAAACACTTAAATTTAATAGCTTCATTATATGAACATGTTTCAGAAAATGTTAAGAAATAATCTATACATAAAGTGATACATTTTTCACCCGATAATTCCTTATCCTAGGGATCAACCAAACCTCTTCGAGGTCTTTCACAGTATTGAATGCAGAAATGAAACTAGCGTATTTTCTGTATCATGTACATCAGTGATTCCCAAACTTATTATGCTCACGGACCCCTTCATGGGGAAAAATTTGACCACGGACCCCCAAATGAAATAACTCCCAAGGGAAATAACACCCTCAAATTAATTTTGACCGGCCACGGACCCCCTGAGCGGTCTCAGGGACCCCTGGGGGTCTGTAGGAACCACTGATGTACATTAACCCTATGAGGAGTATGGCCGCATTGTTATTGTGTAGTCAAATATCAATCGTCATTCTTTTGCTTTTTAATATATTAAAAACAAATATATCTATGATTTTTTATTAAAATATATTCACAGTGTACATGTTTCGATGAATATCAAATAAGTCCACTTTAGAAATTGAAGATTTTCACAGCTTTTGATTATATTGAAGCAAGCAAAACATCTTTATGTGAACCAAATGAATCCGAGTCTGTTTTAAAAAAAAATATGCTGACAATCATGCGAAATAATAATAATTTTGCGAATCATGACACCTGACGAAGACTCTGGACTGTCTGGGACACACAGCTGTACTCAATTAAAACCAAATGCCACTTATTCAACGCTTGCATTCTGCCGGTATTGCTTTACGGTTGCGAATCATGGCACCTGACGAAGACTCAGAAAAACCGTATACTGAGCTTCGAGAACAGATGCTTGCGTCGGATAATGGGGGTGAGGTGGTTTGATTTTGTGAGGAATTCAGAGATAAGGGAGCGTACAAGACAGCGTCCCGTCACGTCAGTGGTTATGGAGAGACGTTGGAACTAGCTGGGTCCCGGACGTCCGTCAGGTACTATCCATAGGATGTACTCAGCGGAACTAAGGGATGCTGGCATGTCATGGGAGGAAGCAAAGCAATTGGCGGGAGACAGGGAAACATGGAGGTGCCACGTGGCGGCCATATGCTCCACATAGGGAGCGAACATGGCCAAAGAAGAAGAAGAAGATAATATTTAACTGTTTGTAATCAAAACATTTTACTGCGATACAGAAGACTATTCATTTCTTTTAAAATCCTAAGCGGAATTAATCAGGTGTGAAGGACTGTGAAAATTTAAGATGGAATAAAATTCATGTTATTTCAAAAAGGCACTTTTCTGCACCACTGTGTTTCTCCAACAATACGTATCTAATTATTATAATAATAATACAATTGTTACTTAATATTACTTAACACACGTGAATATGGCAACCCTGGCGTAATGTTTTAATGAGCTATGTACAAAAGTTATAAAAAATACTTATTTACAAATTGATACAAGAATCGACAATTTTAAATACAGACATATTTAAAATTCTTTTTATCGATTGTTAAAATGCGTAGAATATTCACTAATACAACAGGATAAATGCGCTTAAGAAAACCGACTGTGTGTAAACATTTCGAGCAATGATCTTAACTCGCTCTGCGCCCGTGTTTGTAAGAGCTTCCTTGTTTTTAGGACGTTATTTATTTAGAAAATATTTCGCTTGTACGAGTTGAAGACAGATTCTTAAAACCCTAACAAAAACGGCAAGAAGTATACAACTATAATAGATGTTCACGGTATATACTGTATCAGAACAAAAGTGATGATTTATAATATAAAATAAAATAACTTGGATTATTCCACGTATTGTCCCACAAACTGTGCCACGTGTTTCGCCTCTTTCAGAGGCATCTTCAGACAGACTACTTTCACAAATGCTTGCTTAAGTATGAATGATTTTAATTTTACTATTCTGATATATTATAATAAAAATCAAATAAAAATTGGAGGCAAGGAGGGGATGATAGAAAAACAATCAAATGATAACGGTAATACAAATGACATTTACATTAAGATATGATTAACTAATGAGTTGCATCAATTAGGACGGGTTAAACCGTTATAAAATAAATTTAACAGTGGCGAACCACCTGTTTTATTCATGATACTATTTAATAATATTTCTTTATTGTTAATACTTCTGAAAATTCATAATTTCATATTATTTATTTCTAAAAATTCTAAGCTATTCATTTTCAAGCCTTTTTTATTTACTCGATGGAGTATTTCTACGTTACTGTTATGATTCAAATTATGTTCGTTTTCGATTAGATGATTGGCAAACTCTGAAAAATTGTTACTCAACTCTGAAAGATGCGACACACTTGTCACAGTTAGTAGCACAATACGTGGAATAATCTAAGTTATTTTATTTTATATTAAAATGAACTTCCACAAAGTTACCGCTGAATCCATCGAAAGTATGTGATGATTTATTTTTCTTGAAATTTATTGCATCACAGAAAGCAACTGTGAAATAAATGGCGGCAGAATGATAACGGAGGCGATCGATCAATGATTTTTAGAGTGCCGAATTGAATAACGATATAACAAGACTGTGGATTCGTGAAAAAACCACGACTTGAGCATTTACAAACGGGCCGGCTACGACTCCCATTTTAATAAGTGATACAAAAGTCTTTGCGTATTTTTCAACATCTAAAATGCATACACAGTTGGTTCTTTCTTGCACAAGTATACCCAGTTAGTAGTGTTTCACATTCACAAAAAAAAAAAGAAATCTTACATATGTATGTATATAAATAAGTCTCTTTGGAGAGCATATAAAATAAAATATTTTGTTTTACAGAAAACTAATCATGGATATGTGGAGATAATAGAGAGAAATGGGTGTGTGAGCATAGCAGAGTAGAGCGTGACACGCCATTTTGAAGGTAATTTACAATAAAACGGAAAAGTTTTGTTTGAATCGCAAAAAGAAACACATTTTGACCGCATATAAAAACTGATCACCAAAGTACCAAGAAAAATATTTTTTACCACCAAAAGTTTAACCTGCCATTCTCAGATTTATTAATTATTAAATTTTCTGGAGAATCGCATTGTTTTTGCGGCATTCAGTAAATTTTTAAGTAGAAAAAGAGTAGCACATTGTAAAGCATATTCACATATAAAATTGTGGAATAAATAGAAAAAAATGTGTTGTGAGAATTGACAGTGAACACCCCAAAGGTGACATATTTAACCCTTCAAGCATGGATGCCTAAAATAGATTTTGAATAACAGCCGCAAATGAAATAATAAATAGATGTAACATTTGACATTTCCGGTGATATTCTGAGAAAATATATTTTAAGCCAGTGGTTGTCAAGTTTTTTATTTAAAGTTATTATTTAAAAACCAGTGATTTATTGGCGCTAGTAATGATTTTTTTTTTTTCATCTTTTCAAACATCTCTCGAGTCTTGGGTTTCATACGAAAAAATTCTTGTGTGTAAAATGTGTCAAATTTTAAAATTGTACTATTTTTCAAAGTTCATAATGAAAAAAAAATTAAACATTGTAACATTCAACAGTTTTTGTTTTTGTCTTGAAAAATACAATAAAAAGTATAAATATATAAAACTTCACTCTAATATACCATTCTAGTATAGCTTAAAATATATCATTTTAATAACACGTGAAAATTACTTTTCTGCAGCTCTCTGCAATTTAATAAGTACAGTACATTCTATCTTTTGTTCAATGGATTTTGCCCTGGGAATATAGAATTTTAATTTTAGCATTATAATTATAAAGGCAGGATATTGTGAAGAACATAAAATAACTAATTTTCAAACGCATCATCAACAATCACATCATGCCGTACTTGCTGTGGGGAAAGTGAGTCGTCCAGAAGATGTTGATCAGGAGTGCAACAGTCATCAGCGCAAAGTAAATTACGATCGCGAGCCACCACAGTTTCCTTTCCCAAGATCTGACTTCGAGATTTCTGAGAATTCCTAGGCCGACCAGAAGACCTGAAAAAGCATAAATTGTCCACTATAAAAAAAAATCAATAGTGTAAATACAAGCATATTTTTCCATATGCAAGTAATTTCTTTGGTGGCTCGATAGATGTCTGGTGTGGTTTGCATACTGTCTTGAATGAAATTTTCTAATGACTTAGGTAATAATTTATTCTTTCTTCTTTGGCCATGTTCGCTCCCTATGTGGAGCAAATGGCCGCCACGCGGCACCTCCACGTTTCCCTGTCTCCTGCCAATTGCTTTGCTTCCTCCCATGACATGCCAGCATTCCTCAGTTCCGCCGAGTACATCCTATGGATAGTACCCGACGGACGTCCGGGACGCCGGAATCCCACCGGTCGAAAGAAAAGGCAGGCAGAATTGAGGCTTTCCGGAGGCATCCGCAGCACGTGACCCAGCCAGTTCCAACGTCTCTCCATAACGACTGACTTGTACGCTCCCTTATCTCTGAATTCCTCACAAAATCAAACCACCTCACCCCCATTATCCGACGCAAGCATCTGTTCTCGAAGCTCAGTATACGGTTTTTCTGAGTCTTCATCAGGTGCCATGATTCGCAACCGTAAAGCAATACCGGCAGAATGCAAGCGTTGAATAAGTGGCATTTGGTTTTAATCGAGTACAGCTGTGTGTCCCAGACAGTCCGCATTGAGTTGAATGTTGCTCCAGCCATTCCTGAACGAATGGCGAGCTCCTTTTTTGTACTACCGTCTTCGGGGATAAGTACGCCGAGGTATCTGAAGCTGTCAACCCTCTCGATGATCTGTCCCGCGCTAGTAAGGGTCCTATCAGAGTCATGACAGGTTTGGTTACACATCACATTGGTCTTACTAGTGTTAATTTTCAGACCAATGCGACCTGAGTTAGTTCCTAACCCATCAATTGTCTCCTGGATGCCCTTTATTGATTTATCGAATATGACAGCATCATCGGCATATTCAAGGTCACACAGCTTCAGACCGGGACCAACAGCTATACCTCGATCAGGCGGAATTGACCTGCGAAGTATGAAAGTCAAAGATAATAATTTATAAAAAATATTTTTATAATTAAAACAAAAACATATTTTTTTCGAATTCTAGTTTAAAGACATTCCAAGATCTCGATGCCCAACGCTAGACCCATCCCTGAATGAGCATTTACTAAAATGCTAAGCCCAATTTTGCACAAAAAAAACTTTGATTTATTGCATTTTTAAAACAATGAGATGTCCAAACGATAGAATAAAAAATATTTTTTCAAAAAATGGCCCATCAATAAATGACATTATATACACCAACGTTGACACCAAACATTTTGAAAAATCTAAATTTAACAATCATCTTGCTAGGAATTAGAACAACTTGAATTTGAACTTTATTAGAACAACTTAAAATTACCAGGCATAAACAAAAAATCTTAAACGAGCAAACCATTATTAATCCATCGCCGTTGTTAAAACCCCTAATGTAATCTATATATATAAAACAAAGTGGGGTTAGTTACACCACGTATATCTCGAGAATTACTACAAGGATTTCAATGATATTTGATTTATAAAATTCTTATTTACCTAGAATAGCAGAATAAGCATTAAAACATCGGAAAAATATCACGGAAAATAAATTATAAAGAAAATAAATGTCTCAGTACAATACGCTTTTTTAAATTTTTTGAATCGAACGCCGAAACAAACTTGACGTTGTAAGCTGTTTCCAATAAATCCACTAGGTGGCAGTAGTTGCATTCGCATCTGACATTTGTGCCCCGCAATTTATCATGACCTTTTTTGAGTTTTTATCAATTTTCACTCAGTTTTCTTTCCGATTAATCATTCTGGTGTAGAATTCTATATATCTCCTTATGATTTACTCCGAGATTCATGTATAATGGCAGGAACAGTGTATTTTGATTGGCTTATGATGTGGCGCTATTTCTGTGAAATAAAATTTAAACGATATTGTGCAACTTCAACTTCAACTTCGCGACACTGTACAACTGCAACGAATATACAAAACACACTGCTAATATGATGCATTGCAATACCCGGTGATGTTTTGCAAAGAAGACGATGGATATCACTTCAATATCAAGATGATAAATTCATTGATCGGTGGGTATCGAAATCATAAATTTCATTTCAACATGACAATAATTTAACTCAGCAAGAAGGTTAGCTCGATGAATTATGACGCATAAAGTTTTTAATATTATTATTTCATTTATTTGAATAGAATACACCAACTTGGCTCGCGATTAAAATTCACTGAACTCCTTTTTATACGATTTCGAAATAACACGGTGCAAACAAAGAGAAAAAAATCGATTCATTTAAAAATTTTGACAGAAATATTACACAGGTACTGAATATCTCAAGAGATCAAAGCGATGTCGTAAAAAATGTGCGTTAACGGTTTCGTCTATTGTCTCATAGTAATGGTGAATGATTTTTGTTATCTTTGATTTTTTAACTATTTTTTAAATAAAATTAAGATACAATAAGCAATAATGAATTTAATATAAAATTTAAAATAACTTTGATTTATTGAATTTTGTACTTAAATGAACTTCCACAAAGTTACCGCCGAAACCATCGAAAGTAATAATGAATTTTATTTTTTAAGGTGTTCTACTGAAAAGGGAGAGCATATCGATTTTTATTTTTTTAACCATGGTCGCTTCAGATGCTGTAGTGAATTTTTTTGTATGTACAAGTTGTAGATAATCAATCTTTATTAATGTAAATACTTTATCGAATAGTAAAAGAAAGTGCTGATAAAATTAAGATTGTTTTATTAAATAAATCAATTCTTCCATAAATAAAAATGTTTTTTTAAGTTTCTTAAGATTGTAAGCAAAACGTAAAACATGTCATTCGTGCTATAAAAATAAAGCATATTCATATAAGAGATTGAGTGGAGTCATTGGCAATAATTGTTTCGACTAATTTTTTTTTTTAATAAAACTTACTATGTCTGGCAGTTTGTTAGTCAAGTTTGTTAGTTAAATTTGTTAGCTAACGCCAGATCGTAAAATGAACGACGCTTTCAATCGAGAATTGGAACGTAAACGTGAATATGATCGAGATGCATTGAACTAATCAGCTCGAACGAATGTACCACTATTGAACCCCCAACAGAAGGAAGTGTACGATACGTTAATGAAGGAAATTGATGATGGAAATGGTGGCTTATTTTTGCTCGATGCGCCCGGTGAAACTGGAAAGACATTCTTCATTTTAAACCTCCAAAGGACTGAAAAACCGACATGCAAGATTGCGAAACACTCAGTAATGGCTAAAGTTTTAATAGCAAGTAAAATCACCACCTGGGATGAATGGATAATGGCGCACAAACGCGCATTGGAAGCAATCAATCGAACTATGAAAGATTTGCGCAATGACTCAAGATGTTTTGGGAGCGCACTGATTTTACTCTCTGATGATTTCCAGCAATTGCTGACTATCTGTAACGGCCGTGTTTTTGTCGACGAATCGAACGGATTGATTTCGTTTCATGCGTTTCTTCATGCGCTGCAGTTTGTGAGTCAAGTTAGGAATGCCAACGCCAGATTGTGGAATGAACGACGCTTTCAATCGAGCATTGAACCAATCAGTTCGAATGAATGTAACACTGTTGAACCCCAAACGAAAGGAAGTGTACGATACGTTAATGAAGGCAATTGATGATGGAAATGGTGGCTTATTTTTCCTCGATATGTTCGGTGGAGCTGGGAAGACATTTCTCATGTCATTGATAATGGCCACTGTTCGTGCGAGATATAAAATTGCTGTAGGAGTTTCTTCTTCTGGAATAGCGGCCACGTAGATATAAGGATGCAGAACGGCTTATTCAGCGTTGAAATTGCCGTTAAACCTTCAAATCACTGATAAACCGACATGCAAACAGTCAGCAATGGCCAAAGTTTTGGTAGAAAGTAAAATCATCACCTGGGATGAATGCCCAATGATGCGCATTGGAAGCACTCAATCGAGCTATCAAAGATCTGCGCAATGATTCAAGATATTTTGGAGGCGCAATGATTCTACTATCTGGCGATTTCCGCCAAACACTACCAGTCATTCTAAGATCGACCGCTGCCCATGAAATAAACGCTTGCCTGAAATCATCGACTCTGTGGCGCTATGTGAAGAAAATTCAGATGACGACAAACATGTGAGTTGCATTGCGAATTGCATCATTTAAACCTCACAATTCAAAATAAAACCGTTGGTCCACTACATTCTTTCCGTGTAACAAACGAAAACGAAGCAACCAACTATCCAATTGAATTTGTAAACTCATTGGATCATCCTGGCTTGCCACCGCACAATTTACAACTAAAGGTTGGCTCGGTAGTCATCATGTTTCAAGTTATCAAGTTAACACAACACTTATTGATTCTGAGGCGGTACGAAGTTCGTTGGGTCAGCTAGTTAATAATAAATATCAATATAATTTTTCCTAATTTACCTTGGAAAATCCCACATTGCTTATTGTTTTTCGAAACACTAAAGCCATAGTTAATAAATTTAATGTAGCACAATTAATAATAAATATCAGTTTAAATTATCCTAATTAATATTTTTAAAAACCCCAGACTGCTTATTGTTCTTTGAAACACTAAAATCACATTTAATAAGTGCAATATTGTAATTTGAATTAGTATGTTAGAGTGAATAATATGATGCACTGTGTATCTCTTTTTAGCCAGTATATATAGCTGAGCAAATTTACGTTTAAAGCATAGTTCTGACGATGACGAAAGCCGAAATAGCTATTAACGTATAACATATATAAAAAACTGTAGAACTGAAATACTTTGATATTTTTACCCTATTAAAATGGAGTTCTACCAAGTGAATGCCAAATCAATAAATATCTTGCTAGGACTCGAACCAAAAGCCATCTGTTTCCTAGGGCGAAGTACTGGACAACAGAATACTCGTTATCCAAAAGCGACTCCGACTACTCTTTCTATAAAATGCATTTTTTTAAATTACGTAATAACGAATGTGTGTAGTCATAGCAGTCTTAAGTTCCAAGCAGTGCTGTAGAAAATCAGCAAATTTTGAGCTGGCCGTTGAATCCCTGCCTTTACTAACAAATTGTATGGCGGTTATACGTAGATCAACTCTAAATTCCAATTTGTGAGCTTATTTTTCGTTAAATGTAACATGTATGTTTGAAAGATTTCTCATATGGATATTCTGTGATTCGTTGGTGTTATTAATTTACAATTTACGATACATCGGAAGGGCCATATATGCAAATTAAGTAATGATTGTAAGAAATATAGCGAATGGCAAGATATGCGATGTATGGTAAAAACCAATAAAATTTAACTTCCCACTATTAAGTATCACAATTATATAGAATATAAATTATAAATTACATAAACGACGGTAACAAGCGGAATTCATATAATATTATATAAGATTTTGACGCCTATTGTGATATTATGAAATACATGCTGCGTCTTTTATCACATAATAATGGCAATATACCAAGTAAATGACGATTTAATCAATAACAATATAAAAAAATAATTAAGTGAATTGTGCTACCCTAGTTTGACTTACTGATTTTTGATTACTGATACGACTTGAGAAATCTTATGGAAAGATTGAGTGACGAACCAGTGTGCACAAATAAATTTCGAGATTAATATTAATTGATTAAAATCCCAATAATGACGTTGGTTTTTTTAATGAAATATCCAACCTCATATTCTGTATTGAAATATTGTAAAAAAAAAAATTTAAATAAAATGATTTGGCATCTTTGTTTGCTTTTGTTCTCAGAGATTTTTATTAAAAAACCTTAGAAAATGTGATTTTTTCTTATTTAAAAAATAGTTTAATTGAAAAGATATATAATTACAATATATATATATGTATTTGCTTCAAAATAACAGTAATAAATGGTTTCATAATGACGTGATATTACTTTGAAAATTATGACGCCGGCCCGCTCATCTGAAAAAAGTACCTGTTTTCAACTCAATAGCATGGCTTTGACTATAGGGGGCTTTGGTGTAGTGTATGAATATCAAGCGTGTAGGTGTTGTGAGTCGCGCCGAAACAGTGAATCACCGTGATCCAATGCATACAAGTCTACGCAAAAGCGTTTGTCTCTTTCTTTCGCATGTTGAAAAGGAAGATCCGATATTTGCTTTATCAGTTACTCAAAATGCATACTTTTATTTGCTCGGCAATGTGCATGCTGATTTGAAAACTTCTACGAATGCAAATTTAATAGAAGCAATGCTATTTTTAAGAATAAAATTAAACTTTGAACTTGTTTTATTTAACGTTTTCTATAACATGTTTAATAAGAAAAATTTGGCTGTTTGCCGAATTGGTTGGTTGATTTTTAATTTAATACACATAAATAGGAAAAGTAGGAAAACAACCTGACAAAATTAAACTTGTTTTAGTCAGAGTCGTGTATTTTATTAACGCCTCTACAGCCCTGGTTATAGATACACAAAAACGAGCCACAGAAAGAATGATTAGCTAATACTAACCTAAGAGACTGATCTTTTGACAGTTCTCGTTTAACAATATCTGAGAGTTAACTTTTAACATTCAGTATGAAATCTTCTCAAAATTGTTGTGGAACTGACTGAGCTATCGTGACCATAATTGGGTGGTAACCCGGCGTAAGACCAACCTGCGAGTGCTCCCGTCAAGTGAGCCACGTATCCGACATTTCCCTCGATCTCGAGAACGTATCTGTTGTAAATTGCAGTGCCGGTATCCACTACGGCCAACACTAGGAACACCAAGAGCTGCAGGACAGCGTACTCCATCTGCGACCAGTTCTATTAAAAAATAAACAAAAACGTTCACAAACAGACATGATAATGCGGATAGATGACGGTTGGAAACCAAATGATTATTGAATACAGTGTAAAATGTTTTCGGAATTTCATCCACTCCGTTCTTGGGTCGGGCAGTACCAGAATCTCATTCAAGTGTTGATTTTTTTCTCAATTCCACGAATGTCTGAGATGTATACATAATTTCCCTCTTTCCCAAATTCTTGCAGTGTCTGTAGCGCAGTGGTCAACACAGTGGCTTCCATGACAAAAAAAAATGACAGATCTCATGGGTGTGAATCGCAGTTCAAACAGCATTTATCATTAATATTGAATCATTCAAATTATGTACATTCACACAAGTTTTGTCATAAACAAGCCGGGATTAGCCTTTCGGCATCTTCAGGCGTTCGAGTGCACGGATGAACTTGAACTGACAGTTATTAACATATTTTATGCATTTAAAATTTTCTAGTTTTTCACATCTTCCTTACAACTAATGCTCATTATATAACCTATTCAAATCAATATGTTGTTCTGATAAAAGATAAGAATTCAATTCTTGGTGGAATTTCAATATTAAATTTGAATCGTTCAAATTATGTACACTCCCACAGATTTTGTCACTAACGAGTAAAATTTACTAAGCGTCAGTTCAAGTTCATCTGTGCGCTTGAACGCCTGAAGATGCCGAAAGGCGAAACCCGGGTCGTTAGTGACAAAATCTGTGGGAGTGTACAAAATTTGAACGATTCAAATTAAATTCTTGTTAAATTATGTAAGTGTTCAATTTCTAATTTATTTCAGTCAATTAGTGTTACCTACTAAAATTTAAAAATATATATTATTTGAACAGTGCACACAATCGGAGTGCGCGCCAGCCCGGAATAAGTGCCCAGGGGTTTTCAAACTGCCGCGCGGCCACTTAGAGGCAGCATTGATCGTGTCCAATAGGAATATTATTTCTATTACCAATTATTTGTTACACCCATTATAATTTCACTTAGTCACATGATGTAAATAGCACTGTATGAATGTACATGCTTATCAGTTGAAAATCCTCGTCATGAGCGAAACTGGCCCTTTTGATATTTAATAAATGTGAAACTAGTATAAAAGAGTGTTTTATTTTTTGAATATAATGCATTTCTACCAATTTCTTTAAGTGTTCTACGTTTAGCAACCAACCGTTATGGCTTCACACGCTATTAAAAAATTGTGTTTGGCAGTATTACATGAAACACATTTAAACTTTTAATAATTAATGTCTGAACAATCTTTGTCATAACTTGTTTACAAAGTGTGCAGAAAGATAATAGGAAAGTATAATAAATAATGGAAGAGCTTCTACTTGCTTTCCATGAGATGGTTAGAACTAATGGTTATATGGTACTAAGCAATTCTTCCTGTTCATTTTACAGATCTGGATTTATGGGTCCAGGGTGTCATTATCATATTTTTGCATTCACAAATCGTCCTTTCTACTAGCCGGCCAAGATGAGCTCGGCGACAACATGACAATTATCAGTTATGAATAGGCTGATCCAGATCACAGAGAAAGAGTCTGAGTTTGCCTGACTTTGACATTTTCTGACAAGTTCGCGTGAGAGCCTCGATCGCAATATGTTGTAATTTTGTGAGCCACTGCCGCAGTTGCTTACCAGAACAATTGTAGAAACGTGGGCGGCCATTAAAGCGTAAACTCCACCGGACGCGCCGGCCAAAAAGACTCTGGGATCGGTGATCGACGTGCCCAGAGAACCGGCAATCACCCCGGCTGAATAAATGATCACGACACGCCACCACTTGTGCACCATCTCCAGTGGCGGGCCGAGGAGCATTTGGACAAAGAGATTGACAATGAGATGCGTCCAGCTATAAAGAATTAAAAATATTTATTATTAACAGCTTCATCTACAGTACAATCAAGGTTTTAATGAAACATACGTAGTAAATGTTGACAGTTTCATAAATTGATGTTTCAATCGGTTTACGGATTTCTGTTTGGATGGATGTCTGTGATAACGAAAATTTCCTCCCACCTATCTGATCTTAAAAACAGTTATTAAATAAAAGGCAATTAGATAAAAGCTATTCGTGCCCTAACCCTATCCTTCTATCATTACTTTCTTCAAAAAATTTCTGTCAACTTTATTATACACGTTAAAAAAAAAAAGAAACATTAAATATCGAAGCTAGACTATAACCACAAACTCAAACTTAACCACACACAATTCGTTAAAATAGTAAATTACATTTTGTTTACCATATCCGCTCCCAATGCGGAGCATATAGACACCTAATGAAGTTTATCTCAACAGAAGAGTTTATACAAGAGCTGCTCGTAGCTCAGTCCCTTAACCCGTTAACAGCTAGAAAAAAATAACATTTTTTGTCCTGTAAGCTAGCAATTTTCTAAGAACTAATAAAGGAAAACTTAATATTCATTTTGCGAGTCCTTAAGAGATGTCGGACCCTTTTTCAGTGATGCAAACTCTAAAAAATATTTATTGACGTCGTAATAATGACAACAAGCTGGTGGGTAGCGTGTGTGGTTAGTAGGTATGTGACACACCGGTGGGTCGTTAGCTTTAGAGTGGTTAAGGGGGTATTCTAGTGTAGAAATTTGAAAAAATCGATTCTTTCTTTTTTATATTTTTCTTAAGTTTAGACATTTGAGAGTATGTCCTCAGAAGGATTTTTCAAAATTTTAATTATTTACCGAGTTACAGCGATTTTGGTGACGCAGCAACTAAGCTGGTCCGACCGGAGCAGATCGAAACTCAAAACTTTAAACGCGTTTTTCTTTACATGTAATGGATTGGCGTTTAAAGCCATGGATGTATGTGTCGTAGAAATCACTTTTCATTTTAACAAACGTCTTTTCAGAAGCTTTAATATACAGGCGAACCTCCACTTTCGCACACAATTGGTTCCTGAAAACGTGTGCGAATGTTGAATGTACAGTGTCTCACCACAGTCTCCGTATGCTATCAAACTTTATTATATAGCAACTAATAAGTTAAGTAATAATTAAATAATCATCTATGAACAAATAACATATTATAATATGAGAAACGGCTTAGCTTTAATTGAATTGGGGTGGGAAATAATAATATTTACAGCCTTACAAATTACAACATGTGATGATAACAGTCACAGTTTTTAACAAAAACAAATGGAATAAAATATAAATCAAATTTAATATTATGTAAAATATGAACAAAGTTACTGTTGAATTCATCGAAAAAATTGTCTTTAAAGTTCTACCAAACCGATTTATTTGAAATTTTGTGTGAACTTTCCATATACATTTCTCTATAGTCCGTAGCAGATTTAAGTCCAAATTTTAATTTTTACTATTTTTAAAAAATTTGAAACTTAAAAAAAACGTAAAAATTCAATTTTTCCCCCTTCCTTTACCAGCCGATAACTTTTCGAGTTTTCAATTTTTTATATATTTTTAAAATATAAATAAACGAATGGTAAAAAAATAGACTGTAAAAATTTTCTTTGTTTATTTTTTACAGAGCTCGAAAAAACACCCAAAATTTGTGCCTCTACACTAGAATAACCCTCTAGAGAATACTCTCTTAGAGTAGGGTTAGGTTAGGTTAGGTTAGGACAGGCAGGCGTCCCGACGCTGATCTTCTATTAGTATCCCCTGATTCTTTTATATTACCTTCTTGCGTTAACATTATGATTGTTACTTTTGACAGTATTTTGTACTAGCAGGAGTTGTTCACCGACACAAGGCAACATTCGAATTTCTGATCAACTTTTTCGCGCTACGCCATGTTTTCTCTTTAAGATAGGATGGGTGGAGAATTCAAGATATCACATACATTCATAAAAATTGTCCATACTGGAATTCGAACCTGTGACCCCAGTGTTTTAAGCCAACGACGTTGACACTAGTTGACACAGCCCACATATTATCGTATATAGAAGTACAAAATAATATCTATCGAGCCGTGCGGATGATAAGTTAATAAACATTTTCAATATACGACAGCTTACCCGACATGCACGAGCATGTATGTAAAATATCTCCACGCTTCGTATCTCTTGTAAGGATTGTAGATCAGGGCGGTGGCCGCCGGACCTGTCCCTTCCACGTGACTGACCGCAGCGTCCACGGCAAACAGCACGATCTCCACCAGAGAAATCAGCACCATGCAGACCGGAGGCGGGAAACACTTGTACTCATCTTCGTAGGCACCATCTGTAGTGGAATATGAGACAGCTGTGGATGGTGGATGATGACGCAACAGACAGTGCAAAGCGATCAAGGATTCAGTCGAAGCCAAACGAATTAGAAACGATAAAAAAAATTACAAACAAGACAATTGAAACGAGCACAATCAAAGCGGTGAGTAAAGCGAGGGAAAGGAAAGAACCAAATCATGTTTATTAGTTTTGTTAGATGGTGTTTGAAAATTAACAATTGCGCAACAAAACCAATGGCAAACTTAAAACTATTTATTGAATGAATCGACATTTAAATATAATAATTCCATTTGTTCGTCTGTTTTCGGGGATGTTTTATTTTTCAAGTACAAAAATTTATATATGAGGAGCAAACATTCCAAAAGTGATTTGTTACACAAATACAGAGCTTGTGAAATGATGATTTATGTCACATAAGATCACAATTTCCTGAACGTGTCAACTTTGATTTAATTTGAAAAAACGTTTTTCGTACACTAATTGTGATTTCCATTCATAGATTTTATAACGGCATTTTTCAAAATTTGTGACAAATCACTTTTTGGATGTTGGCTCCTCACATAAGATTTATAAATTTATTCAATTTAATTTACAGAACATATACAGGTAGTCCCAGGACTTACGAGGGTTTGACTTACGGCGATTCGCACTTACGACCAAAAAAAAATTGAATTGCGTCACGGGAACCACAGCGCATGCGTAAAGTAAAATGACTTAACAACGATGATGCAATACATATTTGCTCATATGTACAAACTTAACAATAAAAAAATATTATAAAAATGATTTATTTTGATACATCGTCGATGCACATCAAATGTGATATATGTGTCTCTGGGTGCATTCTGAGATAATCGATAAAAACTGTTTAAAAAAACAAAATGGAAAATAACACTTCTATTTATGCACAAATTAGTTGAAAATATTTTATTCTGTGTAAGAATACATGTACATATGGCAAATGTTTACTATGTAGAACAAGAAAATGGCTTTTTTTTAACGTTTTTTGTACCATTTTTAATATTTTGCTGTCAAAATAATTTATTAAAAATAATTCAAATTTGATAACCAGGCAATAGTTTAGTCACTAGTGTCAAGCTTACAGAATTTAATAATGAGATCCTATGATCACAACATGTATGTGAATGTTGTGGACATATTATGACAATGGAATTATTAATCATGTATGCAGAGGATATGATTTTTTTATTATAAAATTATTTATTTATTTTCCGTTTTGACAAACTTTTATTTAACTCCAGCTGATAATGTTTTTTCTATCATCCCATAGGGTATTAACCCTTATTTTTAAATCATTACAACACCCAGACAGCACTCATATTTATACATATCACACAATCTTACTATCTGAGGATATCACAGTTAGTAGCACAATATGTGGAATAATCAAAGTTATTTTTAATTTTATATTAAAATGTACTTCCACAAAGTGACCGCCGAATCCATAGAAAGTACGATAATTTATTTATATGTTTCTCTCGATATCGTCATAGAAATGCTATCCTGGAAAAGGAGACTTATAGAATGAAATATAAATTACACATTATACAAAACTATGACACAAAAGTAAGATCACATGGTTCATATTTAAATGCAAATTTTTGAATGATGGCACATAGTTTGTTTTAGTATGTTGTATTATTACATGGTTCATAAAAAATAGAAAAAAAACTGTATATTTAGCTCATTTTCATAAAATCGTCACATATACCATATTTGATGTGCAGCGACGACATATTTTGTATGAAATTAGACGTACGACCAATTCAACATACAACCAAAGCTCAGGAACGTATCTCGGTCGTAAGTCGAGGACTACCTGTATCTATATTGAATATTTGTATAACAGTCATTTCATATTCTACTGGAACATCGTCACAGCTTTCTAAATTCTGAATTCCAACCTAAATTTCCTGCAAATCCATTCTTGTTGAAACATTGATCGGAATCACTCGTGTTTTGCAAGATAACTATCTTTATATGAGTATTTTTTGTCTAAGTTGCCGTGTGTTTGAAATATAAGTCGGTTATTTTAACCTATCAATTCAATTGCAGGCCAGGCTTCACAAACCTTCCGCATCTATTTTTCTCCATTCTGTTTTCAATGTATTTATTGATTTCCATGCACAGATGATCATGGAATGGCTTTACTGCGATATCAAGTGTCTGGAGATAAGCAGTCACTCATGCGGGAAACGTTATTTGATTAAACCTTCTCTCAGTAAGATTGTTATCCATGCGTTTAGCGCGGTGAGTACTGGCTGAATCCCAAATTAGCTAACCTCTTTGACGACCTCGCAAAATAGGTGGCGGCATATAATCGATCCATTTTCTTATAACTACTTGCGTGGACTAGGCTTTTTCAATTTCAAGGACATAAATTCCTGAAACATGTTCAATTTTGACATTCTTTCCTATCATGATGATAAAGAGGTGGAGATTTCTTCCCATCCAGACGAATCACCAAAATACAGGTAAGACTTTCCCTTTTATAACCGGTTTAACCTTCGGGTACCTATGGGATACATTCGCATCGCTAAATTCTTCTTATTTCAACCAATAATATCTAACTGATATTTACTGTAATCTACAATGATACCTCTATCAACGCAATGCAAATAATTTGTCTGGTGTCACTTTGTACCACATCGTTCCTTGATCCTTTCTTCGACGTTTCAGTATTTAAGCGTTAAACACTTCTTTCACAATTTTGTGGAATAAGTAGTGTTTCACTATTTTTTACATATATCAATTATTTTTTTAGTCATTAATTTAGTAAGTTTAATAATTAAGATTACAGATAACATGGTTATAATAAACAAAACAAACTATAGCACATTTTTTCCTTATCTGTAAATAGGTAACATGTTCTTTATAAATTGGCTTGATCAATTGACCCCTTGGCACTGCAATGGTTAAAAACAATTAATCATAAACTGGCATAACGAGGGTTTCCTTTATTGCCATATTGTGCAAGGCTTTCAGCTTTATCTTGGAATGTTTTTATGATAATATAATCATTTTAAGATAAACACATTTTTGTTATGATTCAACATTGTATTTGCAAAATAAAGTTTGATGGAGGAAACTTTTTAATAAATATTTTGTTAAACTTCTTTTACTGCTGTATTTTTTTAAATTAATTTATAGTCAATATTTAGCTCAGTTGACTTATGAGTTTGCTGACTACTGGATTAGATCAATTAAAAACACTTTGATATTTTTTTAGGTATTTTCTAAAAAATATTAAAAAAGGACAACTTTATGCAGTTAACGTTAAACTTCACTGGAAGAGATTAATAACGTTGTTTGACTAGCGTGTAGCTGAGAATAAAAAAAAAGTATTCAACCGAAAAGCACTTTTTTGTAGATCACGCTGTTTGACCTTGATTGAGGATTTTTTTTTTTAGCTTACCACGGGACCTTCCTTTAACCCTATCATTCTATCCTTGCTCACACTAAAAAAAGCAAGGTTAAACGACAGAGTAACTACCAGTTTCCATAGAAAAACTTCTGTTGAGATAAGCTGTGTAGGAGTGAAATGGTACCAAAAAAATGTTGCTAATTCATGCCCAGTTCATTTCGTATCTGCTATACCTGATATACGGAACAAAATTGGAAGGCTTGCGTGCTTAATAATAATCTCATATTAGTTTATGTGCAGTGGTGTAGTGGGACGGGGGCGCGTGGGGTTGGCGTTCCCACGCCTTTTCTAGATGATTTGACAATTTTGCAAAAAAATTATATTTTCAACTAAATATAATAAAATGATTCTTGTAACGATGTATTGTAAGAAAGTTCGTTGATGTGAAAATCAGGTCACTGCGCTTAGAGGGCGTTAAAATTTTGTAAATAATCAGCACTCCCAGACTTTTTTAATTACTCTACACCAGGGTTTCCCAAACTATGTTCCGCGGAACACTGGTGTTCCGTGGAGCAGAATTAGGTGTTCCGCGAAGCCAGACAAAGCGTTCTGCAAAAAAAAATGGAATGGTTTTATTCGTATATTTTTATTTTATATGAATTACCCATTACAAAAATTTGACTAAGTGTTCCATTAAAATTTCCAGACTTGCAAAGTGTTCCATCCCAGAATATGTTTAGGAAACCCTGCTCTACACCACTGTTTATGTCCATCACTGGAAGGTTATAAACACTTAATTCAATCTGTGCTCAACAAGGCAGTTTTAATTAACACGTCAGCCAGGTGACGATTTTCTGTCAACACATAAACAACAAGCTCATTTTTTATGGTATTAGTTTCATTTTCAAACTTGTAATTCTGAAACAAGCAAATACCCTGCGCATCTTCGTCAACTTGAGAGTCTGTTTCGTCACTGAACAGGACTGAGGGTGTCGCGAATCCGCTTCTAGAAAGTATCTGCGGCGTGGACACTGCTCAATATAACAACCAAAGACAAATTGTAAATCGCGTCAACCTTTCAAATTCATCGTGCCAAAGCGTATGTTTATCTATTTCTAAGTAATTTGTTTAACACACGGTTTCCACCAATGATCCCCCTAAAATTTTCTAATTCACTTTTATGTAACATTAATCAATAAGTTGATTCATATAGATTTTGTGGTGTTCTGAGCTTCAACTAGCTTCAAATTTGTACGCCCTGGCTCAGTTATCTCTGGGAAACAATTTGATTTTTACACCGTAACCAAATTCAGAGTGCTGGCTGTAACATGTGGCTGATGAATAAACAACATACTTATAAGCCAACACTTGATGCTGACCGTATCAATAAACTGTAAGCCTCAGCGGAAGCTTTCAATGCAAATGATATAAGAGAAAGTAAAGAATAGTTTGCGCATCAACCTTAAAGTAGAATGTACACAGTATGTAAATTTTGTGTATGAATGATATTTCTTTTCAATACATTCAAAAATATCGCCCCTATTAGAATACAGCACAATTTTTCTAAAAGGAAGATTCTGTGTTCGAAAAAATCATGTTCGGTAGAATCCATTCACCGATCGATTCATAATATTAGTGGTATCTTCGAAAAAGCTGCCACGCCCGTAAAATTGGTCCCTTTTATGACAGAAAGACAATAAACAACGCGAGTTTTTATAATCAAAACATTTGTGCATTGTTTGAAAAAAAAGATCGCCACATGACATTTCTTTGTAGCCACTTACGCACGTCAAATTTCAGAGAATTATATGGTATGGATAAATATATAATGTGATAAATATTTCTGATTGATAACATTGGAAGTGCCATTTACTCATTTGATAACTGGTTTTATATTTATAGAAATGGAGTGAAATTATGATGCAATTGAAATGTTTTTATTTCATTTTGAAATCACTTTTAGGGTGTTCACTGTCAATACTTGGTGGAAAGGCATTATATTAGTAAAAACACAATATTCCTTTGTACTTCATTCCACTTTATTTAATATGTCAGGACCGGTTTCGCTCATTTGTTTCAAAATAAACACAATATCAAACTGTCTGTCAAACTAGACAAACAGGAAATCCTAGAAATCAATAGATTCAAATCTTTACCTGATTCAGATCTTTTGAACGATCAAATAATATTTGCTAGTTCCCCGTTACTTTATCCATTGCATTAACCCTTGTTAACTATTCTTTTATATAATTTAAAATCAATATACATATACAGTGAAACCTCGATTTTACGTTTTCCAAGGGATCCTGGAAAAAAAACGGTAATTGCGGGAAACGGTGAATGCGGGAAAGCTTCAAATAATAATAAACAAGTAAAATCTTAAAAAAACATTTATTTATTAGTTACTTGTACATACTGTCCTTTATGCTAGTTTGTTTCTTTGTTGTTTGGCACTTTAATCGGAACAAAGACGCCTCAAACTCGCGTACTTTTCTAAGAGCGGATTCATCGATTTCTTTGGAATAGAAAAATAATTTTATTTTTTCGAAGGCCAATAATGCTTGTGTAAATGTCGGAATAGGTTCGGTATTATGGTCTTCGCCATCTTCTTCTTCACTGCTGTCATTAGTTGCATCACATAATGACTCGATTGTTTCAACGCCACAGGTAGCTAGCTCACTGTCACTGTAAAGCACTGGTACAATTTGGAGGGTAATAAACTACCTTGATGTTCTTAAGAAATGAAGTATCTCGAGGATGGGCGGCACAATTGTCTATAAATAGTAGTATTTTACGCCCCTGAGCACTAATTGAGGAATCGAAATTCCTCAAGAAAGCCATAAAAATATCGGTGTTCATCCATGCCTTCTTGTTGGCGTGGTATTTTACGGGAAGTGTTTTTATATTCTTAAAACATCGAGGTTTCAGCGATTTTCCTTCTTCTTCTCAGCTGAGTTTTAGTTTTCTTTATGGGTGGCGGCATTTTAGTTTCAATTTGGAAAAAAAAATGATACGAGATGTGAGGCAATATTGAACGCAACTGACTTGTACGAATCCAGCTACGCGACCAAAAAGTTTGTATGTACAGGAATTATTATTATCATGAATTTTAAACAATTCTACATTTGCATCATAAACAATAATACGCGTGTGGTGGATTTCAACCCAAAAAAAATAGCACAAGCGTCCAATGCGTCTAACATGTACAGTGCATTCCAACGTGTCTAGACATAACACCTGCACTCGGCTGTCAAACTTACTTGCTGAGATATGGAGAAATATGCAATAAAAACGGTCAATCAGGATAATATTTGTGACGGGACCAAAATATTTAGACGGTTTATCGAGGAAATCGGTAAATCGGGGAACGGTCAATGCGGGATTATTTAACATTGTTCTTATGGGAGTTTGACGGGACTATAAAAAATAAACGGTCCAGCCGGGAAAACGTATTATGCGAGAACGGTTGATCGAGGTTCCACTGTATATATATTTCTTTGGTAGAATTGATATGGTCTTTAAAAAATTTCTTTTTCAGAATCTTCCTGGCTGTCGATTTTGTTTAAGCATGTACACTCACCAACTACTTGGAAGCGGGGAAAAACAGGAAACTATCATTAAACCTATTCACTCTATTAATGTCATTATTTTCATTGTATCACTTTGTCAAAAAAATTCCCAAATTTTAATTATGTTTGTAATTACTTTCAATCCCCATTCTAAATTTATTAATCTGAGATGACTTTTTAATTATATGTTAGATGTGTTAAACATTTTAATTTTGTGCTGTTTTAGAATCACTTTTAATGTAATTGGTAATTTCTTTTCAATGCCAATTGTTGTTTATAACTGTTCATTTTTGTATAAATAGCATTGTTAAATTGTATTTCTTATCAGTTGACGATGCTCGTAATGAGCGAAACCGGTCCTGACATATTAAATAAAGTGGAATGAAGTACAAAGGAATATTGTGTTTTTACTAATATCATTTTGAAATATTAAATATCAGTGTTAGTCCCTTCGAAATCTCAATCAAAAATATCGAATGGTTTACAAGTTGTGTGGATTTGAAATAAGATGTATGTTAATACTAATCACTAAAAAGTGCCCATTCCTCGCCAGTCTATTGTTTAAGGCACCCGATTTCAAAGTGTAAAGCTGAATTTTTAATAATATTACTAAGCTAGAGTATACAGTCAATCCTGTTTTTATGCGTTTTATAGAAATGCAAATTTTTAAAAAATGTAGTATATTTACGATATATAAAAATGTTAAATATTACATCGAGAGCATGTATCATTGTATTTTGGATAGAATAGAGAATGAATCATAAACACAAATGACATTAGGAAAAAAATATACGATTTTGGACTGTTTAAATCATGTTGCATCTGCCATCGCTGAATTAAGTCCACCTACTTGGATGTGTTACACTCGATGAAACCATTAAAACATCGGTAATATCAGCTGAAATGATTACTTACATGAACTTGGCGGAGAAAGGTTTGATACCTTTAGCGAAAATTATATCGACGAATTACTTACGGATAATGCTATAAGTGACGATGATGTCATTCATTTAAATTTCACTATTGACAAAAAACCAGAAAACGATGACGAACTGGAAGAAATTCCAGTTCCTTCACTGCGAAAATAATTCAAGGTCTCCAGCTTTTCAGTAAATTAGAACAGTGTTTCTCAACCTTTTTGAGAGCGTGGCCCCTTTTGAGTGTCTTTATTTTTCTGTGGCCCCCATACCATTGTTTTGTCTTCCCATGAAAATTATAATTTCAAAAACCCACCTTTTTTTATAGCTCTTCCGAGATTTTCGAATCTAGATTGCCAAAAAATAGCTGCGCGACGTCCGTCATTATGCTCTTCCCTGTATCATTTTATTAATACCCGTGGCCCCCCTAAACTGTGCTGTGGCTCCCCAAAACAAAAATAAATCTCTGTGGCCCCCTTAGAACACGCTGTGGCCCCCTGGGGGGCCACATGGCCCACCATTGAGAAACCCTGAATTAGAAGATCATTTCATTTTAAATGATTCAAATTCTGAATGCGCATTCAAGTTTCAACGATATCTTAAAATAATTATTTATTGGTATAACAAACTGTACACACAGCTGTACTCAATTAAAACCAAATGCCACTTATTCAACGCTTGCATTCTACCGGTACTGCTTTACAGTTGCAAATCATGGCACCTGACGAAGACTTAGAAAAACCGTATACTGAGCTTCGAGAACAGATGCCTGCGTCGGATAATGGGGTTGAGGTGGTTTGATTTTGTGAGGAATTCAGAGATAAGGGAGCATAAAAGACAGCGTTCTGTCACGTCAGTGGTTATGGAGAGACATTGGAACTGGCTGGGTCATGTGCTGCAGTTGTATCCGGAAAGCCTCAATCCTGCCTGCCTCTTCTTTCGACCTGTGGGATTCTGGCGCCCCGAACGTTCGTCGGGTACTATCCATAGGGTATTGGCAGGATAATTGGCGGGAGACAGGGAAACATGGAGGTGTCGCGTGGCGGCCATATGCTCCACATAGGGAGCAAACATGGGCAAAAAAAAAAAAAAACTGCATAACCAATTAATTATCGACAAAAGAAAATCTGAACAAACTCTGACCACTAATTTTATTGTTAAAAAAAACTATAGTTTTATAAAATTGATGCGCAGACTATTTCTTTCAAAAAAGAGTGATTTAGAACCACATGCTTTAAAACACACTTAGAATTGTCATACAGTGACTCTGCTGTGCCGTGTTTTCCCCTAATTTTCCTATAATTTGCGATTTAGTGTATATTTTAACTCGCTGTTTCAAAGTTATGCAATTTTAAAATTTATGTAAGGTATCCCCACTTTTTCTATGGAAGTCAAGTTTTTTTTTATGCGATTTTTTGTATATTTTGACTCTCTGTTTCAAAGTTATGTGGATTTTCCGTCATTTTGTGTCATGTCTTTTTTTGTGTGATTTTTTTTATGCGATTATTAGTGGAACGCATCTACAGCATAAAAACAGGACTACATTATTTCATAAAAAAATATAGAGAAAAAAGCACGGTATTCTGCAACTTTTCTGAAGCAAGTCAAAAAATTTTGCAATACGCCTTTTTTAGCACAAAGTCATTATTTCTGAAATATTTTATTACAAACACATATAAGAGATTGAATGCTTTATTAACCATATGATTTTTTTACCTGTGGCATCCGTCGGCGCCGGATCCCTGCGGGGTATGATGGTGTGAACATATCTGAAGAACAAATGACCAAAGACGTTTCTCAGCTCCGGACGCCGAACCATGTCTCTGAATTCATTGAAATCCAGATGGCCCGAACTGTCCACATCCGAGATGTGCATTATCCGCTTGACAATATCATCATGGATGTCGTGTTCATACTCGCGGGATTCTATCACTGCCCTCAGCTCCAAGATTGAGAGTCTTCCGTCGCGATCATAGTCATACTGAGAAAAGAAAACATATATAATTTTTCATTTCTTGCAGTCAAAAAAAGTTTATTTTAGGTTGTGGTATCGTACTATCTTCGAACACGCAAATAATATATTGAGATTGTCTACACGCGATTTTTGAAAATAGAATAAGCATATAGAATTGAAAATTGAAAAAAAAAACACGTACTTTATCAAATATCCTTCGCAACTGAGCATCATGTCGGCTCAAATCTTGTAATGGTATCACTACCGATTGCTCATCTCGCTGTTGCCGACTTCGCTGCGACATTTTTAATGAATTTAATTTGAAATACACATAAAAAATAAGATAACAAATCGATACATCAATTCAAAATTGTTTAACCGCACGAATACGTAGATATCGACTATTTCCCGTATACGCTTCCTGTCGATTATAAGCCTTAACTGAATGAAAACGTTGCCGAAATGATAAGATAAACGACCAAGCCCTTGGAATCTATTGTTATATTATCATTTGACTATTTCACAGCAGTTATTCCGTGACGAGATAGCAAGACACTAACTTTAAGTCAAAAATAAATCCACTGACAGTTCATTTTTGACATTCCACGCCTACTATTAAAAATTATTATTATTGTTTCATCAAAACTTGTTTCACAAACTTATCAATCAACAAATTAAGAAAACAAGGTTATTCTTTTTTAATACGACAAGGCTTTTGATATTAAGGACAAACTTATCAGAAGTAATATTTGAATGATTCACCGGGCTTTATTGAAACTAAAAATAGCTTAGCTACGTTAGATTAGGGCACTTTACATTGGGATTTCGGCGTGGACGCCAAAAGAACGTGGTAAATACTGTCGAATAAACCGTTCGGACTATCCGGCATCCAAAAGTGTTGTCACTAAAAGAGGCAAAATGGTTGGCGTCTACGAAAATAGGAAGGACAAATGGAGCGCGGGGAGAAATGTCAGTGTAATGTCTAATCGTGTGGGAAACGCAGCGTTTTGGCCTGTTGCGTGGAACGCTTGCAAGTAGGGGACTTTTTTCGAGAGTTTTCGTTCTATCTATGCTCTTATCTGAAATGTCAAACGTCAAACATCAAATCTCGTACGCAAAAATGGAAAACCGATTGAGTAATGATAAATTGGCGGTGTCTTGCATTGGCCTCAGCTTAATCTATGAAGAGAGAAAAAGAAAAAAACGAAGTTGCTGGGTTAAACTTTACAGGCAGCGCTACTCCCACCTGCCGTTAATTAACGAATTAAGGGAAAACTATCTAGACGATTTTGAAAATTATTTAAGGATGGACAGTGTATGTTTTGCCACTTTGCTAGACAAAGTCAGGCACAGAATCCCCAACAAGGGTTTTGTGCTTAAAAACAGTATTGGTGCAGAGGAACGACTAGCAGCAATTCTACGATTTTTGGCAACAGGTTATTCATTTAAAGACCTAAAATTCAGGGCAGGGATATCGTCTTCGGCATTGAGTATTCTGATACCAGAAACCTGCAAAGCTATATAAGAGGTTCTCAAGACAGATTACATGAAACTTATTAAAATCTCGTTAATAAATATATTTAAAAAAAATATATTAAAATAAATAAATATCGGACTTATCAATAATCAACTTAAAGTCTTGTAAATAAGCTATAGTCGTTTAACTCACTCAGTAAACTTTTATTTCTATATAACACTGTGGAACAGCGTTCCGGCACTTTTTTTAACGGAATTTTTAATGTGTCAAATAAATATTCGAAAAATATTGACTACGTCTCTTTATCTTGTGTACATTTTGAATGTAATGTACCTGGTGTCGTAACACTCATAAATTATTGTCATAAAACAAAATTAAACCGGGTTCATAGACTTACTCTGTATTGCATGATTTAGTGTACTTTTTGTATCACATGAATTCTATCTGCAATGGTTTTGTTACTTTTATTCATTAAACTTGTCAGTGCACCTTTGACACTTTTCTACCCTTCAAAATAAATTGATAAGTAGTCACTCATAGGTAGACAAGGCTTCCATGATGGATCTCAAAAATTCGAACAGTATTTACTTCAATCGTTTTATGTTCGAAAGCATTGGTTTTTGTGCTATTTGTAACAAAGTCCTCCCAGCCTTCCAATCCTAAAATTAATGGGGCAAAACAAAAGCGACTAGTTAAGTACTAGTCCTATTTTTCTATCATTACTTTCGCGAAAAGGGTGAGGTTAAGTAACAAGCAGTTAACGTATTTTGAGATAACTCCATTAGGAAGCCGTATGCTACACATTAAATAGGGATGGAAAAATCTCAAAAAAGCACTGGTTAAAATTATATTTAATTCTTTATTCAGAAAACGTTGTTATAGTATATAAACATCAGACATATTATTTATCAACATAAAATTGTATTTATTAAGTAACTTTATTTTTTTTGTTCAGAAAACGTTGTAATAGTATATAAATATCAGTCCTATTATTAATTATATTAAAATCTTATTAATTAGTCATAATTTTATGTATTTTTTCTTTTAAAAAATGTTAAAGAACTAAAAATGAAATTTTGTATGGGTAGTCCAAGTGCATAAATCGAATGTAGAGAAAGAAATTATATTAATAGGAAAGATTATCCTAAGAGAAATAAAGAAATTATATTTTTGAGTATTATTGCACCAAGGTTCGACCTGCAGATTTCTTTCAGACATTTAAGAACATTTGAAATCATCGAACTGCAGTTTCATCTATTTTAAACATGCTAATAGAATAACGACATTTAAATAAAATGAATATTTTAGGTATACATCTAATTCTGACTATATTTATGCTTTTAAATAATTTACTTTTAACCTTAAATATCTATTCTACAAAAAGTTATATCTGAAATTGCTTCTACTGAGGTTTTATTTTTCATGTGGAACCTTGTATACCCAAGGCGACGAAATAGAGCATAGATTGCGAGGCGATGTCTTTGGTTCGCCTGCACGACGGCGCGGGCAGTGTGCAGCCGTTATCGGCGTGTACACGACGGCGTGCCATTTTGGCGTGCCGTACTTACTGGACGCCGACCTCTCGAGTTTGGTAACAGTTTACATGACACGATATCCGGCACACTCTGACATACGTCATCGTATCCTGGACGCCGAAATCCCAGTGTGCGGGCTCCTAATGTAAAGTGCCCTAACCTATGGGTTCATGGTTGCCAGGCGTCCCTATTTGAGCGGGACTGTCCCGAATTCAGCAGACAAATCCCGAGTCCCGCATTGCCTCTGAAAATCCCGACTTAACAAAAATTGTACTACTTTTTTTACGAAACTCATGAAATTTGATTTACGGAATAATGAATGTGTATAGCTTATGAATATTAAACGTGTAGGTACCATGAGTCGCGTATAGACAGTGAGTCACCAAGACCCACTGCATAGCAGGTATACACATATTCTCAATACAACATTCCAATGCAATTTCTGAAAGAATATTTAGTCTAATGAATGTAGTCTGGAGAAAGGAGAGAAACAGATTATTATTAAAAACCGTTGAAGCGGAATTAATCATCAAACAAAATTTTGATTACAATTGTATTGACTTTAGAAACTTTTTATCAAGTAAAGATGGCGAACATATTTTGAAACAAGCTAAAAGTCAGGAAAAATATTTTCAATAAAATTGTATGATTTTTGTTTTATCTTCTATACATATGTATATATTGTATTAACATACGTATGTATATATATTATAATTTAAATAAATACCCGTTTTTTTTCCGATCTGTCATTTTGGAAACCTGGCAACCCTGTATGGGTTATACCATTACCGCCCCAGTATAGGGGCCTATGGTTATACACTACAGTACATACTTAGCTTTATCACAAAAATCTTCTATCAAATATGACATTTGGCGAATATGCCTGGGTCATAGAAGTATTTTAAATTTATATTATTTATGTTGTTGTGTACTTAGTGATGATAATGGATATTTTTCATTATTATTCTATAATAATATGGGTTTTTTAATCACATATATTCACAAGAATCTTTGTCAATAAGGTGCACACATAATATGAATCATCTGAAACCAAAACAGAATAAGTGACATATATTTTTATTGCGTAGATCAGGGGTTCTTAACCTTATTGCAGTGAGGGGCGGGGCGCAGGCCAGATTTTTAAAAACATGATTTACATACCTACATAGTACATATTTTATTATTGTTCCCTTACAGCTTTACATGTGTTACATTCATTACATTATTAATCAACTATCTATTATAAATCGGAACATTATGCATTTATTTACATTTATAAAAAAAACATATAATAACAAAGCACATTTGGTGCTAAAAAATATATTTTTTGTTTTAATTATATTTGATACTTTGCCAGGGTGCACAAAAAAGTCCGTACAATTGTAATATAAGGAAGACCGGTGCGGACTATCGAAGGCCTCCTCGTTATCTGCAAAGCAACATGCCAGCGACCTGTTTAATCTATATATTAATAGTCGATAATGTCCATCTGTCTGTCGGTCCCCGATTTCGCCTTTTCGATGACGTCAAGAAAGACGGAGACATAGTTGATAAAATAATCACAAATATATTCGTACTAATGTCCTCGGGTCTTTTTCTTCTTCTACAAAGTATATTTGTTAGCGTACTTGAAAATTAGTTGAATAAAATATATATTTTATATAATAGAGGTCTATTTTTGATATATATAATAGAGGTCTATTTCTGCTACTACGAAAAATGATTGTTAGCAAACTTAAACATTATTGCAAAAATTAAATAATTTACAATTTAAATACTGCAGGGCTATCGATATATGCTTCGAGGTCTATTTCTTTTACTTTTAGAATTTCTGGCTTATTCAATAAATAGGTTTTTATTTTTTTTTTCACGCCAGTAAATTTTCTGACTACTTAAAAATGCAACAAAAATCCCCCCGTTAAGGTCAACGGGCTTACAGCTAGTTCCTACTTAATTATTTACTGAAAAAGACATCCCAGATTGTGTATTAGGTCCTCGCTAACTTGGCCAGGTAGTAGTAATGCGGCCGATTTTCCCTGAGGATACTCATGATTGGAATTCTTATTATTGCCAGGACTATCTGTGTCAGGACCTTGACAGGCATGCTGAGCAGCGTTATGCAGAGTGGGTGAACAAAACAAGTAGATATAATAGGGTTATTATTGCAAGAATTGCGTTAAATAGATGTTGGCACTTTCTAACAATAAAAATAATGCGTAATTTAGTGTTGCATATGTCATAATATTGTTTACCTTATTATGAATAATACAGGTGGATGGTGTGAGGTAGAGGTCTGCACAGGCCGAGATTTTACAAAATTACCCGGTCCGAGCCCAAAAGACTTAGGCCCGACCCGGCCCGTGCTCGAGTTTAATACCACACTTGTTACCCAAACCCGAACCGAAACCCAGATTTATATTCCTCAGCTCTAAAAAAAACCCGTTTTTTTATAAATTTACAACGGTTTACGATTCTCTATAGAACTGGTAATAGCTAAAATCATCATGTCTGAACATAGTCTAAAATATTTTTCTGAAGAAATAAATTCCTTACCCGGTCCCGGCTGACCCCGAATCCCAATTGCGCTTACCTGCCCGAGCCAGGCCGGACAGGAGCCCGTGGGCCAAGCCCGAGCCCGTGCAGACCTCTAGTGTGAGGTTATATTTAGCTAGAATTACAATGAATAGATGTCACCTAGCTTTTTTCCCACATGAACATGGATAAGTACGAATCCAAAAAATCATTTCTTCTTACCCCAAATGGGATATCACTGCATACTTTTCATCCTATGAGTATTGGCAAGTGACCAAGGATCCAAAAAAAATACACCAATTATTAACGGTTTGATGGCTACAACCGCAAAATTCCGTTCTAACATATGGACACCAACAGCCAATTATGATACTGGACGCATGCCAAACGCATGACGTTATTTTTTATGGCAACAAAATAAATGTTCAGAATTTAAATCAATTTCTGGTAAGAATTTAAATCATCTTTTGGTCATAATAAAATTCAATTTTTGGTCAGAATAAAAATGTTAGCAGTCAGAATAAAAATACTAACGGTCAGAATAAAATTATTATACGGTCAGAATAAAATTATTATACGGTCAGAATAAAATTATTAAGCGGTCAGAATAAAATCTATTATACGGTCAAATTTTCATCAACATTTTGATTGCGTCGGTTTTTCAACACTTTATGTGTGAAAAAATTACTGCACATTCGACATTTTTTTTTTTTTTTTTTTTAATTTCGAATTCCTAATGTTTATGTGCCCAAATATGCAAGGCTTATTCGACATTTTTAAAAATATTATCTGGACCGATTTCGCGGCGAAATCGGTCTAGAATCTAGAATTGACATTGAATTGAAAAAATTGGTGACATACATCGGGTTCGTCTTTCTGGTTAGAATTATTAAATACATATAAATTACACAATTTAAGTATCAGCGAATCTTATTTATAACTCTATAGGTAAGTATATTAACAAAATTGGTTCACTACATTTTTCTGTTATATTTCATTTAAAAAGGTAAATTTCCAGGGGGGGCCTTGTGTAATTTTGTGTCTGAAAACGGGACAAGAGTCATGTTTTTCGTGCGTGCAGCGGGCGTCATCGATTTATAATACTTTGTAACTCAAAAAAGTCGAATATGCAGTAAATATTTGAAATTAAAAAAATATATTTTATTATAATATTTTTTTAGTATAATAAGTACTGCATATTTGAGCACATTGTAATTATTCCCGAAATTCACAGCAGGAATTCGAAATTTTAAAAAAATATATCTGAACCGATTCCGTGGCAAAATTTCCATCATCCTCTTAGACTTAACTTTTAAATAAAAAATTGCATGTATGTATCTTATTTTTAATGTCATCATTTAATTTCATCGTGTCATTTGCTAATGTTTCATGTGAATTTTCTTCTTCTGTTTTAAATACAATAACATCAGGCTTATCAATGCAGTATAAAATATATAGTCCAGTATTACATTGCTGCCCTCTTCTTTTTACAGTATTACAGTGATAATAATCCTTTTCCCCGTCCTAGAGAAGATCCGTTAAAAGTTGCCAAAAGATGGGAACTAGTACTGCATAGACTAATATACTTTTATAGATTGGCAACTCAGGTGCATTAAGTTGTTCAAAGTTTTTTACAAAATACACCACCTACAATTTGGTGTCGGAAGTAAAAGTTTCGTATTATTATTATTAATTTGTTTAAAAAATGGCGGGGAATAGAATGATAAAAGCTGTTTAACATAAAATATTTTATTGATGGAAAAATAGTCAAAATAAAGTAAATACACAATAGTATTGTTACTTGAGTACTTGTATTAAGTATTTTTAACAATAAATGAAAAGTGCATTTTAAATGCATTATAAGTGTTATATCATAATACTCAAAAACAATGTAAAGACAAAAGAGTATGATCATTTGAGCATACAGTACTATTGATTAGTTAAATAAACTTTTTAAAATTATGCGAGTCTTTTAAACAGTCAATGAGAAGTGAACTTTAAATGCATTATAAGTAGGGCTTCCAAACCGGTTTAAACCGAAACCGGTTAACCGGTTTATCGCGCGTTTTGAAAAAACCCGAAAACCGGTTTATTTCACTCGGTTAACCGGGTTATAACAAAAATACTCTTTTCTTGTTTTTTACAAAAAGAAAAATGTTTTATAATGAATTTACTGCGTAATATAGAAAACAATTCACAAAACACAACAAACATGTACATATATATATATATACATTTTGTAGAATAATCTACTTCTGTCTCAAAGTTGTCCATGTTGCGAACAGAAATGACTCTTTCAAATAATTTAACATTTTTTCGTAATTATTTATTAAGATACGAATGATTCTTATATGCACGTCACTTAATATCATTTATTGATTTAAAAAAAAACATCCTAATATTTTTTTAATTCCATATAATTAACATGTAAGCGTATGCAATTTTATGATTAACTAGCTGACCCGGCGAACTTCGTACCGCCTAACAGTCGATTCTTTAACTTTTTAGTTTTTTTAATACTTATTCTGCTATTCGGGACGCCGGGTCAGCTAGTAAGATAAAAAAAGAAAAAAGGAAGTTAATAAGGAAGTCAACAATTACATTATATCAAAAAATAAAAATTATAAAACACCTAAAATTCTTTCAATAGTCAATAAAAAATCACAATGAAAATGACAATTTCAGATTTCTTATTATGATACCTATTTATTATATTTCATTTTATTTTTACTTATTCTAAATTAAGTTTTATTTTTATTGTAGTACTTTATGGTACACGATATTTTTTGTTTGATTACCTGGCGCGTAAACAAACAGAGCAGACGGTTTTCACACAGATGTGTAGTAATGGATCCATATTTTATCCATTGTTATATATTGACGTAAAAAATTCTGTTACTTTTGCTTAAACAGCTCCAAACAGCGCTTTGAATCGTCGATGCGTTGTTGTTTTTGATCGACTGTGAGCAAACGCGGCACCCACTTTGAACACAGCTTTCTCATTGACAATTGTTATGCAAAATTGTAGATATACTGCCTTCTAATATCTTTAACTCCTCTGCTATCTCACGCAACTTTAATTTACGATCGGCCAAAACGATTTTATGGACTTTTTTGATATTTTTTGAAACAACTGCCGAATTCACGTGACCTGCTCCACATTGGGAGCGGACATGGATAAAAAAATAAATAATAAATAAATACCACCTCTTAACCATCCGAGTCCAAGTAATACTTACCAAGCCATTGCTTTCCTTGAACAGTATTTTTTCCCATTAAAAAGTAATTTTTAATCAAGACACGAAATTGTTTTTCATCCATTGTTTTTAAACAAAAAAAAGTTGCTTCACTAAAACCACTGTAACTTTTAAACTAAACGCCAGATTGTCATGAAATTTTGACACGTGTCGTTTGAATGTTATTACTACTAAGTTAGACTTAGAAAAGTTTGGAGGTGGCGTCATATATATGTCAGGCCCGGGACTTATTGAGTGAAGTGATATTATTACGAATCGTTTGTATGGGAGTATAGAAAAGTGTTGTTTTTAGACTTTTTCAGGCATTTTTTAAAAAATTTCTCTCCATACAAACCATCCTCGTACTTCAAGGAATATTTTAAAAAAAGAATTAGCGAAATCGGTTCAGCTGCTCTTGAGATTTGCGCTTAGCAACACATTCAGCGACTTATTTTTATATTATAGATAATCTAAATCTCTCAACCTATCTTTATGCCTATGTGTGCTTGTTAGTAGTTAGATTTGCATGATTTTTGAAACATAATTATTCTAAGTAATCTTGATTTTATCTTAAAATTAACAATGCAAAAATAGCTGGTTTTCTGATAATTTTAATTATTGTATCAAATTTTTATTCACCATCATACTAAAATATGACAAAACTTTTACCCAAGAGTTAGTTGTAATGTTTCATCTAAATGTTTTACCTAACGAATAGTCTAAATTATTCTAAGAAAGTTGCCTTAAAATCATATTGAAAAGCACTAATAATATAAATTGCGCCATAAACATATTTTTATTCTATTGTTCAATAAGGCAGTTGCTTCTTATTAAGTTCATGCATATGTTTTTGACAAAAGATGCATATTGGGACAAGGGTAGGTACCTGCCCTTTTCTCAGTTGCAAGCTCTCGACATTGCATGTTGTAAAATTTCTTTGTCTTAATCCAGATGTGGACAGAATCTTAGTACCCATCCACAAGAATGACAGTCAGTTTAAAAAAAACAACAACAATTAGATGGGCAAACCAATAAAAATATCAGTCATTTTGTCATGATGTTTTTTTTTTATGACCATTAGGGGTCTGCACACTGGAGTGCCGTCGTACAGGATTATTTGATGTATGTTCCTTATGACTAATGTGCACATATTTAAATGCGGAAGGAAAATTTCTTTTAAAATTATTGACAGTTTTTATTTCAGTTATATTATACAAGCAAATATTAGAATGTAGGAAAGATTTATTTTAAACTATGGAATGATACTTTCACCAAATGGAATGTCCAATATCAATCTCATCTCTCTCAATGGATGACTAGCAAGACATTCACTCATCAGTATTCATTTTCATTTTAATTCATCAAATGAGTCAACAATTTATATAATACAACACGAATTTGGCAAGATTCTGTTAATTTATTATTTACCTTAAACTTATATTAGTATTATGATTTATATTATATTAATGATTTACCTTAAACTTATATTAGTATTATGGAAAAATAAATGAATGGATCAGTCTCCAGTTAATACAGTAATCAGACCTAAACGCCAAATACTTAAGTGATAAACTTATTAGCTGAGGCGGCTGGAACTATGCGGCACCAAGAATAGAATAGTTCGCCAAGGTAAGGATAAAAGTCATTTGTGCCTAGTACATATTATTGTACATATGATGCACCTTGAGACATGTCGGCTTTGCCTTCAACAACATAACACCTTTGAAGATTGCTGTATAGACTGGGTAGACTGTATTCCTGGAAAAAACCAAAATAACATGTTAGCGTGGTGCATCAGAGATGAACCCATTGATCCCTAAGCCCCCACAGCAACGAGCGCTGGGACCCATGGCTCCTGGAACATTTTCAACCGACCCAAAATCTTAACTTTTTAGTTATTTTAAAATTACCCTAATCGCTCCACTAGTCAAATTAACCACTTGACAGTTTTGCCCGAGCATGACTCGGGCGCAGATTTGCTTCGCACACTGACAAGCCTGAGTCTCACTCGGGTGTTTTTATTTTCGACTTGCCAGGAATGTTTAACACGAGTCCCATTCGGGCAGATAATATTTCAACTTGTCACTCAGTTTTTTATTAGTTTTGACTGAAATGACGTAATATAATAGTTTATTTATTGGTTATATGTTAAAAGATTTTTTTTTTTAAATTTTCATACAATTTGAAACATTGTAAACAAAGTGTTAATTTATTCCGAAAAAAAATGTTTATTATAATGAAATGTTAAAAAAATATTTTAAAAACTGACAATTTTTTAGACACTCTTCTCACCAAAAGTAAATTGGTAAGTGGTCAAGAAAATAACATATATCTGTATTAATTTATTTATTTTTCACATAAAAAATGCAGAATGTAAAAAAAAAGAATAATATGAAAGTTAAGAAAATAGCCAAAAAAAAAAATATTGCCAGAAATAAATCTTGGAATGATATTCTCCAGTTATCTCCAGTAGCAATGCACGGGAACACCTTGAATGATTTGCACCAATATACAGTGTTAGAACGAGGCTATTATGTTATGGACGGGCTATTTTTTGGGTATATATGTCGCTGATAGAGGCTGACAGAGACCTCCGCATGTGTCGTTCGAGCGGCCCGCATTGAAATAATGCTAGGTGCTCATGCCTTTCAACCATATGTCGACGTTCGAGTTGTAAGAGTTAGTATCTATATATTAATAGTCGATAATGTCCGTCTTTCCGTCTGTCGGTCCCCTCTTCGATGACGTCAAGAAAGACGGTCAAGACAATAATTTATGAGGTCTACTTCTGCTACTACGAAAAATGATTGTTAGCAAACTTAAACATTATTCCAAAAATTAAATAATTTACGAAATTTCTGCTACTACGAAAAATAGTTATGAGCAAACTTAAACATTATTCCAAAAATTCAATAATTTATGAGGTCTATTTCTGCTACTACGAAAAATGATTGTTAGCAAACTTAAACATTATTCCAAAAATAAAATAATTTACGAAATTTCTACTACGAAAAATGGTTGTTAGCAAACTTAAACATTATTCCAAAAATTCAATAATTTACGAGGTCTATTTCTGCAACTACGAAAAATAATTGTTAGCAAACTTGAACATTATTCCAAAAATTAAGTAATTTACGAAATTTCTGCTACTACGAAAAATGGTTGTTAGCAAACATAAAGATTATTCCAAAAATTCAATAATTTACGAGGTCTATTTCTGCAACTACGAAAAATGGTTGTTAGTAAACTTAAAAATTATTCCAAAAATAAAATAATTTATGAAATTTCTGCTACTACAAAAAATAATTGTTAGCAAACTTGAACATTATTCCAAAAATTAAGTAATTTACGAAATTTCTGCTACAACGAAAAATGTTTGTTAGCAAACTTAAACATTATTCCAAAAATTAAATAATTTACGAAATTTCTGCTACTATGAAAAAAGGTTGTTAGTAAACTTAAAAATTATTCCAAAAATAAAATAATTTACGAAATTTCTGCTACTACAAAAAATAGTTGTAAGCAAACTTAAACATAATTCCAAAAATTCAATAATTTAAGAGGTCTATTTCTGCTATTTTACAATTTAAATACTGCAGGGCTGTCGATATATGCTCCGAGGTCGATTTATGATACTACGAAAAATGATTGTTAGCAAACCTAATCATTATTCCAAAAAATAAATAATTTACAATTAAAATACTGCAGGGCAGGGTTGTCGATATATGCCCCGAGATATATTTATTTATTTTTTAATATTTCTGGCTTATTCAATAAATAGGTTTGTAATTTTCTGACTACTTAAAAAAAACAACAAAAATCCCTCCGTTGAGATTAACGGGCATACAGCTAGTCTATATATTAATAGTCGATAATGTCTGTCTGTCCGTCCGTCTTTCCGTATGTCGGTCCCGTTTTCGATGACGTCAAGAAAGACGGTCCCCTCCCCCCCCCAGCCCCGCTGTCGCCATTTTTTTTATTCATACTAAAGACACATTTTTTCAATACAATTACATATATATATATATTTGTGTGGAGATTTGAAGAAGCACATTTTGTGTTGTCGAAAATCACTGAAAACAAATTCCGCGTCCCAGGCTCGAACACAGAACTCTGGATAACCAGTCGAGCTCTCTATCAACTGAGCTAACAACATAATTATCAAAGGCGATAAAAATGGATTGTATAAATTAAACATTTGAAAATGGAACGATATTTGCGATTCAAACTGACTTCGATTGTTTGTATTCAAGATTCAAAAATGGAATATTGAGACATCTGTCAAATAATGAATGTGGTATATTTTACATAATATAGTCTCGACAGTCAAATGTAAATATTCCATGCGTGTCATATATATGCTGACGGCTTAAAATTAAATATTTTACGTTTTAACAGAGGGTATTTAGAATTTATCCCGATACTTTAAAAGTTTTCTATCTTTTGTTTTAAATAACGAGTAAACGTGTCTATGCTTTGGACAAGGTAAATTTATGCTCAAATACTAATATAAATAAAGTAAGCGAAATTGTTAGATAGATTGGGGCCAACGAGATTAAAATACGGCAAAGTGAGCCAAGTTAGGATGATGGGAAAAAGTGAACTGACCCACCCTTTTTATTGCATAATTTCAATCATTTTTTCTCTAATTATTTATCCTTTCGATGGATTCGTCGGTAACTTTGTGGAAGTTCATTTTAATTTAAAATATAAAATAACTTAGATTATTCCATGTATTGTGCTACAAACTGTGACACGTGTTTCGCCTCTTTCAGAGGCATCCTCAGACAGACTTAATTTTACTTACTTACTGAAGTAAGTCTGTTTGAGGATGCCTCTGAAATAGGCGAAACACGTGTCACAGTTTGTAGCATAATACGTGGAATAATCTAAGTTATTTTCTATTACTTTTTTATGCTTATTTATTTAATAAACTTTCACATAAAATTAAAAGTTGATGACAGTTCCCACAAAAAGTAATTGAAAACGTAATTGCATTTAAAAGTCAAATGGAAAAGTTTCACCATTTTTATGTTTGGTTCACTTCAACTCTTAAAGACTCATATATTTATAAAAATAAGCTCTGTTTGGCGAATTAGTGAAGTTAATTTATTCTGATTAATTTGATAAATATGCATTTGATTGTAGCATGTTGGAAAATTTCATTTTTTTTTATAATACGAAAAAATTCTCCAGTTGGGGCCAACGGGCTTACAGCTAGTCTATATATTAATAGTCGATAATGTACGTCTGTCCGTTTATCCGTCTGTATGTCCCTTTCGATGATGTCAAGAAAGACGCAAACTTGCAAACTTAAACATTATTCAAAAATTAAGTAATTTAGGAGGTCTATTTCTGCTACTACGAAAAATGATTGTTAGCAAACTTAAACATTATTCCAAAAATTAAATAATTTACAATTTAAATACTGCAGGGCTGTCGATATATGTCCCGAGGTATATTTCTTCTCTACGAAATATATTTGTTAGCAAACTTAAGCATTTCACTTATTCTAAAAATTATATTATATACAATTTAAATACTGAAGGGCAGGGCTGTCGATATATGCCCCAAGATATATTTCTTATACTTTTAGAATTTCTAGCTTATTCAATAAATACGTTTGTAATTTACTTTTCACGCCAGTAAATTTTCTGACTACTTAAAAATGCAACAAAAATCCCCCCGTTGAGGTCAACGGGCTTACAGCTAGTATAGATAAAGTGTGCAAGCTTACTTTGTGAGATGGGGTGTTGAGAAAGGGTGTGGACAACGTTGTTCAGCGGCAACTTGTCGTTCTGCACAGTTTCTGCAATGTAACGTAGGCGAGCCAGGAGATCGATATCTTTAAACCAGTGTACCACGGAGAGTGGACGATCTTTTTCAGGTTCAGCGGCAACTTGTCGTTCTGCACAGTTTCTGCAATGTAACGTAGGCGAGCCAGGAGATCGATATCTTTAAACCAGTGTACCACGGAGAGTGGACGATCTTTTTCAGGTTCAGCGGTGACGGGACGAACAAGAGTTTCCAGTTCGGAAAGAGCAGAGGAACCTTCCGAGTTGACCGCTTCTTCTCCTTCTGCCTCTCTCTCGGGGAGTGGACGATCTTTTTCAGGTTCAGCGGTGACGGGACGAACGAGAGTTTCCAGTTCGGAAAGAGCAGAGGAACCTTCCGAGTTGACCGCTTCTTCACCTTCTGCCTCTCTCTCGGGGAGTGGACGATCTTTTTCAGGTTCAGCGGTGACGGGACGAACAAGAGTTTCCAGTTCGGAAAGAGCAGAAGAACCTTCCGAGTTGACCGCTTCTTCTCCTTCTGCCATTCTCTCGGTTGGTCCCGAATTTCTTTTGCTGCGTCGGGTGGTCTGGCGATCACCTTCTTCTCCTTCGGGGTCATCTTGAGCGGCTCTGTCATTGTTCAACCTTTCGAATTCTGTTTTCCATTTTCTCGCACATTCAGCAAAGGGCAGTGTGGGATCGCAGAATAATTCGAGATACAAGTTTCCCAGACCATGACTGATCACTTCAGAATATCTATATATATAAAACAAAGTGGGGTTATTTACACCACGTATATCTTGAGAATTACTGCATGGATTTCAATGATCTTTGATTTATTAAATTTGTGTTTGCCTAGAATAGCAGAATAAGCATTAAAACATCGGAAAAATATCACGGAAAAGAAATTATAAAGAAAATTAATATCTTCATACAGAACAAGATTTTCAAATGAAGAACAGCTTCAAACGATAAAATGTCGTATGCTGGTTTCAGAAAAATCCACCAGATCGCACTGTTTTCTATATTTGTTTGTTTTTGCTTCTTTTGCATACGATTGACTTATAAATAATTTTAAATTTAGAATATGGATTAGAATAAAAGAAATCGATGATATGAAATGAAAACGAAAGAAAATCGGATAATATTGAAATAAGGTTATGTTTATAATTAGGTATGATAAATTTTTGACAACAATATTTTGCACGAACGTTGCTTTACTCTGAGATGACACGTTATTACACTTGGAACGCTATATCGAAGAAATTTTAACGTCAAAAGCAAAGTGATGCGGTTTCTGATCACCCGAATGACTATTGATCGTGATATCTTCGTCGCATTTACACAGTTCATCCGAAAAATGACGAATGCTTCTTCCTACTTGCATGTCAACAGCTCAATTTGCTTGAAAATGATACTTATTGGGACATGACAATCGCTGAAGAAATTGTTTCTGAATCTCCAAGTCAGATACGCACATTATTTTCTATCATTATTTTGACATACTTCACATACAAGGATGACATGTCAAGGATGACACGAATTCGTGTCAGTTCGGGGAATCCCGATCTCGAGGTGAATGAAGAGATAAATAACCAGGCTTTGATTTAGATCGAAGACATGTGCTACCTCATGTGAGGCATTTTGTTAGTCAAGTTAGGAATGCCAACGCCACATCGTGGGACTGGGAAGATATTCCTCATGTCATTGATTATGGCGACTGTTCGTGCGAGATCCGAAATTGCTGTAGCAGTTTCGTCTTCTGGAATAGCGGCCACGTTGATAGAAGGATGGCGAACGGCTCATTCAGTGCTGAAATATCCGTTAAACCTTTAAACGACTGAAAAACTGACATGCAAGATTGCGAAACACTCAGCAATGACCAAAGTTTTGGTAGCAAGTAAAATCATCACCTGGGATTTATGCACAATGACGCACAGACGCGCATTGGAAGCACTCAATCAAATATCTGTGCAATGACTTAAGATGTTTTGAAGGCGCAATGATTTAAATATCTCGGCTCATCTGCCGAAGATTTCTCCAAGCAATTGCTGACTATCGTCGGTAACGGCCGTGTTCCTGTTGACGAATCGAACGGATTGATTTCGATTTCGCCGAATTTTTACAATTTCGTCTCAACGAAGGACGGCTTCATCAACAAAATGTTCCCAAACATCTAATCACAAAAATCACAATTGGTCGGGTGAACGAGCAATTCTTGGGGCTAAGAAAAAAGATATGGATCATTTAAACTTCACAATTCAAAATCAAATCGTTGATATACTACATTCCTTTAAATCTATCGACTGTGCCTCGTGAATTACATGATTTCAATGTTATTTAAATACTTTTCATTTTGAATTTTGAACATTTATTGAACTTAATTCATTTTGAGTATTCATTCAAATTGAATTTAATTCATCCAATAAATTAACACAACATTTATTGATTCTGAGGCGGTACGAAGTTCGTTGGGCCAGCTAGTCTATATATATAAAACAAAGTGGGGTTATTTACACCACGTATATCTCGAGAATGGCTGCATGGATTTTAATGATCTTTGATTTATTAAATTCGTCTCCGCCTAGAACAGCAGAATAAGCATTAAAACATCGAAAATATATCACGAGTAACAAATTATTAAGAAAATTAATATTCTCATTCTATGATATGAAATGAAAACGAAAGAAAATCGGATAATATTGAAATAAGGTTATGTTTATAATTAGGTATGATAAATTTTTTGACAACAATATTACGCTGTATGTACGAACGTTGCTCTACTCTGAGATGCCACGTTATTACACTTGGAACGCTACATCGAAGAAATTTTAACGTCGAAAGCAAGGCGATGCGGTTCCTGATCACCTGAATGACTACCGATGCTCTTGGTCGCTTTTACACAGTTCATCCGAAAAATGACGAATGCTTCTACTTGCATGACAACAGCTCAATTTGCTTGAAAATGATACTCACTGGGACATGACAATCGCTAAAGAAATTGTTTCTGAATCTCCAAGTCAGATACACACATTATTTTCTATCATTATTTTGACATGCTTCCCATCGAATCCATGTGAACTGTGGAACAAAGACAAGGATGACATGTCGGAAGACTTTTTACATTGAATTCGTGTCAGTTCAGGGAATCCCGATCTCGAGATGAATGAAGAGATACATAACCAGGCTTTCCTTTAGATCGAAGACATGTGTTACCTCATGTTTGGCAGTTTGTTAGTCAAGTTAGGAATGCCAACGCCAGATCGTGGAATGAACGACGCTTTCAATCGAGAATTGGAACGTGAACATGAATATGATCGAGATGCATTGAACTAATCAGTTCGAACGAATGTACCACTGTTGAACCCACAACAGAAGGAAGTGTACGGTACGTTAATGAATGCAATTAATGATGGAAATGGTGGCTTATTTTTCCTCAATGAGCCCGGTGGAACCGGGAAGATATTCTTCATGTCATTGATTATGGCCACTGTTCGTGCGAGATCCGAAATTGCTGTAGCAGTTTCTTCTTCTGGAATAGTGGCCACGTTGATAAAAGGATGGCGAACGACTCATTCAGTGTTGAAATTGACGCTAAACCTTTAAACGACTGAAAAACTTATATGCAAAATTGCGAAACACGTAATGACCAAAGTTTTGGTAGCAAGTAAAATCATCCCCTAGGATGAATTCACAATGATGTACAAACGCACATTGGAAGCACTCAAACTATAATAGATATGTGCAATGACTCAAGATGTTTTGGAGGCATAATGATTCTACTATCTGACGATTTCCGCCAAACACTACAAATCATTCCAAGATCGACCGCTGCCGATGAAATAAACACTGGCCTCAAATCATCGACTCTGTGGCACTATGTGAAGAAACTTCAGGTGACGAAAAACATGCGAGATGCATTTCTAAACGATCCATCTGCCGAAGATTTCTACAAGAAATTGCTGACTATCTGTAATGGCCGTGTTCCTGTCGTCGAATCGAATGGATTGATTTCGTTTCTGCCGAATTTTTGTAATTTCGTCTCATCGAAGGACGACCTCATCAACAAAGTGTTCCTGAACATCATTGCTAATCACAAACATCACAATTGGTTGAGTGAACGAGCAATTCTTGCAGCAAATTACAAAGATGTGGATCATTTCAACTTATTGAAACTTACGTTGGTCCACTGCATTCTTTTAAATCTATCGACTGTGCCACGTGAATTATAATACATCATTTCAATGTAATTAAAATAATTTTCATTTTGAATTTTGCACATTTATTGAACTTAATTCATTTTGAGTATTCATTTTAACTAAATTTAATTCAGCCAACACAACATTTATTGATTCTGAGGTGATACGAAGTTCGTTGGGTCAGCTAATATATCCATCAAAGGTACTACTGAGGCTGGATTGTTTATTCCAGGGCTGGAGTCGGGAGTTTAATAAATCTAATGATGTGTATTCAAACGAGGCCGACTAAAGATGATCTGATAGTATTAGGGATTCTGTGTCGAGGCGTCCCGGGACAAAAGTCCTGGGACTTGTCAGGTTTTTTGCTGTCCCGGGACAACTGTGCTTAAGTCCCGGGACTTTTTTGGAAAATGTCCCGGGAATTAAACTGTGATTAATAATGTCCTAATAACATGTACATTTTAATTTTGAAAAAAACAATTCTTGTGGTTAAGAAACCCTCAAAAGGAGTGATGTGTATTGAATGAAAGCAGATATAAGAGGGGAGCCCCAAGAAAAATGGACGCGACATGGTTGGGACATGACACTTACCCGGGGTTTTAACAAAATTAAGTATGCATATATAAAAGGGATCTGATAGAAAAACAGATGTTTGGGATTTATAATTTCGTAGAAGTTTCAAATACCATGTGTTTATATATTGTAATATAACTGTAGCAAAAGCAAATTACAAAATATTAAAATTAAATGTTCATATCTGATGTTTTTTCATTATTTCACAAAGGTACCAATTTCTCAATAGGACAAAAAAAGGACTAAAAACTGTATTGTGAAGTTACAGTCATAAATTTACTCCTGATGGTGGCTTAATTGATATGTTTTCATTACATGTACCGCTATCATCCCTTCTTAGTAAAAATTAACCGTAAGCATTGCACACATCCATTAAATAAGAAAAATAATAATTATTAAACATTGTATTAAAAAACCCCGATTTTTACTAGTGCGTACTTTCATAAGGCGCCGAGTGTATGTAATACATAAATACATACATATATTTAATTTTAATAAAATTATAATTTTATTGAAGTAGAAATAAAAGTCTCGATGGTTCAGAATCCCTAGATGGTATTATGCATATATATTAGGGGGACCGAAAAGAAATCCATTATTTTAACATTATGAACATTTACTGATTTATTTTCAACAAATTATTTAATTTGTTATAATATATAATCTACATCGTTATCTAGGACTGTTTGCCATCTTTCAGGCAACTTTTCAATTCCCCTTTTGTAAAAACTTCCAGATTTTGAGTTGAAATGTATGTGCAAGACATTTTCAACCTCCTGTACGTTTTAATTTTTTTTATCCCTAAGTGATTGTTCTATCGACCAAAAAAGATACAAATTAGAAGAACCAAGGTCTGGCTAGTCGAGATAGATTTATCTAACTTTGCCGTTTTACTACATTGATACGCTTTGTGTATAATACACAGAACGTGTAGGTGTATTAGTATGTATTTCTTCTGTGATTGGTCAAAAGACGTAAGGGTTGCTTTTTTGCTCTCGAAAATAAGGGTGACCATAATATAATGTCAGAAGTAACGAAATTAGGATAAGGTAGAGCACTGTGCGGTTAGACTAAAGAAGTGGTTATAAATGTGTATAGCTACATAAAAAAAATACACGAGAATGTTGAGTAGGTAAATATTTATTGATGAATTCATTTTTTAATGTTTTCAGATAGTACCTACTTAGTGTGATCGAAATTTCTGTATACAGTGCATTTTTTACATTATATAATACATTTATAGAATTCACATTCATTGTCGACGAAGTCAAAGTCACATACTGGAAAGGGAAATAAAAACTTAGTCTCTACCCACTCTAGCAAGAACTTTAGACAGGAACCTCACACATAGTTTAAATACAGAGTAGAAGTAGGAAAAAAAGATATTCCTATAGTTGTGAGAAAAACCGGCCCTCATACTATAATGGAGAGTTTTAGTTTTCGAATATTGAACATTTGTCAATTATGGTATGCTACAATCCTCAATATTTTAATAAAAAAATATGTGCAATAAATCGACATAATACATTAAAAAAACTATGATTAATCTAATTATTAAAAAATATATATTACATCATGGTCACCCTAGAGCCCGACGGCAAAGTTATGTTGAACTAGCTCTATGGGGGATGCTTAAAAACTTAAAAATTTAAATTAGTAATTTTTTTACGGGTCATCTTTGCAATATGAGGGCTTGCGTTGCCGTACAACAGAATTACCCTTTTTCGAATGACCGAACTTGGACGTTTCGTTTTCAATTTCAATTTGACAGTAAATAATTACTAAAAAAAAAATATTTTAACTACTATAGGTTGAAAATATGAAAAAGAACTAACTTGCAAACGCCAATGAGCAGAAGTTTGTCATGAAGTCCTGCCGTCCACCACGGGGGAGTATTTTTATTCCGTTTGCAGTTTAATATTCGGGAATCCAACAGGGGGTGACATATTATTTTCTCTTGCAGCACTATCAGCAAGGCAATTCTGGAAAAACATTAAAATTTTACTGTCGAAAATATTAGTGCAAGAGATCTTTCACTAAAAATCTTAAATAAAAAAAAACATATTTCGCTTTCGAACTTGTATAATGAAATCTGTAATTTAACGTTGACTGCAGATACATCTTTCTCTTTCTTGACAAGTCACGCAGATTTTCTTTTCACTTCTAATGCCGTGTACTCTCACAATGTGGAGCATATAGCTACTTAATGTAGGTATCAAAACAGATTTTTTTCTACAAAAACTGTTGGTTGAAAGGACAGAGCAGAACAGGACTAATGGTTAGCTAATCACTCTCGCTACACCCCATTATTTTTTGACAGGAATGTTGGGGGGGGGTGAATTTTCAGATGTCACAAACATCTATGCCCTGAAACAGAAATCAATCGAAAAAATGCTGTTCGTACTGCAATTCAAACCTGTGAGGTCCAGCATGGAAGCCAACAATTTTGACCAATGGGCCATGTACCCCATGTGCTCTCTAAGATTGTTAAACCCGCTTTTTATTGCAAGAATTCACTAGGTAAATTATTAATTAATATCAAGAAATATTAGAAATAAATAGGGCTCAGCTTAATAGTTTGCCAATTTTAAATGAACAACTCAATCTCCCAAATTCCCCATTGTTATATCCCTTTAAATGAATATCATTAATTATAAACTCAAATACTTGAAATCAATCAATTCTCTAATAATAGGTTGGATAAAAACGCACAAATTTCATTTATCCACCTTTGTATATTATTATCTGGTAGTTAGTATTTGCGATACTACATTCAAAATACCCAATAATTATAATCCACCCACATAATTCATTAAAACTCATTAACTTTAAAAAATCCCGTTAATTCATATTGATTACGTTAACAACAATTATACTGAGCGATCCACTTTTATGTTTGTATAACAACACAAGCATAATATTATGATTGAATCAATTAAAAATTATTTTGAAATCATTGACCTGCTTCATAAACTTGGCATTTGGTAAAAAGTATTTTAAATTCGTCATTTTAATGTTTTTTTTTTCAAAACGCACTATTTCCTGGAACTATGTGTGATATGTGTACAGAAAATAAACTTATTTTCAAACAATATAAAAAAAATATATTTAGGGAAACAAGTTAGTAAAAAATGTAGAAAAATTAAAAAAGAAATTATTTTTTAACAAACAAAGAAAAATAATATTAATTTATCCTAAGCAAAGAGACGATTTGCAACCAATGCATCTGTGTAAGTATTGTTTTCGCTTTAACTGCGTGACTTATAATTGGGTAAACATCAAGATTCATTGAAGAATTCACAAATCAATTGCAATTCATCCCTGAACTTTCAATTACAAATCATCCCTGAACGTTCGCAGAAATATGTATGGCAAAAACGGGTGTTAAATTTCTCAAGTACGCCGACAAACAAATCTCATTTAAGCGTACGTCCGATCGATTTCGATTTGGTTCTTTGTTTGGTCCTCTTCCTGATTTGGTTTCCTGTCAGGAATAAACATTTGACAGCTCAATAAAAAATAGTGCATTTTGCAAAAAAAAATGTTTCTCCGCTCAAATTACTATTGAAAATAGTGCGTTTTGCAAGAAAAGGTAGATGATATCTTGTTGGAAATAGTACGTTTTGCAGAAAAATACGATTTTCAAGTTGAAAAACGACGGTATTCTAAACATTTTATCGTAAAACTAATAATACCAGTCGATTCATTTAGCTTGAATTACCATATCTGCATACCTAACTCAATATCGCTCATTTTAGAAATAGTATGTCTTTCATTATAGATTCAACTAATTCCCACGTGCAAAGGACCGACATGGCGACACACACAATGTTTACAATACACAAAGACAAAAAAAAAAAAATTCAAATCATGTAAAATCAAACAAATAATTGCCAAAAGAAAAAAAATAATAATCAAAATTAAACAAGTGAAATATAAATGCTCTCAAATTCTCAGCGTAAATAATCAGCATTCCTGGTCTGCCGACTTCCACCGTCCCTCTTATGCCTGTGAAGCGTGCAAGAGCGTTTACAAAATGCAAGATTTAATAATAGGCTAGTTATCGTAAGGAAAACTACATTTAAGCACGACTTGATTCTCTAGCTTCCGCGGGAAAGCGGCGCGCTCTGATACAGGAATTTATTTACAAACTCTGTTGCCAGAAGGGCAGAGTATCATGCATCTAGACCTTGATTTTGATCCATCAGTCAAAGAAATATATATTCAGAGGTGAGGATCAAAACACATTTAACTCAACGTTGTTATACAAGAGGGACAAACCTTGGAGATGAACGGCAGTGGAAGACTTCGCAGGAGACTCGGTTCTCGATGATAAAAAGATTTTGCAAGTTAAGTGATTCTAGGAGATATGCTGTCTCTCGAAATTAAATATTGTGAGATTTATTTCGTAACTAGCAATCTTCCAAGTTAAAGGTGTTTGTTTTCAAAGTACTAGAGTTGAATGCGGCGAGAGAGAACGGCGGAGTCCGCGGACACAGGATGCAAGCAGCATAACGGCAGAGAGAAAAGTGATACAGTTTACAGATTTGCGTAAGCGGTGGTCAGCGCAAAAACTCAGCGTCCGGCGCAAATCTGCTCCCGTCAACACCTCTTCTCGCCTCTGATTGGTCCATCCGCAGATTCACCGTTATCTCGTCCGTTGTTTAAAGATGGCGGCAACTGAAATTTTCTGTGCAATCGATTTTTGATCAGCTAATTATGCTTCTCAATCGATTAGTAACGTAGGAGAAAAATCTGAAAAATATCATTCGTGTGCAGCGAAAGATGCTGCACATTTCTCTCCATACAAATTACTCCGTATCTCGCGCGCAACGCGAGATACAGGCAAAAATAACTCTGAATTTCACCTGAGTCCGTGAATTGGATCTGAGGTATCATGTGAAGTCCTCCCCCTCTATAAAAATGTTGGTGGCTGTGTGATTACTCCATTACTAAAAGCTACAGAGCCGATTTTGAAAAAAAAGTACAAAATAATTTCTGTAGGGCGAACCCGTGAAGGGATTCGCCTGAAAATTCTAGGTGGCATCTGGCTTAGCCATTCGCTCACCTGACTCTAAAATTTACTCCTGAATTTCAACCGCAAGTGATTCAAAATTTACATCTGCGGATTCTCATCTCGCAGTAAGGGATGTCGCTGTTTGAAGAAGCGAGAAAACATGCGCGCGCCGCTCCATTGGGTCTGCGCGCTTAGCCGAAGACCCGCCCCGCGCGGATATACTCGGAGGACGTTTTTGATGCAGATTCATACGTTGTATGAAGTCTGTATGAGAAAGGTCGTTGAAATTAACAATTAATTAACGGCTCGTCCGATCTCATTGAAATTTGCACCGGCGCTGTCGTCGGTGGCCCTGAGGGTCTTGCCAAAATAACAGCGTCCAGTTTTGTTGTGGACATTCGTAATTCACGATTCTAATTTCGCACCGCGAAGGTCGTTTAAGCCTTCACCGTGATCATGATTTTATTGAAAATTTGCCATCTTGCTAATATTACTAGGAATGATTTGATTACACGATTCTATGTTGGTATGTTTTTCAGGAGTGTCTTAATCACGCTCACCGCTTAAATTGGCCGGCCACCCACTTTAGGGGGTGGTAGGCGAAAAATGACTCGACGGAATTTATTCCGTCTCTGATATCAGCTGGAGCTGACTATCGCTAAGGTACCTGCGAAGGTTTCAATTAATTAATGTTTCTCTAAGAAAATCGCCACGCGATCTAAGATACCTCCACTTGCAATGAAATTATTTGTATGAAAAAAAAAGTACGAGTGGAGTTATTTATTGATTTGGCATTTACTTGGTAGAACTCCATTTTAGTAGGGTAAAATATCAAGGTATTTCATTTCTACAGTTTTTAAAAAGTTAAAGGTTGATAGCTATTTCGGCTTAAGCCATCGTCAGAACTATGCTTTAAACGTACATTTACTCAGCTATACATACTGTCTAAGAAGAGATACACAATGCATCATATTATTCACTCTAACATATTAATTCAAATTATAATTACAATATTGCACTTATTAAATGTGATTTTAGTGTTACAAAGAAAGATAAGCAGTCTGGGTTTTTAAAAACATTAATTAGAATAATTTAAACTAATATTTATTATTAATTATGCTACATTAAATTTATTAACTATGGCTTTAGTGTTTTGAAAAACAATAAGCAATGTGGGATTTTCCACAGGTAAATTAGGAAAAAATATATTGATATTTGTGTCTGTCTGTCCTATGTAAATCGCATTACACGATCCACAGGACATTTTATATATTCCGCTTCTGTCTGTAATACTGAATACTTAAGTAATGAGACTCTAAAAAGGAATCGCATTCTGACACCGCTGTGCTTGATATTTGAAGGTCAACAATTCTTCTCATACAACCCCTTATCTTGAGAAGATTATGAGATCACGAGATGATGAGAATCAGACTACATCTTAGAGTAGAGAGAGAACTTATGTTAGATAAAAAATTACATATTTTTCCTTGCTCGCCAAGACTTCCACTTTCCACTGAGCCAGATCGCTAAACAGGAACAGAGCCAGACCATGATGGAGTAGAGCACTCCTGGAAAAAACCAAAATAACATGTTAGTGTGATAAATAACATTAGCCCATTTATCCCTAAGCCAGATTGCTAAACAGGAACAGAGCCACCGCGCTTGTACAAAAAGCAAGCACGGACATATCCACCTGGTGCTCCGACTGGAGAATCCAAATCCACCCGGAGAAAAGCACTGCGATAACTTTCAGTCGTAGACCTAACAGACACAATAAGGACATTAAAGGCATCCGGATGCATAACACCCACATTCTGTGGACCCACACGGTTAAATACCTTGGGCTCACGCTAGACTCACGATTAACCTTCTGCAAACATATTGCTGAGAAAAAACGCCAGGTGTCGCAAATCACTGGTCGACTCTATCCGATGATTGGCCACAAGAGTAAACTTGCCGTAAAAAGCAAATTACTATTGTACACCGCGATTACAAGACCGATCATGACCTACGCGTGCCAAGTATGGGCACACGCGGGCATGAATCGTATACGGACACTACAGACAATACAAAACAAAGCACTTCGCATGGTCATGGGAGCACCCTAGTTCGTGCAAAGTTCCACGTTACACAAAGACATGAAAAAACTGTCGAAGAAGTTCTATAGTGACATGGCGGATCATCCTAACCAATCTATCAAAAATTTACTTAACGACTACATTGATTACCCTCACGCAAACATAAACATAAAACGTTTGCTAAAACCCCGATCTCCAAAACCTGAACTGCCGCAGACACTGTAGGTTTGACCTCCTCTCGAGGATAAATAACAAAAAAAATGAGGGCAAAAGATTAAAATAATAATTATATAAAAAAAAAAAACAGATCAAAAAAAATATATATTAACTGATCAGATAAGCATAACCCCAATTAATTGCAGCTCGAGGTTACTGAATCAACCACTAGTGGCACATGTAATGCCTACGAATGAGAACTAATACCACCACAAAAACAAAACAAAAACCAAAGACCACGCACCCGCCTACGCCCAGGTAAATCCAGGACGCTACGCGGGAAAAGCAACATCAAAATACACCAGATGAAAGGGAAATTGGAGTTCGGCTCCACCAGCCCCATAATTTGATGTATAGATATCAATCAAAAAATCCCTAAGCTCCGACAGCAACGAGCGATAAGGGTTAAGGCTCGATAAGAGACCTAAAATGGCCTGTGATTTACTACTATATATATATATTAGGTAATCCCAGAATTAATGTTTTTTACAGTAAAACTCAAATTTGATTTTTTTAATTATTTATTATTGTTTTAAAACAAATTAATTACCAGTGCTGTCTACGACTCTTTGCCATCGATTTTCAAGATCTAAAATTCCTTTCTCATAAAAGGTCTTTGGTTTAGATTCGAAGAACTCCGAGAGACCTGATATTAGTTCTTCAATATTGTTGAATTTTTTGTTCCTTAACCCTTTTAATCCCACGGGGTCGATCATCGGCCCCAACTGGTGTATGCGAAAACTCCCCTCGGGCCTCAAAATTTTCAATCAAGTTTTCATATAAAATAAAAATTATTTATTAACAATGCTATTCGTCATTTTGTTAAATAATGCATTTACTTTATATTGAACATCTGATATGATTCAATTTCTGTTACGAAAGGTATGTATTGTGTTTACAAAAAACGTCGGCCGCGCGGCAAACCACTTAGTGCCGCGCGTGGCAAAACAAAAGCAAATACGTGGGATGCAACTTTTCGTTACAATTTTCAAGTTCTAAAATTCGTAACTGTGAAAGCATTTACATGGCATTATTGCAAAATCAATAACGATCTAATTTATAAATTCTGAAGTGAAATAATAAATTCTGAAGTCAAAATATATATAAATAATATTATATATATTTTGATTATAACAAGCGCCGCCCATAATACATAAATACATACATACAGACAATGTCCGTAATGTCATATATAATAATCTGAAAACTTTTTCAGCAACTAATTATAACTTATAATCCTTCAATTCTTCAATTCAATCCTTCAATTCTAAATGTCGGTTTATTATAAAATATATGTTTGACAAAAATGTTATTCATCCCTGAAGTAATACGTCATTCAAATTTTGGAATGTATTTCGAATGAAACTTGTATCATATACTTTTTTTCTGAAATATTCTTCAGTTTGTAATAATTCAGTTCAGTTCTTCGTCAACAGCTTTTGAGAGTGGTTCATCGTAATTTAGAACCTATAAAATTTTATTCTAATCGTTCTGCGAAAAGGGTCTTCGTGAAATTTGCCTCCTGAAGCATAAATGTTGATATTTCTGTATATTTATTGTTCATTTATTATTTATTGATTTATTGTCTCCATTTTTCAAATTTTATATTGAAGTCGTAAATCTTGTAAATTTCACGATAACCATGTTTTTCTATTTTTTTTAAATTTTACTTGTTTTTTACTTTTTTATATTTTGATATTTTTTGTAATTTACTAAGAACCAATTTTACTTGCTTGTAGGAATGTTTTTTTTTAATAAAAATCAGTAATTATCAGAAAAATAATGGCTCAAAATCAAAATTTATGTTTTTTTATTTATAAACATTTATAATAAATATTTTTTTCTTTTATTTATTTATGTTATAACCACTATATAAACATTATTTATTATTGCACACATCATAAAGGATACCACGATAAAAAATTAGGTCTAAAAACTAAATATTAGATGAGATAATAAATAAATAAAAACAATGCTATTTTTGTCAAAATAAACCTGGGATTTTTCACATATCCTAGACAAAAAAGCTGGGATCAAAAGGGTTAATTGTGTTTCTAAAGAACGAAAAAAGTGATAGTCACTTGGTGACAAGTCCGGAGAATAGGGTGGATGCAATAAAACATCCCAGTCAAGGTCCTGGGTTTTTTTTCATGTAATGTCAGCAACGTGCGGACGGGCAATGTCGTGTTGAAGAATAACATTCCTTCTATTCATAAGAGCAGGTCTAATTTCTTGTAACTTTGTATTCAACTTGTCCATCTATCTGATCACAATAGAGAGCTGCAGTAACAGTTTGTTCTTTTTTTAACATCCTATAATAAATCACACCTTTCGAATCCCACCACACACACAATAGGGCTTTCCGAGGATGTAGTCCTGGTTTTGGGGTTGAAATTGGTGTTTGACCACAATTTAACAATTGTTTTTTTCTTTTAATATCATGATACAGCACCCATTTTTCGTCTCCGATGATAAGGTCATGGAGAAACGGGGTAGAATGTTGCTTTTCTTGCAGTATTTTGCATATGCTGAGGCGCTGCGCTTTGTTGTGATCAGTTAGCATGTGAGGAACCCAAATGCCTTATTTTTTTAACTTTCCCCAGTTTCTCTAGATAGCGATGAGTATTCGATCGTGATGTGCCGACCTTTTTGGATAATTGATCAATGGTCATCGTCGGATCTGCTTCAATTTCCGCCATCAGGGCTGCTTCATCCACTAGACTGTGCCGTCCACTTCGACTCATCTTTCAAATCGAGATTGGCTGATTAAAAGTAACGTTTAATCAAGACACGAAATTGTTTTTCATGCATTGTTTTTAAACAAACAAAAGTTGCTTCACTAAAACCACTGTAACTTTTAAACTAAACGCCAGATTGTCATGAAATTTTGACGTGTCGTTTGAAGGTTAGTACTACTGAGTTAGGCTTAGAAAATTTTGGAGTTGGCGTCATCTATATGTCAGGCCCGGGACTTATTGAGTGATGTGATATATCTGAGAATAGGGTCACTGCAGACGAGGGATTCCAACTATTCGTCATTATCAACTATTCGAATATCGAATAGTAAAACTGAAACTATCCGGACGTATTCGGATATCCAGATAGTTTTTAGTATATACATACCTTTGTTTATACTAAAATATTACATTAAATAGTACCTACATTAAAAACGAGCTCATTTGTAATAGAAGTCATTTATTCAAATTTCAAAAATGCATATTTAAAAAAAAATAGGGCATTAAATGTTTCATATTTTAAATTTGTTTTTAACTTAGTTTTTAATTGTTCCTGGCGTTAAAAATACTCGTTTAGCAGCAGTTGACGTTGGCTTTATTGTTAGAAGTGTTTTAAACAACACATCTAACTTTTCTCTTAATTTTTTTAATTGATCCAAATATATCATATACAAAATATTTTTAAAACTGTGATTTAAAAAAACATATTTTAATAAACAAGGAATAACCGGCTGCTTGTGATAATAGACAGTGGTCTCGATTTCTGAGTTTTTACTAAATAATCGTATAACTCGCACGCAAAAAGATATTGATAACACACGAGTTGGGTGAAGGCGAAAACACCACTACCGGGGGAATTCATAATTATTCTTTAAGTGTGAAAAAATTGTGATGTGATCTTTCGAAGATTTGGTAACATATTTCATTAAGAATAATAAATTAAAAAACGAATTCGAATAGTTGAAAAGGGCCGAATATATCCGGATATCGAATATTCGAATATCCGGATTGGAATCCCTACTTCAGACAGACAACAAAATGGAAAAAACAACAAGCAGTCCTCAAATAATATCTCTAAATGCTCCAATAGAATCGACACTGTGAAAAAAAACACCTCTAAATAAAGGGCTTGGTATCACAGGGTCCTAATCCAATGCAAGAGTGCATGTTTTGAGTTAAGACCAGATTGTAAAAACCCGAAATGTAAATGATGAAATGTACCTGTGACAATCCCGCCCAGATGTGACATGTGGGAGACCTCTACATCAGTTTTGTAGTCAAGAGATCTGATAATGATTCGTATAAGCAGTATGGTAAAAAATGTTGCCCTGAGTTTTGAATATTTTAATTCTGACGAATTCTGAAACAAAACAACAACAATTGAAAAAATATATCAGCATTTACACCTAGCCTACCGTATTGAACCGGATGAACTTATATTGCGAGAGTGATGATATGTTTGCACCCATGTAGCGCAGCGGGCAGAGATTGATTTATGTAATTAAATAATGAATGCCGGTCTCCATTTAAAGATTCAGCACAACATTTAGCCCTTTGATTAGTATTTTGTCATCATTCCACCCCATAGTTATATTTGTTATTATTTTTTTATTATATCATTAGATATGGATGCTACGCACATCTTATAAATGATTTTTAGCAGGCACACATTTTTTTATTAGTTGAAAAATCAGTAGCCATATAATTTTGAGTGTAAAATTAAATTTATTGGCTAGATTCTTTCCCCATGAGTCAATGTCAGCAGAGAAACACTTGCTCACAGGTGAAAGCTTCTAGAAAATTATTTACAATTTGAATTGAATAAGTGCATTCATTGTTGGTAAATATTATAAGTAATTTACTACTATAGTTTAAAAAATAAATAACTCACTACTCAAAGGGTTAAAATATAGACAAACAAGAACGAAAGCAGACATAGTTTACGATGATGATGCAGCGAGAAATAGTTTAGATTTTAATTTCCCGGCAAGGTCAATGTTAAATTCAAATTTGTCATTCAGGACCACGGACTCATGTCTCATAAATCTCATGTGATTTGGAGTATTGGCGATTACTAACTGTTATTATAAATACACTGAACTCCCTTTTTACACGATTTCAAAATAACACGGTGCAAAAAAAATCGTACATTCATTTTAAAATGCGTAACAGTAACTCGGAATTTCCTACATCTTTCACATGTACTTACTGCTCAGTACTATGCGCAGAGAGGTATGCGGAAGGGGGCTAGGACAAAGAGAGGCGAGAATCACGAGACTGCATTCTTTATACATATTTTTTGAAACTGTATTGCGTGGAACGTGTCTACTATGTAAATGGAGAGTTCAGTGTAATTGATTGCCAAATATTTTGTTAGACTAGAGCAGGGGTTACCAACCGCCGACCGATTTTGGTCCGCTCGCAAACTAATTTGGGCAAATCGGTAAATTCCTGGGTTATAAATAACCTTGAAAAAATGTTGTGCCCGCCACCCTACCATGCGCTCTCGGGTCCAAAAAGGTTGGTAGCCCCTGGACTAGAGGGAGAAACGCATACATATATTGTGAAGCTACGCTAATTTTTACTACGTTTTAATAAAAATAAAAAAATATTAAAAAAAACATAGCGTCATATTGGAGTAATACGGTAATATCTTATTTCAAACACTTACCCGAAACATTTCGAATACAAATACTACCATGACCGCACAGACCCCTCCTGATGCTCCGTATATTTTTACAGGATCAGGGTAGAAAAAGTTTGAGCATAAAATGCCGCCAATTGCACCCAGATAAAATGGGATGAACACCCTATAGAACCATTTCTGTAAATCAAAAAAACATAGCGTCATATTGGCATAATATGTAGGGCTTCCAATTAACCGGACTTAAAAACTAACCGGTTTTCGGTTTTTTTCTGACAAATAAACCGGGTAACCGGTTTAAATCGAAATTTCATGTATATGCAAAAAAATCGTAGAAAATTTTCAATATTTGGCATAACAGCTAATACTCCAATTTCAAACAACAAAACGATATTTATCTTAATGGGAATCCTGTTACCAACCTGTTTGCCATAGAAAAGTAACGATACTAGAACTTGAAACTTACAACTAAAACACAGAAGGCAAAATATGTAACAATTACTATAACATGTTAAAAAATATTTTATGATAAAAAAATATACGTCAAATAAAAAAATAGAGCTTTATTATAAAACTTACCAAAAGAGCGATGTTTAAATGCATTCAATGTTTTAAGCATACAACTGGATAAGACGAGACATCCAATGTTTAGACAAAAATAGAGTAGAATACCTAAATATTCACTTTATTTATTATGTCCCAACTCCCAATGTGTAGCATATGAACTCAACAAATAATTTTTCGACGAGAACTGCTTGTTACTCAGTTGCTCAACCCTCTCTTTTTTCATGCAAAGAAACAACCAAACTACTAACAAGCACACATGCATAAAAATAGGCAGAGAGATTTAGATTATTAATCATAAAATTGCATACACTTAAAAATGGTACATGTTAATTATATGGAATTAATAGTTTTTTAGAGATTTATTAGGATGTTTTTTTTTTTAAATCAATAAAGGATATTGAGTGACGTGCATATAAGAATCATTCGTATCTTAATAAATAATTAAGAAAAAATGTTAAATTTTTTGAAAGAGTCATTTTTGTTCGCAACATGGACAACTTTGAGACAGAAGTAGATTATTCTACAAAATGTATATATATATATATATATGTACATGTTTGTTGTATTTTGTGAATTTTTTCCTATATTACCCAGTAAATTCATTATAAAACATTTTTCTTTCTGTAGAAAACAATGAAAAACAAGAAAAGAGTATTTTTGATAAAACCCGGTTAACCGAGTGAAATAAACCGGTTTTCGGGTTTTTTCAAAACTCGCGATTAACCGGTTAACCGGTTTCGGTTTAAACCGGTTTGGAAGCCCTAATAATATGATAATATTTTCACAAAAGGTGTTGTCATATTTCATATACTAACCCAATATAATCTTAAAATTGCTTTAACAACGACCACACAATAAGATCTTGATGCTTCGTTTACATTTGCCGTAGGGTTGGGCTCCAAGCTATATTGAATGTCGACTATCCAAATCATGAACAAGTTACCTATAAGGTGTCCAGTTCTGAAAATAGAAGCAAAATAATTTATGTTTATCTACAATAAGCGCAGTAGGCCACTATGAAAATAAGTCTGCATGTAGTGTCAAGATGTCAAACGCTGCAAGCGCACCAATTTTTGTCACGCAACTTTAAGGGTTGATATTATATGACGATAATTATTTCCATTATATTATGTATATTAAATTATTTCTCCCTGGAACTTAAAACATAATGTTAGTGTTAGACATACCCACAGTGGAAGAACATGTAGTTAAAGACCCACCAAATTTTATTATCTGATTCATTCCCTGAATTAATATTCATTAGAGATACTGTAAAAATGAGCGTTGGGATAAGGTAGACGAGCGGGGACCCTGAAATAAACAAAATCATTATTATACCCGCAACATAATAGTCGAATGTCAATGCGGATGCATTCCGACCACTCTCGAACGTCAGTTGGTGAATAGACAAAGTAAAGAAAGCTCTCCAATATTAATATCACATTACGAATTATTCCTGAATTGAACGATTCTGTTGACCCACAATCACCATTCATTAGGGGTTATTTTTAATCACATTAGGTGTTTTAGTATAGTTTGATTATTTTTCAATGATATAAAAACTATTTTTTATTTTAGTTATCGGTATATCTGGGGCAAATGCCAATTTTGGTATATTTGAGTAGATTTATTATGCACACTGTATTTGGGAACTGGCGGGGGGAAAAACTCAATTATCAAAGTAAACTTCAACATATTTTGAAAGCATAATTTGTCATGTCAAGAATTTTAACTCACATATGTTCTGGAATAATGTCTTCAATTTTGAATACGCCGAACGTGGTACGTACGGTCCGTACCCATCATTATCAGCCTCAAACTGAAACGAGAACAAGATTATACAGGAGGGATTCACAAGAGGAATTCATCTCATGGAGAACGAGTAGATTTCAACTAACAGGTGTTAACTCTACAAAGATTTATTAAATTTAATAGTGAAATCAAAAAAAATAATTTCAGAGCTTCACACTTAAAGGGACATTTTAAGAAACTTAAAGTGTACTTATCAACTAAGGTTGCAGAATTGGAATGGGATTTTCAAAAGAGTCGTAAAAAACAGCGCAACTCCTTCTATATCCTTTTTTTGTCATCCATGTCTGCTCCCAATGTGCAGCATACAGTCTCCTAATGGAGGTATCTCAACAAATGTTTTTTCTGGAAGAACTGTTTGTTACTCAGTTGCTCGACCTTTCTTTTTCGTAGAGAGTAGGGATAGAAGAGTAGGGCTAGGACAGAACTAGTGGTTAACTAATCTCTCTCGCTACACGTCATTATTTTAGGTTTGGAAGTTTTTTAGTCATCACAAGCACCCATGAATTCAAACAGAAATGCTGTTGTGAAGTGCCGTACTGGGACTCGAGCTTGTGAGAACTTAGAGTCACTGAAGCCAACGACGTTGACCGCCGCGCAACAGACCCGACAGATATTTTTCTATTACTTAGAATAAAATGAAACAGTATATGCGTTCCTTTCGTAAATAAGGGATGGTCAAAACGTGGTCCACCGATAAGTTTTACATGCAAATAATCATTATACCAAAAATATCAATTCTATTACTATGTTTTGCTCTGAGAAGACCGCATTCAACTGTCTTCATACATTTAAGATTCGACCTTTAGCTGAATCTTTTTGATCTGTCAATACATATCGTCACCTTTCTGGCAGAAGTTGGTAACTAACTGAACAATAGTTCCGAGTAAACAGCAAATGAAAATTTTCACATTTCAGGATAAAGTCTCTAGCATCGATATTTTATGTTCCATAGATATTTATAATATCAACATATAGATGCATTAATGCGGATCTGACACAAATAAGAGTTTAAAAATAATACATAGGGATATTCGCCTTTTCATTAGCATTAATAATAATTGAATGCTGGGATGACATGGGAGGAAGCAAGAAGATTAGCGGGGGACAGAGTCTTGGAGGAATCATGTAGTGGCCGTATGCTCAGACTAGAGAGCGGATATATGGTGAAAATAATAATTGCCAATAGAAAAAATGCTTTTTTTGAAAAAGTTGTGTAATCAATGCACCGACTGAGTTATTCCAAACAAAGAATTTATGTCATAGAATCTCTTTGTATTCCATTTTTTTCAGTCTTGTCAGTTACCAACATTTTGCCAGAAAGGTGACGATCCTGTTCTTTTAACAAAACATTTCTTAAAAAAACGGAAATTTGAGAATGGTTGAACATATTTTTTTAGATTCAAAAGAATTTAAAAATAAAATTTGATACTGCAGCTTGTAATTGCAATAGCGCCAAATATTTTGAATTTGAAAAAGTATACTCAAAGAGAAAACAACATTTCAAATTTTAATAGAAAAAAAATTAATTTGGTCTCAAACAGGTCTCAAGCCAAGACCCACCTAATCGCTAGAGTAGAACTCTTGCTACTAGACCACTGAGGACTACTATGAGATTGTGTTTAGCTTTATTGTACTTTATCCAAAATTTGGACTGTCTGCTTTATGCATAACCAAGCACTATTGCTCATAAAAGAATTCTGAATCACACGTACCTCCACGATAGTTACTGATGCCATTCTTAAGTCAACTTAAAAAGGTACAATAAATCGAATGTCAAGGTGATCACGGATTTTGATCAGTGTTTATTCCTCTTGAAGTAGTCACCTCCTAAAAAGCAATAAAGTTTAATTAAAGATTTCGACTGAAGGTGCTTGGTGGAATTTCAATATTAAATTTGAATCGTTCAAATTTAATAAAGTTTAATGTTACCCATATATCAAAATAACACTATTACTTAAAATAAGGTCCAATTCGGGAGTTTAAAGTCAAACAACACTATCTACATAAGTCTAACTTTTCACTAGAAACACTATTTATTATTTTGTAACTTTACAAAACCAAATGTTCACGTTTTATAATTTAGCGTGTACTGCATGTTTTTCAATGCTAAAATTTTTTAGAAAACATTAAAAAAGGACAACTTTATATAATTATCTTTAAACTTCCAACGTTGATTTAAGAATAAACTAGAAAACTTTGATATAACGTTGATGGACTATCTATCATCTAGCTGAAAATGAATAATAAACAAAAAAATAGAAAACACGTTGTTGTAGAAAACACGTTGTTTGACTTTAGGCCCTCGAATTTACAACAAACTGATATTTATGCAGAAGAATTCGGATACAATAGAGCAAATAAATTAATGTGCCCATCGCGCAAGGATTGACAGAGATGATTAAAAGTATTATTGCAAGATACAATGAAACACGGCGCTCCCAAATGTCAAAAATATTTGACATTACAGCTTACGCCAATGCGTCAAATATTTTTTAAGTTTTTTTAAAGTTGAAAGATCATACGAGATATACTCGATGAGAATTTTTGTAAGTCACATGAGATTAACTCAAGGAGAATTGACGTCACAAACACCCATGTCTTAGATCTCAATTGAAAAATTGAAAAAATCCAATTTGACAATGTGACCTTACCGGGAATCGAACCCGGACCCCCCTGATCGGTATAGCAAGCTCTAACCAACTAGACCACAGCGGGCGATATTATCACTGAATTAGATAATATGTTTATCTAAGCTTTCTTCCGCACTTCTGTTGTTGAAAACGGCCCAATTCCATTTGTTTCAATATTATAATATTGCAGTCAAAAGGATTTATTTTTTCCTTATTAAATGAAACCTAAACTCACCTATCCTGAGCAAATCAGATCTCTTAAGGGTAAAAAACCAAAAGGGGAAATATGCTTTGCATCACGTAACTCGAGATTAACATTCCTTATGCTTCTTTTACATGTGCCAAGTATGTTTCTATTTCCTAAGCCGATGGGACACCCCAACCACCTGTAGCACACCCTCGCTAGCTTAATCGGTGGGTCAGATCAGTTGCTTAGCGAGAGTCGAGCGGAGAGGTCATCGACCACATTGTGATTACGCGCATCTATTTATTTAATTTTAGAAAATAGGAGTTTTTTTGTAATATCCATCTACTTGTCTAGATCTGCTTTTTTCAGGCATTCGATTCATCTTCTGGTAGATTTATCATTCCAGGAGTAATTCGATCGACATATTCTTGGAGAAAAAAAATCCATTTTACAACAACTCTACAATATTGACACGATGTTGAATTGAACAAAACGCACGTATTTCGAGAATTATGCTTAACAACATCCTACTATTTTTCTCCCTGAAAATTCACTAAATCCTGTTCAAAACATTGCAATTCGCTGGGAAGCTTCATTGCGGATACGAGAATATCAAAAACCAAACGTTGGAATTAAGGAAACCGGCAATTTAAGCAAACCACGAAACATTTTTACGAAAATTTGTCTCCAATTTGTATCCATTGGGTGGGAAATTTGATATTTATTGGAATAAAAATCTTTAAAAAAAACATAATTTTTTTTAAAACTAATTTTAAGATTTCTTGGATGTTTTAAGTTATCAATAATTAAAAATTAATGATTGATTGAAAAAATAATCACATATTCAAATATAAAATTATTTAATGAATACAACCATTTCTTAATTCTACCACCTGGGCTATCATCAGTTCATTATTAGCTGTTAAAAATGTATTAAATGTAAAACCATTTATATTTGAGATGTTGACACATGCTTTGAGATATTTGTCATGATATTTATAAAGATATAATTCGTTTGTGTTCTTTAAAGACATTTTAAAATACGAAACGAAATTTTCGTAAGGTGCGCGAAACATTCTTGCGCAGACTGTTTTTCGTTTCGCTGATAATTTCCGTTTTTGGATAAATGATGGCGGAAATGATCCATCGTGTATTTATACGGTAAGTGTTTGTGATGTACTAATAATATATGACCAAAAAGTACATATTTATAAGGTTTTATTTTTTGAAAGAAAATAACGGCCCTCCGTGTTCGGCCATATTAATCCCGCACGGCACAGAACAGGTTAACTGTCAGTTTGACATTTGATATTTAGTCGAAGTTTTCATTTATAACAAAATTCGCAATTCTGGGGTTGAAGGTTGGTACGCCAAAACAATCAGAATCAAGTCAACGATTTTAGGGCATGAACTGTTTCTGGCGGCTTGCAAACGGTTGGAAACCGGTTTTGACGCAAAAGAACAGAACCACAATCCAAGCCATGCGATCAAAGCTTTAAATTAGATTCTAATTCGAAAACCGTTTGCAAGCCGTCAGAAGTACGCAGAAGAACAGAACTGATGTGTTACATTGCACAATAAGTTTGGGAAATCCTAGCTTACACCATATTAGTGATCAATATAAGAACCATGAATCTCTTCATGTTATCTTTATACACCCTCTCTAGTAGAAACTCCATTGTTTAAACGAGACAGTTTTCAACGCGATTACAAATGATAACGTTATTCTTTAGCTCTGTTATTCTGCGTACTTCTGACGGTATGCAAACTGTTTTCGAATTAGAATCGAACTGAGAGCTTTTAGATTCTAATTCAACCAAACCGCATTTTGCAAGCCGTCAGCAAACCGTCAGAAGTACGCAGAAGAACAGAGCTAATAAAATAAATATATTCATTGCTTTATTATTACGTCAGTATACTTTTTGAAAAATTAAAATTTCGAATCATCAATCAAGTGAAGTCGTGGCGCCCGAAACGCCTGGATTCGGCTCTTATCATCCCGATATTTGATTAAATGTTAAATATTCACGCGTAACATCTGTGGTTACTCAGACAATACAGCCGTGACCGAAACGATGTCATAAAATAATACGGAACAATTTCGACCACTAAATATATGGCCGAGCTTCCAATGGCTAAAATTTACAAAGATAATGCATTGATTCTCGGATTGATTTATCATTTCCCATACTAACCTGGCACCTGCAAACGTCACACCGTCCGAGACAGTATAAATCTAGGCTCAGACTGCGAGTGTCACAGCACCTGTGAAGTGGAGTTTTAACTGACAATAATGTACGAAATCTTTGGCATACAGGTCTGGTTGTTTCATTAAAATATCGCTTGATTTGTCCTGTTACTGCTTCTTTTTACGATTATCGATATTTCAAACCCTTCCGATCTATCAGGTTTGGCGCGAAAGACTCCGAACAAGGGCTTGCAATTTACCGTCAAATTGCAATTACCGGTAAACGGTAAATATTTTTACCATTTACCGGTAAATGATAAAAATGGACCTATTTAGATTAGATCAGGAGTTACCAATCTTTTTGGACCCTAGAACGCAATCAAAATTATTGGTAGGGCGGCGAGCACCACATTTTTTCAAGGTTATTTATAACCCGGGAATTTGCCGATTTGCCCAAATTATCATCATGACCATAGCAGTCTTAAGTTCCAAGCAGTGCTGTAGAAAATCAGCAAATTCTGAGCTGGCCGTTGAATCCCTGCCTTTACTAACAAATTGTATGGCGGTTATACGTAGATCAACTCTAAATTCCAATTTATGAGCTTATTTTTCGTTAAATGTAACATGTATGTTTAAAAGATTTCTCGTATGGATATTCTGTGATTCGTTGGTGTTATTAATTTACAATTTACGATACATCGGAAGGGCCATATATGCAAATTAAGTAATGATTGTAAGAAATATAGCGAATGGCAAGATATGCGACGTGTGGTAAAAACCAATAAAATTGAACTTCCCACTATTAAGTATCACAATTATATAAAATATAAATTATAAATTACATAAACGACGGTAACAAGCGGAATTCATATAATATTATATAAGATTTTGACGCCTATTGTGATATTATGAAATACATGCTGCGTCTTTTATCATATAATAATGGCAATATAATAAATATAGTAAATGATGATTTAATCAATAACAATATTTAAAAAATAATAAAGTTAATTGTGCTATCCTAGTTTCACTTACTGATTTTTGATTACTGATATGACTTGAGAAATCTTATGGAAAGATTGAGTGACGAACCAGTGTGCACAAATAAATTTAGAGATTAATATTAATTGATTAAAATCCCAATAATGACGTTGGTTTTTTTAATGAACTATCCAACCTCATATTCTGTATTGAAATATTGTAAAAAAAATAATTTAAATAAAATGATTTGGCATCTTTGTTTGCTTTTGTTCTCAGAGATTTTTATTAAAAAACCTTAGAAAATGTGATTTTTTCTCATTTAAAAAATGATTTAATTGAAAAGATATATAATTACAATATATATATATATATATTTGCTTCAAAATAATAGTAATCAATGATTTCATAATGATGTGATATTACTTTGAAAATTATGACGCCGGCCCGCTCATCTGAAAAAAGTACCTGTTTTCAACTCAATAGCATGGCTTTCACTATAGGGGGCTTTGTCATGACTCATTTTTTTTATATCTCTTCCAAGTATTATGAGATCCGAAATCCTAGGAATTTACCGATTTCTCCAAATTATGAGCATGACTCTTTCTTTTTTAGCTCTTCCGAGAATTCTATTTCATCTTTATCTCTGTATTTTTGTTCAGAAATAATATTATTAACACCCTTTGAAAATTCATACTTAATTATATTTTTGATTTTCCGTCTGCACTCTTTATTATTTTGTCGCATTTTTTTACATTTTCTAGGTTGGCCACCTTTCACTCGATTAAAATATTTCCATACTGATGTTTTATCCATTAGCAGTGCTTTTTTTTTAAAAAAAAAAGGTGCCGGAACGCACTTTTTTCGAGCATTGTCTAAGAAGGTATATTATATATTATATATTCGAATAGCATTTTGATAGACTTAAAAGCGGCTTTTCATATAATGCATAGAAAATAAAACAAAATATTCATAATTTTATATTTATTTTAGAAATTTCAAATGAAAATTAAACTACATTACATTACATACATTATGTAACATAACAATAAAAAATTATATAATTTATTAAAAACGCTATCCAAAATTACATTCCAATTACAATGATTTCCACAGTTTTTCCCAATTTTCGTCAGGTAAATGGTCTCTATTTCTTTTTTTTTGTGTTGGTGTCTGTGGCCGAATGTCTTCCTCTTAGTAACCATTGATCAATGTATTTTGAAAGATCAAAAAGTATCAAAGGTGGTCCGACGAGCTTAACAAACAAAAGTGACGAAACTGCTTTGGTCATCAACGAAGCTCTCACTGGGCTGATAATTAAATTCATTTGTGAAAACCCGCGTTCACATTCACTTGAAGAAATAGGAATAGAATTCAGTGCATAAATTAAACGAAGAAGTTTTTCCGGATACAGTGGAACCTCGATTCTACGTTTTTCAAGGGACCGTAATAAATGAACGAATAATTCGGGAAACTGATAATGCGGGAAATCTTCAAATAATACCAAAAAAATGTTTAATATTCAAAAGACTTATTTATTTATGAAACTAATGTAAAGTGTAACATTGCGATCTTGTAAATCCAAACTTAATTCTGATAATTCCTGGAGAGCATCACTCATCAATCCAAGATTCAATAAGAAGGTACTAGATGTTAAAATTCTCCTAAGACCTTCGTATGTACACTTGTCATTTCTTTCTCTTGTTGGATCGTTAATCGCGTCTTCAAAATGACGCACAAAAGATTCATAATTTTGCCATACCGAAACTGAGCGAAAACTGGATGCCACCCAACGGGTACTCAAAACTCTTCCAATTTTCAGTATTTCAACGCCTAGTGATTCTGCATATAAATTCAATTCTCGATTATTTTTCGGTGAAGTATGGTATAAAACATAAAGTTTATCAATAAATGATTTGAATCTATTAATTGTAGATATTTCCTTCAGAACGTCACTTACTGATAAGTCTAATCTATGATTAGCACAATGCCATACTATTATTGAGGGAAATTGTTCAATCAACAATTGTTTCACTCCATTTTTACACCCTAGCATTACAGCAGCGCCGTCGCATGTTACTGAAATCAAATACTTTTTTAAAAAATCTTCCGTCAGCCCATAAAAATGTGGACATTGGAGTAAAGCTTTAAATATTCCTTTTGCCGTTACCCATTCAAATTCTATCAAATCCAAAAATAAATTAATTGGTGAATTCATTCCAACATTTTGGACACAACATCGAACATAAACAATGAGGGTAGATTTTTAGCTTATTATAGTTGATTCATCAATTACCAATGAAGTTTTATTTTTTGTTAATACATGCATTTGTGGAATGAAGAATATGACCCATTTCGATTCCATCTAACTCTTGGAGATTTATTTCACTTTCAAAAGTATTAAAAGATTGATTTTCCTTTGTTATTTTACAAGCAGTTCGAAAATTTTTTGCTGTTACTACTTTTTCGCGAGATAATGATTTTAATAAAATATTTTCTATCTTCTTCTTTTCGGATTCTGAATTCATTTTCATAACTGTTTTGTGTGTAGTAGATTCTCTGTGTTCGAATTTTTTTTTCCGAAGTGAGGTCAATTGTTGCTTTCTTTCTTTTCCAGTACAGTGAAACCTCGATTTTACGTTTTCCAAGGGATCCTGGAAAAAAAACGGTAATTGCGGGAAACGGTGAATGCGGGAAAGCTTCAAATAATAATAAACAAGTAAAATCTTAAAAAACATTTATTTATTAGTTACTTGTACATACTGTCCTTTATGCTAGTTTGTTTCTTTGTTGTTTGGCACTTTAATCGGAACAAAGACGCCTCAAACTCGCGTACTTTTCTAAGAGCGGATTCATCGATTTCTTTGGAATAGAAAAATAATTTTATTTTTTCGAAGGCCAATAATGCTCGTGTAAATGTCGGAATAGGTTCGGTATTATGGTCCTCGCCATCTTCTTCTTCACTGCTGTCATTAGTTGCATCACATAATGACTAGATTGTTTCAACGCCACAGGTAGCTAGCTCACTGTAAAGCACTGGTACAATTTGGAGGGTAATAAACTACCTTGATGTTCTTAAGAAATGAAGTATCTCGAGGATGGGCGGCACAATTGTCTATTAGTAGTATTTTACGCCCCTGAGCACTAATTGAGGAATCGAAATTCCTCAAGAAAGCCATAAAAATATCGGTGTTCATCCATGCCTTCTTGTTGGCGTGGTATTTTACGGGAAGTGTTTTTATATTCTTAAAACATCGAGGTTTCAGCGATTTTCCTTCTTCTTCTCAGCTGAGTTTTAGTTTTCTTTATGGGTGGCGGCATTTTAGTTTCAATTTGGAAAAAAAAATGATACGAGATGTGAGGCAATATTGAACGCAACTGACTTGTACAAATCCAGCTACGCGACCAAAAAGTTTGTATGTACAGGAATAATTATTATCATGAATTTTAAACAATTCTACATTTGCATCATAAACAATAATACGCGTGTGGTGGATTTCAACCCAAAAAAAATAGCACAAGCGTCCAATGCGTCTAACATGTACAGTGCATTCCAACGTGTCTAGACATAACACCTGCACTCGGCTGTCAAACTTACTTGCTGAGATATGGAGAAATATCCAATAAAAACGGTCAATCAGGATAATATTTGTGACGGGACCAAAATATTTAGACGGTTTATCGAGGAAATCGGTAAATCGGGGAACGGTCAATGCGGGATTATTTAACATTGTTCTTATGGGAGTTTGACGGGACTATAAAAAATAAACGGTCCAGCCGGGAAAACGTATTATGCGAGAACGGTTGATCGAGGTTCCACTGTATATGTAATTTCATTATTAGCCCATTCTTTTGAAATTTTCATTCCCATAGACGTTTCAATTCCAAGACTTCTAAGTTTACTGCAAGGTGTGCAGCCAAGTTTCATGTCCTATGATACCCTATATATTCAAAAGGGATTAATAGTCAATGGTTTCCAAGAAAAGAAACGAAAGTTTTAAAATAGAAAAAAAAATACGAACATTTATTAAAATTTCGAGAAAAAAAGGTGCCGGAACGCCGTTCCGCCGCGTTACAGGGTAAAAAAAGCCCATTAGTATACAAAAAAAATTGCTATATAAATCAATATTTACAAGAATGCAATATATGCAAACAATGAAGAATATTTACCAAAAAAAGTATGCTTTTAAAATATACTTCGTCCTGAGTCGTAAAACAAGTATGTAGGATCAGCTGCAGAGTTTGAGCGGTCACTGCGATGGTGATATATATATATTTCTTTGTTAGGATTGATATGGTCTTTGAAAAATTTCTTTTTCAGAATCTTCCTGGCTGTCGATTTTGTTTAAGCATGTACACTCACCAACTACTTGGAAGCGGGGAAAAATATGAAACTATCATTAAGCCTATTCACTCTATTAATGTCATTATTTTCATTGAATCACTTTGTCAAAGAATTCCCAAATTTTAATTATGTTTGTAATTACTTTCAATCCCCATTCTAAATTTATTAATCTGAGATGACTTTTTAATTATATGTTAGATGTGTTAAACATTTTAATTTTGTGCTATTTTAGAATCACTTTTAATGTAATTGGTAATTTCTTTTCAATGCCAATTGTTGTTTATAACTGTTCATTTTTGTATAAATAGCATTGTTAAATTGTATTTCTTATCAGTTGACGATGCTCGTAATGAGCGAAACCGGTCCTGACATATTAAATAAAGTGGAATGAAGTACAAAGGAATATTGTGTTTTTACTAATATAATGCCTTTCCACCAAGTATTGACAGTGAACACCCTAAAAGTGATAACCTTATTTAAATATTATCCGATTTTCTTTCGTTTTCATTTAATCTTATTTCAGCGAATACACACTCAAAGATAACACAATGTTTTTTATTGTCAATAATAAATCGATTCTTTTATTCTAATCCATACTCTAAATTTTAAAGTATAGATTAAGGGTAATTATAAAACCTTGTCATTCATTATTGCTGACAGATACGAAAATGAAATTTTCGCTCGAATATCGGCTTTGTGCGATGTCATGTACAAATGTTTACTATAATTTGGTTTTAAAATGCTCCATACTTTTCAAGTCAAACAAAACAATGTTTTAAGCCAAATATTTATTTATTTTTTATTTATTTATTTATTTATTTAATTAACATTGCAAAAGGTTGACAAATTATAAATTTAAAACTTTTACAATGGAATTTTAGGAAACACGTGACATAGCACAAAACCGATATTCGAGCGAAAATTGAATTCCGTGAATTTCGAAAAAATATATAATTTAAATATAAAATATACAAAAATTGACTTATTTTGTAAGCACATACCAATGTAATGATATGTATTTCGCATTTAAAATAAACATTTCTAAGTTTTAAGGGAAAAAACCCTAAATAAAATTTCTTATAAGAATCATGTTAGAAGTCGATCGCAGGAAAACTTAAGATTGAAAAGTCGATCCAAGAGCAAAAAAGGTCGAACCCTTGGTTTAGAGCCATTGCTGGAGAAAAGAATTAACCCATGGGAGTGCCTAAAAATTTGAATGGTGAGTAGTTTTAAGAATTATATTTATTTTTGTTTGTTAGAAAAGGTTTTATGATTATTATCTTTATGTTAATGTTTAGGTCAAGAAAATAAATATTCTTGCCTCCGGCTTCTAAAGTGAATTTATATTTTTATCCAATGAATTTGTAAAATTATGAAAATCAGTTATTTGTCTATCAGTTTCATTAATTAAATAGGCAAAGAATATCGTCTACGTAACGGAGCCAATATACCAAATAGGTTTGGTTTGGCTTCTATTTTGTTTCTAACAATCTTTGTCTTCCAAATAGTGCATATTAAATTCAGCTAACAATGGCGATAAACAGTTTCCCATCGCAAGGCCGTCTGTTTGTATATAAATTTTATTGTTGAATTGGAAATAATTCTGGTCAACGCAAACGTCTAAAATATTTAGTAACTCTTTTGTAACTATTGGGTTGACTCTACGTGCATTCAATATATCTTCAATGATCCTTTTGCATTTGTTGACTGGTACATTAGTAAATAAACTGACCACTTCAAAGAAAATTAATTTGGAGTTACAGGGGATGATTTGATTTTTAAGGTTTTTCACTAATTCTAATGATTTTTAACGCTATATGTCGGGTTGAATCCACTATGGTTACGAATGAGGGAGTTGGCTTTTTTCGATAATTAATAAGCTGTGTAGCAAATGTGTTGGCGTGAGGTTTGCTAGATGGCAATAAATGTCTAAATATCAAATAATTTATGTTTTTCTAAACTTTTATTAACTGAGTGATGAACGTCTCAAAGTCCTAATATTTATGTACAGCATACTAGAGGTGATAAAAATCGTTGCAGGGTCCTTTCCGCTGTCATTCGCTCGGAAATATTCTTTTGCTGGCAATTTATTTTTTAACGAGATTACAACTCCCTATGTTATTTCTTTCCTTTTTTTAGTATTTTGAGATATTCCCTATAGATTTGGCCTCAATAAAAACTAAACTAAATATTTTTAACTGTTGTATTTATTACGGTACGTTGAAAAAAAATAGTTCGAAAAATGTCACCGCAGAAGTACCTTGAGTTTATTATATGAAAATACAAACATTATCCTAGATGTTCTAGCCTTTCAAATATAAACATAATTGTGGTATTTAGCCTCCATAACATATTTAAGTAAATACGCATAATAACTTTCATAGCAGAAATTCAAATCATTAAAAAACCATCAATTAGTATCAACAATAGTTTGTAATCATCAACCGAAATTCGATTTTATCATAACGCAATTGATCTGTTCACTTGCCCTTCTGAAGACTACATCATAGTGCAGTATTGGTGACTTGATCAGAAAAATTTTTAGAAACAAAACAGAAGCCAAACCTATAGTCTATTGGTTCCGATATGTAGACGATATTCTTTGCCTGTTTAATGGAACGGATAGACAAATAACTAACTTTCATAACTTTATAAATTCATTAGATAAAAATATTAAATTCACTTTAGAAGTTGGAGGCAAAAATATTAACTTTCTTGACCTAAATATTAACATTGAAAATCATTCTCACGACTTTAAAATATTTCGGAAGCCGACATTTTCTGATTCTGATGCATCCATTTTCTTATAAACTAGCCGCTTTTCATTCAGAAATTCATAGACTTGTGAGTGTTCCTTTAAATGAAATAAACTTTAATATCGAATTGAAAATCATCAAACAAATCGCCATCAACAATGGATACGATATGTCTCTTATAGACAATCTTTTATCAAAAAAACAAACTAAACTTGCAGAAAAAATGTTATTTAAAGGTATAGTACCAAAGGACATGGATCATACTAGGTATTGGCGTAGAATCATTTATTTAGGAAACACAAGTCTTAAAATTAAAAAACAGCTAGCTGATAGTGTTAGACCAGCTTTTTACTGTAAAAACTCTTTAGCCAAATTATTAGTTAACAATAAAGATAAAATACATTACTTAAATAAATTTGGAATTTATAGATTACAATGCTCTTGCTGTACAAAATTTTATATTGGCAAAACAGAAAGGACATTAAATATCAGAGCATTAGAACATATGGCAGCCTTTAGACTGAAAAAGGACACGTCCACTTTTGCTAATCACTTAATTTCGGAAGGACACGTGTTCAATCAGGAACAAGGGATAAAAATGTTACACCCAAATACGGACAGTCATAAGCTCTTTTTCCAGGAAATTTTAGAAATCAATAGGGCACAGCTGCATAGCCTTCCGATTTTAAATGAAATATTAAACCTACCGGGATCTCCACTTCTATACCCTATATAAATAATATCATAAAACCTTTGCCGACAAACAAATAAATAAAATTCTTAAAACCACTCACTACTCAAATCTTTGGGTATTCCCATGAGCTTATCCTTTTTGCCAGCAATGGCTTTAGACTCGGTGATACATTTATTTATTATATAAACACGAAACACTCATTTACTAAGCGTCAGTTCAAGTTCATCAGTGCACTTGAACGCCTGAAGATGCCGAAAGGCGAAACCCGGGTCGTAAGTGACAAAATCTGTGGGAGTGTACATAATTTGAACGATTCAAATTTAATATTGAAATTCCGCCAAGCACCTTCAGTCGAAATCTTAAATTATAAAAATAAATGAGTCGTGTAGAACCTGTAAGATGCCAAACAAAAAAGAAGTAATGATCAGTACATGGGCGAACATTGTAATATGGCTCTCTATAACAAGCAATTCTGAAAACTGTACAACTAAAATACGTTGATATTTTTACCCTAATACAAAATTGAATTTATAGTCTTGTGGACAATCGCAAAAGATTTCATTTGATTCGACTTAATGGTTTCACAGTAAGTCAACTCTCAAAAAAATACGCCTGACAAATGGGACGAATTCACCTGATTTAACTAACATAAGTTAATAGGATAGGTTTTGATTAAAGCATTCGATAACCGCTTTTGTCATCTGAGAAGATTGCACAATTCAATATTGCGGATATGGTTGTTAAACTTATTTGTCACTAAATATTTTACTCATTTAATTTATGAATTTGCATATTACTATTATATTGTCTAATATAGTTTTTTTAACAACAAATGAATTTGATAACATTTTTACTCCACTTAATGTGTTTCAAATTGCAGCACGTGTTTCGCTTTTTTAAGAATTATCATCAGACAATATGGCAAGGTTTATGAAAAAGCTAAAAATAATCGGTAATAGTCTTATTTAAAATGTTAAAATTTGTAGCACAATTGGAAAAACAAAGTGAAAACTTCCAAAAATTTATCACCCAATCCAGGGATTCTTAACATTATTGCAATATAACAACCATATTCGAGACTTGGGAAAACAGATTTATAGAAAAATACGATTTGTGTATGTAATTACTACATGTAAACTAATATATTATAATTACTTCGTAAATTAAACTATAAAGAGGACAAAATTATCTTTAAAAATAACAAAGCATAACTACTGAAATCTTTGACAATGAGCATCACTGACTTATTGCCTAAAGTTGGGAGTGTACAATGATTATTCATTTTTTGTTATTACGTTCTTTGTAAGGACGCCTGAAAATACCTCCGCGGTCGCACATCGTTAAGAAATCCTGCCCCAATCCATTGAAAAGCTTTTTTATTATTTGAAATATCAATGTATTATTTTTTGCGCATTTGTCTCTATTATATTCGCAATTATTGATGAAGGTTATTGTCTTTGATCTCTGTTGCCGTTTACTAAATCTTTATGAACCCATATGTCTGGTTGTATATAGATATATTTTTTAATTGTATAACTAACTTCTGTCTGTCGTATTAAATTCATATTTAATATTATGAAATCGAATCATCCATAGGAAAGCTCATCTTGGTAACAAAAATGTTTGATGTTATATTATACGGTGATCGAAATACTAATTCATTTAATTTGTAATTAATTTATACAAATTATTAATACTGAAAAGAATGAAAATATTTTAAAGAATATGTAGGTAAAATCTTCAAAACCAGTATTTCAATGCCTACTTTTAAACGATCAAGGGCAGATTTGTTCAGTAAAGTAAACTTAAAAACTGATTTTCATTTTCAACAGTTTTAACAAAAATAAATAAAAATCTTTCTTATACTTGTAACGAAAAAATTTAATATTTCACATCATGGTTCCGTGTAAAACAAATTCTAATATTTGGCCGTACATCTCTGTTTTACTTGAGATAATATTTTTTGAGCCATACCCGCTCGCAATTTATAGCATATGTACTTGTTATGGAGTATATCTCAGCGTAAGCGTTTCTACGAGAACTGCTTGTTACTCAACCTTTTTTTTGTCAAAAAGTGTAAGGGTAGAAAGATAGTACTAGGTTAGATCTCGTGGTTAACTAATCGCTCTCGCTACGCCTGTGGAAATTAAAGACATGCATGCCTTTGGACAGAAATTCATAAATCAATTAAAAATAAATTTTATAAAAACTCTCCGCACTGGGATTCAAACCCATGACTTGCGTTATCAATGCCAACGACGTTGACCAATATTTTAGTTTTTTTCTCTAGACAAATAATTTCTTTTTATTTGCAAAAAAATCTGTACACATATCCCGCTAGTCAACCAGCACGTCAAGGCAGACATCGCATCAGCTAGGAGCGTTGATTGATTTTATTTTATTTGACATTATTGTTTTGCAAAACAATGCCGGCGAGCGTGGACGGGCCACTATGCCATCCCGGAGGCCAATGGAAAATACACCTTAATTTAATATGACTCAAGGACGACAGTTCAATGGTGGCAGTCCAAAAAGCGGTTACGATTTCAAAATGAATTCATTACAAAAGGCACGACAGATGTATTGCAGTTTTCTTTTTTATTATTATTTAATTGAAGAACCTTCCGATTTTTAAATATGTAAATATATATATATAAACCTCAATTTACACGGTACTTGATCAACACTTTTACATTTTAATACTTCGTTTCAAGTTTATAGCATTTTTCTCTTCTTCTTCAAGGCCAAATTAATAATCCTGAAATTCTCATGACTATTAACTTACATGCTCCCAATTTATTCTTACGTGGGCGAAACTATAACCAAAAACTTTTGTTTCTAAAAACTTGTTAGGTAATGTACTAGAACGTATGAGTCGCCAGTTCCAAGGGCTATTCGACTGATCAACTCATTGCCTAGAGAAGTGGACATTTTTAGTGACAGTATTTGTGAACTGATGACTTTTGATGTATTATCTACTGTTTTTTTATTTGTATTATATTTGTCAAGTGCATGGCGAATTGGTGTCAGCTGTTATGTCATGTACTTTACTTTTAATTTTTAAACAATATATATGTTTGATTACATAACTGTCACATATTTTAGTAAACATGTCTAAAGCAAGTTTAAAATTAACACTGTTTTTAAACACATTTTTTTACTGGCTATATGACGGTGATTTTCAGCCAATAAGAAATAAAAAGGTTGATCAATTTAAGGAGACACAGACTGAACACAGAAATGGCTCGAGTAGATAATATTTTAATTTTTATCTATGATATCTATTACATACAACGTTTTTTACAGTTATTTTTGCTAAGCATTTTACATTATAAATGTTTTGAACTAAATAGAATCGCACATTTTCATAGCCGTCACCGTCAACGATGTCACCATGTCCGTGTAAATTGATAGTATAATCATTAAATCAATTCAGCAGTACGACAATCGACAGAAAACATGTTTTGATCTATGAATGCTATTTTATATAATTTATAATAATGAACCCAATGCAAAATTGTAGGGTACAATGAAATTTTAAAAATACAACCAACATTGAAACATCACTTTACAGCGACTCTTCTAAAACTTGCGATGTTTTATCTCAGAGTTTCCCAAGCTATGGTGTTGAACACTATTGTTCCACAGAACCTGAATTGGTGTTCCGCAAACACCGACATAGCATAAAAACTTCTCTTTTTCAATAATTTTCGAAAACTAGCAATTATGATTCCTTGGTTCGAAATCATGCTTAATTCAGCGCAAATGTATATAAAAATCTGGTTGATTTTATCAGTGATTCTGATATGAATGTTATTAAATTCTGTCTCTGCGGGTTTGTCAGAAGAATCTTCCAATGTGTCACAACAAGTAATTATTGTTTTACTTCCGTTTTATACAACATATGTATGCGAAGCTGGATTACTTTTTTATGCTATAGAACAAAGTCAAACTGCATGAACAGACTCAACGCTACACATTTAAAAACATTAAGTGTTTAATATTTTTTTTTTTTTGTATTTATACTATTATTTACCGCCCTTAACAATAAGTTAAGTGTTCCGTTATAATTTCCGGATTTGCAAAGTGTTCCATTGCAGAAATAATTTGGGAAGTCCTGTACAATTTTCCTTTTGACTTCCTCGCTAACACTATTCTGGACATTGACTAAGGATCCAAGGTGCAATTTTAAGGTCCATTAATATATGTATACAAAAATTGGTCACCAAATCTAAAGTTTCCTCCCCCTAAATCTCCCAATTTTAAAGAAATAATACCATAATGTTAAGAAATTGTCCATGGACAATAACGCACTGCACGAAATTGTAGTATGTTGAGGAAAATATAAATACGCATGTAATTTTTTATAAGTCGGAACTTTTGGGCGTGCCAAAAGGTTTGTTCGGGACACCGGGACTCAAAACCTGTGACAGTCCCGATTAATCGGGACGTCTGACAACCCTACCGTTGGTCTACTGCTCCGAGCTCCGTTCCAAGCATCTGGATATAACGTACAATAAACCCAACAACAATAAAGAATTCTTACCTGAATCAGAAAGTATTGCATAAGGCAACGGCGAATGAATTTCTTAATCCAGTTGTCCCCTTCCGATGTTTAATAACTTTCAAATAATATATTAATATAATAAAGTAAAATGAACGTCGTATGAAATGAAAGGAACCCATGTTTTTTCGTTTCAAGGTGGCCTTCCCATGAATTCTAATATTATAAAGGATTTTTCCTTGACTGCCCAGGCCTCTTTAAAAACTCTGAACCAATCCAAAAAAAAAAGACGAATTTAGGAAACAGTTACAGTGAAATAACACAGAGTATTGTCATAATCGATTTCACTAGGGAACCTAACCTCGACATGTCAAATTACATAAAACATAGACAGAAATATTCTGCATAATATCAATGCATACTGTAATCACAACTTAGACGAGTAGTTTATCTTTTAAATTATAACAAATTTTAGAAACCAGGAGGTTGGTGTATAAAACCATTAAGATGTACTTTATGGCTTTTTGGAGATTAATGGTATAAATGAAGTTGGAGCCGGCAGCCGCGCTGTATTGTAATAATTGGCGTATGGAATCAGAAGGTAATCAACAGTTCTGCTTTATATGTTTCCTTAATTAGTGAATCAGAAAAATACTATCGTGACTGTGGTTAAATGTTTTGTGCCGAGTTAAAATAAGAAACACACATTATAGTACAATATATAATGACGTCAGTAAGTATGTTTCGGGTCGTTTTCAACTCATTTAACACTTGTATAAGAATAAGATAAACAGTTAATCAACTTGAATACACCTGTAATCTAAGAATCAACATTCGTTAGAACAGGTGGAACAAAAAATTCACTCGAATTCTAATTCTACCGGTATGTTAAAAACGTGGTATAACCACACTCACCAGTTTTCGCTCCTTTATTCTCTTAGCTGCAACTGACGTGTATATTCGTGATTACGTTTATTCGGTCACCGCAGGGGGCTACCACTGAGATATTGTAACAATGAATACAAGATATATTACAAGTCGATCTCTTGACATTATACGTTCCTCAGGGTGAATCTTTCATACAAGGTAAACCCTAACCAGATAGCCAACAAAAAAATGGCAAAACTTTCATTAGTTCCAACATGCTCACAAGCTGAGGTTACTTGGTTGCAAGATCTACCAACCTAATACACCCACGCGACGTTCGCCAGCAAGACTTACCAACTTACGGCATATGATATTATCTGTGCTACCAACCTAATACACCCACGCGGCCGTTCGCCATCACAGATTATTACTGCATTTGCATTTGTAAACACGCCGCTAAACATACAAACAGATTTGTCGCTCGGATTTTACAAAATAAATTTGCTTTTTACTGATTCGATTTGGTTGTTTGGTAAATATAGAGGAGATATTTATTTAAGTATTGTTATTAATATTTGTATTTTTCAGATTATAAGCATGACTTTCATTTGTGGAGTTCCTAATTGTAAATCGAAATTAAGATGTCATCAACTACCGAAATGTGAAATTGTCAAAAGACAATGGATTCGCTTGATTGGTGATAAAAAATGGAAAGGTGTTTCAATGCGTGATATATCACCACGCGTTGCTGTTTGCAAGAATCATTTTCTTTCTACCGACTATTATTGTGCTACCAAATTAAAACCTGATACACTTCCGACGCAAAATTTGCCATCAGTAAATTACGATAGCGATTCGGATAAAAGCGATATAAAACTACAGAATGAAAATGATCCGGACGCCAGCAAATTATCTTACTTGTTTGAGGATTCCACTTCACCTATAAAATATAAAAGAAGCCCTTTCAAATGTTATACCAGCCCTCTAAAATATAATCAGAGCCCTAGGCATACGAAAAGTCCTGCAAGAAATTTTAGGATGGGCCCATCTACCTCGGACTATACAATAAATAATTTTGTGAAAGGTTAGTAAAGATCAAGTACATAATGACATTGTTTTGATTGCATTGGTTGCACTGGAATTAAGTAAAAACTATGGAGCTAAACGTAATGTAGCTCATTTATCTGTGAATTCTTGTTGACGCTTAATTTTGAAATATGTATCAGATAGCATTCATTGATTTGTTGTTACTTGTGACGGGATCATAATATTCAGACGATAGACCAAGGAAAACAGTAAATCGGGGAATGATTAATTTGAGATCATTTTACATTGTTCTTATGGATGTTTAATCGGGACTATGAAAAATAAATGATTATGCGGGAAAACAAACAATGCGAGAACGGTAGATCGGGGTTCCACTGTATTCAATTTTTACATTTATCAACACTTCTGACAAAAAGAAGCTTATGTGCATGTTACACATTTAGAAAAGATTTTCATCAATTAATTTTAGAACTACAATCTAGAACTTTTATTCGACAAACAGTCAGTTGATGATTCATATATAAACACATTCTTATCCAAACATCTTTCTGCGAGCTGAATTGCAACCAGCGTATCAGCCATTATTTTATTATAATTGATTCATCATTTTGTTTTTTCTTTTTTTTACATATCGAGGGAAAAAGCAACAACATACTACTCCAAAAACTGGATATGAGAAATGCAAGCATCTACCTACATCTGGAGAGGGAAGTCTTCTTGAAGCTAATTGAAGATTGCTGATTTCATTTAAATATAATTTATTATTATTATTATTATACTTAGATTATTTTATACTTTTATATTTTAAGATAGTACCTTGATTTCTATGTTATTTGTTATTACCATGTTTCATGAAGTGTATTGTATCTGTATTAAATAAAAAAATTATAATTTAAAAAGTATTTTTTATGAATTTTTGAATTTCAATTTTTTTAAATTCCGGCCAAAATGAAGCTAAGCTTTTGAGTATTTCTCCAGGGGGCAGTATGAATTTCCGATGACGTTTTTGGTCCTTTGAGTTGTGAATCTATCTATATATTATCTATGAGGGCTACCACTGAGATAATTGTAAGAATGAACCAGAGATAACTAGAATGAACACAAGAGATATTGCAAGTCGATCTCTTGACATTATACATTATAGTCTATGTGTTCCTTATGTGTTCGATAAGTCAATAAAGGGCATCCAGGAGACAACTGATGGGTTAGGAACTAACTCAGATCGCATTGGTCTGAAAATTAACACTAGTAAGACCAATGTGATGTGTAACCAAACCTGTCATGACTCTGATAGGACCCTTACTAGCGCGGGATAGATCATCGAGAGGGTTGACAGCTTCAGATATCTCGGCGTACTTATCCCCGAAGACGGTAGTACAAAAAAGGAGCTCGCCATTCGTTTAGGAATGGCTGGAGCAACATTCAACTCAATGCGGACTGTCTGGGACACACAGCTGTACTCGATTAAAACCAAATGCCACTTGTTCAACGCTTGCATTCTGCCGGTACTGCTTTACGGTTGCGAATCATGGCACCTGACGAAAACTCAGAAAAACCGTACAAGACAGCGTCCTGTCACGTCAGTGGTTATGGAGAGACGTTGGAACTGGCTGGGTCACGTGCTGCGGATGCCTCCGGAAAGCCTCAATCCTGCCTGCCTTTTCTTTCGACCGGTGGGATTCCGGCGTCCCGGACGTCCGTCGGGTACTATCCATAGGATGTACTCAGCGGAACTGAGGGATGCTGGCATGTCATGGGAGGATGCAAAGCAATTGGCAGGAGACAGGGAAACATGGACGTGCCGCGTGGCGGCCATATGCTCCACATAGGGAGCGAACATGGCCAAAGAAGAAGAAGAAGAAGTTCCTTATAGCAGGGTTTCCCAAACTTATTCTGTGATGGAACACTTCGCAACTCTGAAAATTTCAACGGAACACTTAGCTTAATTTTTGGGATGGGTAATTCGTAATAGTTTTTTTATTATTAAAATATCACATACAAATTAGAGTTAATAAATCTCTTAGGGGGTATACTAGTGTAGAAATTTTAAAAAATCGATTCTTTCTATTTTATATTTTTCTAAGGTTTAGACATTTGAGAGTATAAACTTTTAATTATTTACCGAGTTACAGCGATTTTGGTGACGCAGCAACTAAGCTGGTCTGACCGGAACAAATCGAAACTCAAAACTATAAACGTGTTTTTCTCGAAACTAATTTTTTCAAGCTGGCGTGCATAATATCTCAAGTTCTACCAAACCGATTTATTTGAAATTTTGCGTAAACTTTTTCTATACGTTTCTATGGCCTGTAGCAGATTTGAATTTGAAAATTTGTTTATTTTTTTTTCAAACGATTTTTTTTTATTTCTCCGAGTTACGGGTGGTAGCGACATTTTTACTTATTAATAATCCGTTAATTTTTTGGTTGGAATCATTTACGCCAGGAAACCTCTTTTTTGGATCCCTTCCATTCCCAGCCGATAACTTTTCTAGTTTTGAATTCATTTATTTTTTAAAATTTGATATATATTTTTAAAATATAAATAAACGAATGTTAAAAAAATGGATGGTAAAAATTTTCTTTGTTTATTTTTTACAAAGCTCGAAAAAACCGAAATTGGTTTACACCTGTTAGCAAACCTCATCGATCATTTACTTTTGCCTAAATCTCTTTTTTAATGATTGCATTTTCACAGTTTTCCACGCTATGGCATATATTTTTTCATGGAAATAGTAATAGTTTCAAGCCTGCATAGCAGAAAGTTGACATTTGCTTTAAAACTGCTTTACACCGTGGCCGTTCTAGAATCGATTGTATGCCTACTGAGATTTGATGTCTTAGAAAGGATTGCAGAAAAAAAATCGCGAAATAAAGTCTTGTAGAATTTTCAATCAATTGAATATAATGATCGTACAACCATTGTTTATTTGTTATTTCGTAATACTATTTATCTAATGATATATGCTTAACCATTTTTTCTTGTTTTGTACTATAATGCGTTTGGAAATCTATTTCGGTCCACTTCAATATTTATTTTGAAGGGTTCAAAGAAAACTCGTACAACGTACTGTTGGCCTTAACATATGTATGTGGAGATAGACCATCACTCGCTTTTCAATATGAAGTAAAAAATGTTTAAACGTGTTGCAGCGTATAAAACCATTCCAAATTTTTGTGGAAAATCCACTTTGGCCCGCGGAACACCTACTCTGGATCCGCGGAACATAGATTGGGAAACCGTGTAGTAGGGAATGATAGTAAGCTTCATACAAAAGCTTTTACCTTTTGACGCGAACTAGCGCCATTATATATTTTGCGATCGTTGCTATGAATTTTGTAACAAACAGTATCTGTCAAAATGACATTTGATATCGGCCATTACTGTCAATCTAAATATCTCTAAAATATATCTAAACTAGCTGACCCGGCATGCGTTGCAATGCCACTCAAAGAAATAAAGTGTTTGTGTTTTAATTATGTTTGTTGAAGTGCTTTTGGATATATATTGTTTTTTTGTCTGGTGCGTACATGAATAGATCTTAAGGTTTTTCAACGCGTGAGCAGGCCAGATACAGCTGTCCATATGAGAAGCATGGTTTTTAAAATTTAGTCCACACCCTTGTAGCGATTTTCCAAGTGCGAGTCGCACCGGAAACTGCAAACAATTTAATTCTAATGGCCTATCAGCCGGAATTATTGGGATGCATGGAAACAGTACATCGTATCCTTTAAAGTTTCCATTTAAAATTGTAGCTTAGATGATATTATTCATTTATTTTTCACTGAAAGCCTGGTACCATTGCAAAGTCGTGGTGGATTTATATTTCGGAGAAGAATGATAGTAACGTTTTCCTAACTTTCTCGTCTGTTTCTGAAGCTCGTGATGCCGTTTTCTTGCTTGCTTGAGGTCTAGATCAACTAATAGCTAGTCGTTTAGGTGGCATAATTGTTTGACAGCGAAAGAAATGCTCTGTGACAACTATTACAAATTCACTTGATAAGTGTTTACAATACCCTTTGATTGTTTGACGTAACCATGGCTCGTATCAAACGTAACTATAGAGTCATAAGCAACTTGCTTATTTTGGACAACAACATAAATAATTTCTTTCTGTTTGAAATACGAACGACGGACGTCAAAAATATTGAAAACAAATTCTGGATAGGGACATCCTTCACCTAGCGGGATGAAATATACTTATAGATAGTAGTATAAACCTATACTACTATCTAACAATTATACATTTAAAAAATCATAAAAATCGGTTATCTCTAGAGATAGAGATAATTTTTAGAATAATTGAAATGTTTATGTTTGCTAACAAACATATTTCGAAGAAAAAGAAAAAGATCTCGGGATATATATCGACAGTCCTGCAGTATTTAAATTGTAAATAATATATTTTTTTTAATATTTGAAATGTTTTAAGTTTGCTAACAAATATATTTCGTAGTAGCAGAAATCGACCTCGTGGCGTATATCGACAGCCCTGCAGTATTTAAATTGTCAATTATTTATTTTTTGGAATAATGTTTAAGTTTACTAACAATCGTTTTTCATAATAACAGAAATAGACCACTTGGCGTATATCGACAGCCCTGCAGTATTTAAATTGTAAATTATTTAATTTTTGGAATAATATTTCAGTTTGCTAACAATCATTTTTCTTAGTAACAGAAATAGACGTTGAGGCATATATCGACAGCCCTGCAGTATTTAAATTGTCAATTATTTAATTTTTGGAATAATCTTTAAGTTTGCTAACAATCATTTTTCATAATAACAGAAATAGACCACTTGGCGTATATCGACAGCCCTGCAGTATTAATATTGTAAATTATTTAATTTTTGGAATAATGTTTAAGTTTGCTAACAATCATTTTTCGTAATAGCAAAAATAGACCACTTGGCGTATATCGACAGCCCTGCAGCATTTAAATTGTAAATTATTAAATTTTTGGAATAATGTTTAAGTTTGCTAACAATCATTTTTCGTAATAGTAAAAATAGACCACTTGGCGTATATCGACAGCCCTGCAGTATTTAAATTGTAAATTATTTAATTTTTGGAATAATGTTTAAGTTTGCTAACAATCATTTTTCGTAATAGCAGAAATAGACCACTTGGCGTATATCGACAGCCCGTACGCATGTACGAAATTAAAAAGATTTTTAAGGCCGGATGCAAAATATAATCATACCTTCCAATAATCGAATCAATGACGACACTGAACAAAATCTGTCAAATCAGCTCCCAGTCCTATCATTATAGCTTCAAAAAATCGAATCAGTGTATTTGATTATTTAAAAAACTTCGTAGCGATGCAAACTTTCAAATAAAGTTCTCAATATTATTACAATGCTCCAGTTCTAAGCTAGGAAATTTGAATTTTGAACATAAAAAGACGTCCATTTCAATTGTTTTAAATTCGAACGACGGATGTCAGGAATATTGAAAAAAAATTCTGGATAGGGACACCATTCACCTAGCGGGATGAAATATACTTTACAACCTATTGTCATATCTGACAAATATATATTTAAAAAAATCATAAAAATCCGTCAAGGCGTTACGGAGGAGTTTGGAGACAAACATGTGACACGAGATTTTTATATATATAGATATATATACATACATACATATAGATAGATATCATAGATGTGTATTTTTGATTGACTGTCCCGCCATCTACACGCGACCGACGCAAGCAAGTTAACAGTTGAAAAATCGTAATACAAAATGTATGAGAAAGAATTTTCTTCATAATCTTATCTGTGATATTTTTCCTATTTTTTAATGCTTATTCTGCTATTCTGGGGGGAGACGAATTCAATAAATCAAAAATCATAAAAATTGATCCAGTCGTTCTCGACTTATACGTGGTGTAAATAACCCGACTTTGTTTTATATATATAGATGTCTCCATCTAAATATAGGGGGCTACGTGTCAGCTCATATGAATGTAGCTTCGAAGGTCAGACAGTCATGAATTAGCCAGTATCACATGAAAGTACATTTGCATCGATATGAAATAAAATGCATCGTAAATATTCATTACAACATGCTTATCTTTTTCTATCGAAAATGTATTATGACGCAATTATCAATGCTGTTCTGTAGGAACTGTATTTACGGATAAAAGAATAAACAATATAATATACAAAAATAAACGGCGTTAACTGAATTTTCGGTAAGAAAATGAAGCTTGTTGTAAAACATATTAACCGAAGATATAAATCTTTCGGAGATAAATCCTTCTCAAGACTAAATTGAACCAAGCGTTGCTATAACCCCGAGTGCAGAGCGATTTTTAGGTTATTCGGTCATAATTTAAGATTTCGACTGAAGGTGCTTGGTGGAATTTCAATATTAAATTTGAATTGTTCAAATTTTGTACACTCCCACAGATTTTGTCACTAACGACCCGGGTTTCGCCTTTCGGCATCTTCAGGCGTTCAAGTGAACGGATGAACTTGAACTGACGCTCAGCAAACGAGTGTTTCGTGTTTATATATTAAATAAATGTATCACTGAGTCTAAAGCCATTGCTGGCGAAAAGGATAAGCTCATGGGAATACCCAAAGATTTGAGTAGTGAGTAGTGAGTCTTCCGATTTTAAATGAAATATTAAACCTTCCGCGCTCTCCACTTCTATACCCTATATAAATAATATCATAAAACCTTTGCCGACAAACAAATAAATATAATTCTTTATAAATATAATATAGTCCGAAGTACTGAAAAATATTTCGTATTTCGCATAATTTATCAGTGTTCTTCGTATTAATGTGTGATTTTAACGCGATTATCAAGCTCCAAAACAGACAATTATCAAGAAATCTCACTTTCTTATCTTTTTTTAACAAAAAATATGAATATTTTGTGGAAGTGCGTTGTTTAAAATTGGTTGTATGGTTTCTTTGTTTTTTTAGTACTTATCCTTTGTATTGTCATTATAGTAATTTGGATATTGAATTAACCAATTGAATGAAAACATAAATAAAGGCAGTCTTATTTGTTATATTCTTCTGCAACAATATAAAAAAAGCTGGATATGGTTCAACCACCTTCACAGATCTGCAGATGCTTCATTATTTCTTCTTGAATGACTGAAAACAAGAAGTATCATTAAAGGTAAATATGCTTTACAACAATCAATTCAAAGTTATGATCAAAGACTGGGTGTTTGTGATGTCAATTCACATTATTTCCTCTCCACACATCTTTCTGATCCTTTAATACAGTGTCTGCCAAACTGTGTGCCGCAAGAAGTCTCAGGTGTGCCGCAAAGCCTAAAAAATGCCTATTCATATAAATTTTGTTAAATAAATTCAGCATCTAGAATCCAAATAAATATTTGTCACGTTCATACATAGTGATCTTTTAGTGAGCTTTATTTTGCAGTAGGTACCATGCAGTCTGGATTGTAAGCTTTCCCAATTCTAAGTCGTACATATACCACCCTAGGAGCAGTGTCGTAGCTATAAATTTGGGGCCCTCATGCAATTTGACATATTGGGGTTGTAGAAACTCGTCACACTTCTTTTCACTAGACCTTCATGCATTGGACCAGTGCTCCACAACCGGTGTGCCGCGGCGCGAATCTCTAATAAACGAAAAAAAACAAATAGTTTGGTCGATACTACAAAATATTTCTGAAGACACTCAGAGAAGCAGAAATAATTAATTTAATAATAATAATTTATTAATTTTTGGTTAAAAGAATATGTTATACAGTCTATAGAATATAGAATAGAGTTTATAGAATATGTTTACAGTCTGCGCAAGAATGTTTCGCACACCTTGCGAAAATTCAGTTTTATATTTTAAAATGTCGTTTAAGAGTACAGATGAATTATTTCTTTATAAATATCATTACAAATTTGTCTCAAGTGTTTTGACCATTTTTAACATTTGGAACAGCTAATGAGCTTATGATAACCAGGGTAGTAGAATTAACAATTCGTTGTATTCATTCAATGTTTTTTAATTTAAATTTACGATTATTTTTTTTTACCAATTATTGATAACTTTAAACATCCAGGGATCATTAAAATGTATTGAAAAAATCCTAGATTTCTTTAAAGCTTTTTATTTCAATTAATATCTAATTTCCCACTTTTAGCTTTTATGGGGGTAGTTATTTAAAAAAAATAGATTTTTTAGAATTCCAAATTGAGAAGATAGTCCATAAATAAAAATGGTAAAAAGATTTTTTTATGAAACATTTAATGTCTATTATATTAATTAGGATTATGTGCACGGCGCATATTTAAATTAAAATTTATTTAATGAATACAACAATTTGTTAATTCTACTACCTGGGCTATTAGTTCATTATTAGTTATTAAAAATTGTATCAAATGTAAAACCATTTATATTTGAGATGTGGATACATGCTTTGAAATATTTGTAATGATATTTATAAAGATATAATTCATTTGTGTTCTTTAAAGACATTTTAAAATACAAAACTGAATTTTCGCAAGGTGCATGAAAAATTCTTGCGCAGACTTACATACACAGTACAGGTAGTCCCCGACTTACGACGGTTTGACATACGACAATCAGCACTTACGACGGAAAAAAAAAGCAATTTATAAAATTTTGAATTGGATCACGGAGCACCATTGCACACAGCTGACTTAGTAAAAAAAAATATATCGTGTCCTTGAATCTTCTTCTATAATAGATTGCCGTGCTTTCCCGGAGATAATGTTTCATGGCAGAAGTTGCTACAAAGCCCAGGAAATATGGTTTTTCTCTGACCAAGTTTTCACCTTCCAAAAACTGTGAAATATGTGCAAGAGATTCTCTTTTGTTATTTTCTGACTACATAAAGAATTTGTATGCATCACTTTTAATTTGTGTGAAAATCTTATTCCCATAGAGTATAGACTTTGCTTGACGTGGGTGTTTGTCTCGACAATTTATCTCGTGTTTATCTCGAGTGACTTACAATAAAATTCTCATCGAGTTTTTCTCGTATGATCTTTCAACTTCAAAATATTTGGCGCATTAACATAAGCTGTAATGCCAAATATTAAAAAATATGTATACAAGGCGGGAGCAATTTCGATTATTTGAAGTGAAATTATAACTGTAAAATATGAACCATGTACCCGGTAAATATGCAGTAAGATCACACGGTTTATATTTCAATGATGGCACATAGTTTGTTTACTATCTCATTTATTATGTTGTATTACATGGTTCATACTTTAGAAGGCTAAGAAAAAAATATAGAAAAAAATGTATATTTAGCTCATTTTCGTAAAATCGTCACATATACCATATTTGGTGTGCAGCGACGACATATTTTGTATGTAATTCGACATACGACCAACTCGACATACAACCAAAACTCAGGAACATATCTCGGTAGTATGTCGAGGACTACCTGTATACCCAAATCGATACAATGTTTATTTGTTAGTATAACTTTAACCGCTAAATGTTAGAAACATTGCAATAGCCGATGCTGGAAATTCAACTGATGTGGGAAACTTACGGACTTTTCTCTACTTTGGTGCAGCCTTTTGACTGATACTTTTTTTTGTAAATAAATCAGAATAATCTGAAACTTTTCTTTAAAGATAATCCCCATTAGGAGTACATGTGCTCTACATTGGTAGTGGACATGGTTATAAAATAACCATATGGTTATTTTGTGGTTTGTATCATATATAAATACAAACTAATGTAATATCTGTATATTATGCACATTTTCACTTGTGGTGTGCCGTAAAATTTTGAAGAAGACGTTGGTGTGCCGTGGAAGATTAAAGGTTGTGGAGCACTCCATTGGACCACTTATGTGGTGACTACGCCGCTACCCAGGAATTTCAAAAATATTTTTAAAAAAATAAAGAAAAAGTATTATGAAAAAAAAAGAATTATAGAGTCTGCATCCAAATAACTTTGGATTTTAACCAGGGTTGTGGATTCAATGTCGTGAAAAACGAGCAACTCAGGCCCATTTTAAAAAAAAAAAATTGTAATGATATGTATTCAAACCACAATAGTCCATAGTGTTGACATTCTATGGTTGGCTGACTAAAGATGATCTGATGGAATTGAAATGAAAAATTTCTTCAGAGTCGGAGTTGTCTTTCTTTTACACGACTCCACAGCCCTGATTTTAACTATCATAACAGGATTGCATTTCAAAAAATTACCTATTCATTGGATTCATCAGACCAGACAATCTTGGTCCAATACTTAGGGGTCTTTTATTATGATTTAAGGCCCATTTTAAACTTTTCTGTCCGTTATTTTCAGAAAGCCATGGTTTTTTTCTCGCCTTCCTACCCATCAGACTGGCTTCATTTAGTCTTTGCCTTACGGTTCTTGACAAAATTTAACTGTTTACTCAGGCAGAAAATTCATCAGCCAATTTTGACAATGTTATTTGATGATTTTTTGTAGATACAATTGTATATTGTAATTATCTGATCTCAACACGAACATTTGAGAGGTTGAGAATTTTTCACTTGGCTCCATGCCTTGGGAATTTGATAAAATAATTTGTCCTTGTAAACTTCCTCTCAACATCACTCATATTGCTTTTAAAAATGGAAGATAAACCAGAGCATTGTTCTGAGTAGTCTTCCGATCCGCGTGCACGGCACGTCAAAAAGACTTGAGGGTTAAAAACATATGTAAATTTACAACAGAGACCTTCTGTCAAATAGGTAGGTATTAAATCACAAAGCAAGATATTAAAAATTATGTTTAATCTACTGGTAACATTATTGCTTATGTAATCATAGTATTAAAGTTCTTGCAGATAAAAACCATAAATATTATTAAAAAAATAAAGCAGTATCTTACCTAGTAATAGTAAAAATGTCAAGTCACATTTGATAATGTTTTACATTTAAAGATCTCCGGTTTAAAGTTAGGGGTCAGTGTAACAGCCTACAGTGACATTAAGAAGAATTATTAAATGGCTTATTTACGAACATTCGTTTAATCGATAAGAGTATAGGCTAATAAAATTTTCAAAAAATCACAGTTGAGTAAGGCATTCGTTATTATTATATTCTAATAAAATTGGACAAGGAGTCAGTGGCGTAATTCAACAGTGAACTTCTATCTTCTTCTCAATAAAAAAATCGCATTTTCGTTTCCCGCCTATAATGTGTTAATTATAGGTGTCGCTGTAGGCAGCTACACTCTACCATAGGTGTATTAGTAGTATAACAGGGGAAAAGGCAACCCACTAAGTGCAATTGTAGCTTCCCGAAGCAAACAGTAGTTCTCAGTTAGACTCAAATTTACTGATAATGCTTCATATAATCAACCTCAGATTGTATTTACAAATTAGTTCATTGAAATATATATATAAATAAGATTCTTTGATATCATTCATTTAGAGAAGTTCATTTTTAATATAAAATTTAATTTGATAAACTTGATATCCCACGTGCTGTGCAACAGAATGTGATGTGTTTCGCATCTTTGAGAAGCATCATCAGACCATCGCAACGTTTACGAATAAACTAAAAATTGATTTTAATGTTATAAATTACAAAATAAAATTCGGGGTTTGCACTTTTCTGCTGGACGCAGGGAGGGGGTAAGATACAAACATTGATAGTATTAATTAAAAATTAATTACTTTCATTGTCTTGTAAATCCCAATAGAAATAAACTCAACAATAGTGATCTCATTTACTAATGCTTTCCTTTTTATTATTGACTTTGTAAACTTTTCGATGGTCCGATGATGCTTTTCAAAGGAGCGACACGTGTCACATTCTGTTATACGACAAGTGGAATAAAAACGTTATCAAATTTAATTTTATACTGAGGTTCTTTGATATTAACATTCTCTATCGTATAACCCTCGAAAGACGAGTTTTATTTTAATAAAAAAATTTTGAGCCTCATTGAATTCAATAACTTTTATTTCTAGCAAGAAAAAGAAAGTTAAGAAATCATGAAGCCGTGCGACCGTACAGTCAATAATGTGTAGGGAGGAGCACGACCATATGGTCACACTAATATTTGGGGTTGAAATTTAGCTCTAGACATTTACAATTTGACCTCTTTAGATCAACATAATTTTAATACAAATACATTAGTAAAAGTAGTGTCAATAATTTAAAGCTTTAATAAAACAATAAAGTGTTTCAAGTAAATTATTGAAAAATAATGCTAAATTTTAATAAGAATATCATCACTATTCTGGCACAAGTTGTTAGGTAACAGATTGATAGTTCTGAGTGAACGGCAAGTAAAAAAATTGAGCTTTTATCCTCAGACATATTCACTTGAGCAAATAACCTCTTTCGCTATTGCGCAAACCAGGATGCAATGGATTGGATAGATTTTCCGGTTCGTGTTCGCAGGCATGAATGTCTTCTATCTATCGCACCCGGCCAATTGATAGCCGGACTTTTTTGAGGAGAGCCTGGGAGATTTTAGACTACATTTGGTCTGAATCTACAATACCATTTACTCATACATGTTTGACAGTTAAACAATTTTTCACTTAGAATTGAATAACATTCCCAACAATTTAACACTGTTATTTACAATCAGTTTATGCAAACAGTGTTGTCATTGCGCAATGACAAAATTGAAAAAAAAACTTAAATATCAAATTATTAATATGAGGTGGTAATTTGAATATGTTGGCATTCTGTTCATAGATCAATTGTCAATTCTCATCGACGGCAGTGATATTGATGCTTATTTGACAGCTGGAAAATTCTCCCTGTAAAATATATGTGTGCACACTGCTAACAACATCAGCACGAAGAAGACGCTGACTGCGATCCACCACAGCTTCTTCTCCCAAGACTTCACTTTTATGTTTCGCAGCACTCCGATCCCGACAAGCAGACCTGCAAAATAACACATTTTTACAAACTCAATATCAAAATGACGATGATAAATAAAACCCGAAGGGGCCTCCTTTGTTTAATTGAATTAAAACACAAAAAAATACACATTTTAGTAAATAACAAAAAATACGCGAGGTTAAGACCAATGAGAGGTTAGCTGTGTGGAAAATTCAAAGGCAGGTCAATCAAACAAATGCGTGGTATAATTTGTCATGTTTGATAAAAAAAATAGTATAATAAAATTTGTCAATTGTACCTATAATAAAAAATATTATCGTTTATAAATAAGTTTTTACTAATATGTGTATTAAATAAAATATAAAAATAACAACTCATTCTATTTTTTTTACATAAAATAAAATCAAGCACAAAATAAGAAAATATGTACAATGAAACATATATTAGGTGTACCGGAATTAGGTGTCGTTTTTTTAATGAAACAATCTGATACAATAAAAACATTTATTTGCCAAAAATAAGTTGATTTTATAATTTTCGTCGTTGGACATAACCTCTCTCCACCTATGTGGCAATTTTTCAATCCCTCTTTTATAAAAATCACCGGGTTTTGAATTAAAATATTCGGATATGCCTATTTTGACCTCTTCATAACTGGCATATTTTTTTTATACAAAAGATGTTGCATCAATCTGAATAGGTAAGACGGAGCAATGTCTGGTGAATATGGTGGATGTCTGATAGTCTTCCATCCCAGGTCCTTGACTTTTTGTTTGGTGTGAGGCCGTGCATTGCCTTACGGCATCCATCTTTCCTGTCTCCAAGTCAAGCCGATTTTTTAAAAGTGTTCCTATACACTCGACCATGCGTATCCGAGTTTATTTGTCAGTTCCTGAATTGTGAACGTTGGATTTTGTTCATTTTTTTTTTTTTTTTTGATTTTTTTTAAAATCAAAATCACCGGATTTGAATTGTTTGAACAACCTTTGAGATTAACGAATGTCTAAAATATTCCCCAGCGTAGCATAAATATTTTTTGTAACACTTGTAACGTTCTTTTTTCCAAAAATGGTATAACATGATTTTTCGAACAAATACTTCATTTGGTACAGAGCCCTCCATTGTAAATACGGTTACTATTTTTTTTTAATTTAAATATCACAATACACTTCAAGTATGTATGGCTAACGATACAACTTCAAATATGTCGTGAAAGATTGCCTGGCGAAGCACAACTGACCATTGAAGATCGAGAAAAAAAAATACGACACTTAATTCCGGTACACCTAATATTAATTGATATAAGCCGTTAATACAAAATTTATAAATTTTCCAGTTTTCACGTGGTTCCTTACTCATATTATCTACTCCATTTAGAATATTTAGATCAATTTCTTGTCTGTTAACCTGATCTGGTGGCGTGCATGGAGGGCCGTGATTTTCTTTCAAAAAAATAAAACTTAATAAAAATGTACTTTTTGGACATATCATAATAGTACATCACAAACACTTACTATATAAATACACGATGGGTCATTTCCGCCATCATTTATCGAAAAACGTTTCAAAAACGGAAATTACCGCCAAGGAATTATAGCCCTGCTAGCAACCAATTTGAACACAACAAAAAAGCTTTTTTTAAAATCGTATTATAGATTATAAAACAATATCTTTTAAGTTTAAATATCACACTATGATTCCATGAGATGTCACTATATGCATGATATTTAAAAATTATTTAATACGTTTCTTTACACCGCGTCTCATGTACTGCATGTAAGCACGCACATTTTGTATGGCCGGCCCTACGAGCACGAAATTGTATGGCGTGTTAACACGTCGGTGGCAGAGAACCGGTTAATTGTTGAGAATAGTCAAATTATTTATTTATTCAATTTATAATTTATTTCGGTCGATTATGGTTATTAGTTTCAAAAAAATATTATTTGAACAGTTGTACTGGAGTGCGCGCCAAACCGAAATGAGTGCGCGGGGGTTTTCAATTTATAAATGAAATTCGGAGTTGCGGTTTTTTTCGCAGCTTCGCAAGTTAAAACAATCGACCCCTCGAGAAGTGATGTGAGCCAAGTAGTATAATGATAAATAAAAAAATTCTATTGGATTTTTCCTAAAGCTCACTTTTACAATATGTACGTGAGAATATTAAAACGAATGTAACTTATATTTTCCTAAGCTATCTATTGGCTCACTTCACCGCTTAGGGGCTCAATTTTCCTGTAATGATATTATATTGGTATTTAAATATAAGAGGGCTTCTTATAGCCGAGAAAATAAAGTATTTAACAGTGTACAATATTTCATTGTATACAAACAAAATCAAGTGAAGAGCTGCAGTATGACCGATCCGATTTACCTGCTATTGCACCACCCAGGTGCGCTACATAACCAGTGTTTTCGTCAGATCTGTTGTATATTGCCGTGGCAGTGTTGCCGCCGAGGAGACCAAAGAATAGCAACAGCTGCAAACACGCGTAGTCCATCTCCGACCAGTTCTGAAAATTGACAAAAATATTCTTCAAATGGTGAAGGTTACCTGTATCCCGACAATCGCTTTGCTCCTGGTCATAATATGCTAGCAGTTCATCGAGTACAAACTGATAAATACCTGACATTTGTCTAGGATCCTGTAATTTCAAAGACAGGAAGAAGAGGAGATGAATTATTCCATTTAAATGGCAGCTCTACTACGCTTGTTGTCAAGTTATGTTCAACAGTACTGCCTTGCTATGTAAAAACATGAAATTAAGTTAACACTTTACTAACCGCACGAATTTCGCATTATGGTACGCCAAATACCGGCAATATTTGCCAAATATCAGCAAATTTCGATTGTTCAATTAAAATTTCCGTAACTTTTGAATGCGTTAATGTATTTCAATGAAATTTTTATGCCATATTGAAAATACACACCAGACTCAACATCTTTTTTCATAGATGGGAAACCTAAGCCCTATCACCTTTAATATAAAATAACGTCCTTAATATAAAATTATTCCACGTATTGTGCTGCAAAACTGCGACACGTATAAATACCATTATGGTTTGTTTGTTTTTCTATCATCCCCTCCTTGCCACCCATTTTTATTTGATTTTTATTATTATATATCATAATAGTAAAATTAAAATCATTCGTACTTAAGCAAGCATCTGTGAAAGTAAGTCTGTCGAAACACGTGTCACAGTTTTGCAGCACACTACGTGGAATAATCTAAGTTATTTTATATTTAAATGAATTTCCACAAAATAACTGCCGAATCCATCGAAAGTACTTACCACCTTTTATTGAAATAATGTCAAGATATCCTGATAAAAATGTACATCTGCATCAATGGTTCATTACCACTGTAATGGGTCGTAAATATAAAACTTATGAGTGCATTGACACATATGTAGCCCATTATGTGTGTTAAAATATTGCCCCATAAATATCAACGCCTACAAAAATATTGAAAGCAAAAATATCCTCCTAAAAAATATTTACGCTGACCATAAAAAGGCGGAGTCTTTGCTTAAACATCTCTTGACAAATATTCAAAGCTAATATTGAACATCGAATTTATTTATGGCCACAAAGTCGTATGAGTAAAAAGACGCCAATGCGGTGAGTAACGCTTGGATAATGAAGGACGCCAATGCTATTTATGTACACGGTGACTAAGATATTAAGTATGGGGTACGACAAAGTGGAGAAAAACTTATATCTTGTATTAAAGAAAAATCAATATTTTTTTGTACTTTTAAGTAATATCACAGTTTTACTATGTTTGTAAGTAAGTTTCTCTTTGTGAATAGAATTTATTGTATTTGACTATCCCTTGTAAAAGACGACATACCACATATCGTCACCAATACTGCACGAACATTTATCTCAGATTTGGATAAATTTGACATGAGAGATAAAAATCGATATTACTGCAAAAATAAAAAACTTTTTACCCACATTTGGTATTTCAATAATTAATTAATATGTTCCGCATTGAAGATAAAGATACGACATGTAATTTCATTATTCACCAATGTTCTATATTGGATAAGGTAAACATAATAACTACTTTCATGCACAGTTTAGGATCGCATTTTATTCTCAAAGTCAAAAGTTTATGTAAAAAAAATGTATTTTCGAGTTTTCACATTTTTTTTCCTTTGAATCCATGGCATATATTGATTTTAAACTATGATTTTTTTTTTCTTTGAATTAGTTAAAAAATGGAGAAGATATGATCTTTCTCCTAACACATTTGAAATTGGCAAAAAACCCTTGATATTTTCTACAAATCTCTTGGTGAGCAAAGGGTTAATCGTAAAAAAATGTAATAATCTCTTTCTATAATATATTTCTAGAATTAGCAGGCATTACATTCGAGGATTTTTACGCCTGTGTGCCTCGAAAAACTGGATCTAAATGAATGGATAGTGCTGAAATGTTAGTGGGCCTGTGTGCGCCGCACTCTTTGCACAAGCCACGAGCCGGCCTAATGCCAAATGGCAAACGGTAATTTCTGTCAATCCTATGTGTCTGTTTTTCTGCGTTAAAATAAGATTTGGCCTTTATTTCAAGATGCGTGTAATTTAATTTCTTTTTGATTTTGAAGGATGGGAGCGACCTCTAAATAATTACACTGGACTCTAATAAAGTTAAGGAAACACTTTTCTGAATCGGCATCCCCGCAAATTCTTAACAAATCTAGAAGACAATTACCAACCAGGATAATTGTAGATATGTGAGCGGTGGCCAAGGCGTACACCCCTCCCGAAGCTCCGGCCAATTTGACAGTCGGAACAAAGATTGAAGTGCTAAGAGATCCGGCTAAGACCCCGGCCAAATAAACGATGCCCACGCGCCACCATTTGTGAACCATCTCCAGCGGGATCCCGAGGAAGATCTGAACCAGAATGTTTACGACCAGATGCGGGGTTCTGAAAAACAAAAATAATTACTTTGCATTTGAGTAACATCAATTCCATGCCCCAATGTCGAAACAGTGGGAAAGCTGAAGCTCGAAAGCTCATCCTGATGGTTCAGCCAGTTTAAAAAAAAAGCTTTTTGAACTATTGACGTGTTTCTGCTATTCTTTTTATGAAACCATTTCCGCTCCCAATGCAGAGTGAATCAGTAATGCGATGGCAAAGTATTATACCTACTGTTGACACAATTTTCCAGTAGAGCCAAAACAAGGAACGCGTGGAGCATAAGGACTCCTGATGGAGTTTTTCTCAACAGAAATGTCTTTACGAGAACTGCTTGTTACTCAGTGGCTCAACCTCTCTTTTTTTAAGAGAGTAGAGATAGATGAGTCGGACTAGAACAAGACAAGTGGGTAGCTTTTCGCTATGCCCCGTTCCGCCAACCAAACTTCAGACCGTCCAAAATAAGATCCTTATGCACATCAGAATAGCCCAGTAGAAATTCAAATTTAATATTGTATATACAGTGATTGCCATAGTTTGAGTGATATTTAATGACCACTTAATGTCACAGCACGTTTTTAACCTATAATAGTAAATTATTGCCGGGTGAAATGGGATGTGTTAGCAAAAGACGGGCATACCCGACGTGAACCAGCATGTATGTCAGGAACCGCCAGAACTCGTGCCTTTTCTTCGGGTCGTACATCAACATGGCAGCTTTCGGTCCGGTGGCGTCTATGTGATCTTCGGACGCATCAATGGCGAACAGGGAAATTTCAATAACGGAAATCACCAGCAGACAAATAGGCGGCGGACAGCAAGAATATTTTATCAACATTCGGGATCCTGAGGAGTACAAAATGATTAGCGCTCTCTCTGCCTGTTGAATTCTATTGAAAGCATTCAGTAATGGCTTGAGTAAAACCTTTGCAAAGATACAAATGTAAATACACGTTTGTTTTAATTTTGCTACATTACGATCAGGACCGGTTTCATTCAACGTTTAACATATCGTCAACCACTTTACTCTAGTACTCAGAGGTGCTCGGCGCAGATCCGGAAAGGTCAATACCAATTTTAATAATTTTCATTTCAACATTTAAGATCTGAGATATGAATGTTTGGTCTTCATCTTTTCTTTTAGACTTTGTGTGATTGAAACAAATTCAAAATATCTGGCGAATTGGTTGTTATGTCAAATATATTTTTGGTGAAGAAATATATATTGTATGCTCTCGTCAATAGAAAGTACTCCCTCGCTGAGTGCAACCAGTCCTGCCCATAATACAAAAATGTGCAATAGGTAATGTGAGTATATTTTTTCTAAATTTGAATCATTCAAATTATGCACATTCACAAAAGTTTTGTCACGAAACGACCCGGGTTTCACCTTTCGGCATCTTCAGGCGTTCAAGTGCACGAATGAACTTGAACTGACTTGAACTTGTGTGAATGTACATTACTTGAACGATTCAAATTTAATATTGAAATTCCACCGAGCACCTTCAGTCGAAATCTTAAATTATATTTTTTCTTACAAATCAAAACATACGTCTTGAATCTATATAAGATTTAAAATTCTGAGAGCATTTAAGGGTAAGCAAAAACCTGGAGTTAGACATCCGTGAAGCCATGAACCTTGAAGGACACGTGAACCGTGAAGGTGACATGTATTAGATGAGTTAGGTAGATGAAATTTAACTAGCTAGCCTTAGTTGATTAATGTATTCCTTAGCTCATTCCTGACTTCTGAATTATTGAATTGGCAAATATTTTACAGGTAAGTCTTTATTAAATGCAACGATACAAAACAAACTAGTGGAGATATAATAATGATTTTCGACGATACATCAAAAGACTTATTTGAAGAGAAATCTTAAACTAGTAGATGGTATCATTAAGTGGCAGTATCAACAAGTACTTTAAGGCACTTAGGGCCTATAGCAAAATGAACTTAGTGCTTTATGGTTCAGGTATCCACTGGCTCGAATCCTTGAACAAATGTTTTCACAAATTGATTTATGTATATGTGATTAAAGACATGAATGTCTGTGAGGTCCAAAACTACTTCCTATTTATCTGACCTAAAAAACGGTTTTTAGAAAGAACGATTAGCTATCCACTACTTCTGTCTTAGCCTCATCCTTCTTTTATTACTCTCTTGCGAAAATGAAAAACAATCAGTAGATTAACTTCTTTTGAGCTACCACGATTAAGAGTCTACAAATACTATTTTTTTTTCTATAGATCTCTGTTAACTCTTCCCTTACTATGCAAAAAAAGCACAAGCTTCTGAGCTGTGTATCCGTTACACATCAGGCAAACGGGAGTGAATCATGACAATTATATAACACTAATACAGCAATACTACATATAATTGTCATGATTCACTCCTGTTTGCCTGATGTGTAACGGATACACAGCTCAGGAGCTTGTGCTTTTTTTGCATAGTAAGGGAAGGGTTAATAAAAAAACTCCAGCTTTTTGCCCACCCTACATAAAGCTGAAAACATTGGAGCAAAATACATTTTAAATAACTGTTTTTCTTTGACTATTGTAAGGCAAGACACAAAAAAGTTTTGTAAGTCGAAAGGGCTTGAGAGTTATTCTTTACTGAAAAGTTATACCGATCAATAAATAATTGTGCACAAAGCAAAACAAAAATGTTGCTATGCTGCAAAAAAAATCATAAGAGTAAAGTAAAAAAACAATTAAACAATTGAACAACCTTAAATGAAAAAAAAAAAGTATAATTCAAAACACAAAAAGAATGAGGTAGATTAAGTTATTTGTTATAAAAACGAGCAAATCATTTTTTTAGGAAAACTAATTAATTAATGTTAACACGATATAGAAAATGATATATAATGGAAACCGTTCAACATGAAAAATTGTTCAAGGTTTTTTTTTCTAATTCTGTACGCCCTCATTGTGGAGCATACGGCAAGACTAGTGGTTAACTAATCAAATAGGTGATCATGGATAATCAAAAATGTGAATTAAGCCTTGATGCGCCATGTGATCTTTTGTTGACACAATTTTATAAGACAGAAATGTTTTGAATACAGTTTTTAGTTTTACAGCATGTCAAACGGGCTTGAAGGGAACAGAAGGTTTGTAGAATCAAAAGGTTTATTTTATCATGAATTATTTTCCAGTGCACATTGATTGATGTCAGACGATTTCCACTGATTTATAATTGCATTTAGAAATGGAGTCAACCAACAACTCCTGAGTATGATGATGAGTATAATATCTACGTTGTTAGTAACCGATACCCATAAATAAATTAGTGTGATTCATGCAAAGCGGACCTTGTACAGCGATAGATTCAGAGATGATTTCCGTACCCCGGAAGACATTTTGTTTTGTGTTGTCCTGAAATGAAAATAATGTTTAATATATTTATTTTACAAAAGCCAAAGAACAGTAGTTTTAATTTTTTTTGTATTACCCCATCTTAATTGGGTACACGAAGCATAATACAAGCACTCTGTTACCACTATGAATGGGTCACGTACTACGTTTCCAGTAAGCATACCGCGAAAGGTGGCATAAGTAATATTACATATTGACTGTTGAAATAAAAAAGGATGTAACCCACAGTTTTTTCAAAACAGCTTTTTTTCGATAATCACAATGTATCAAACTTGATACACGTTCTATCAAAAGGATGCAAGCTGCAAATTCCGAATTAGTATCTAAATGTAGCTTTTAAGTTTGAAAAAAGATGAGCTTATGAAAATTGAAACCAAGAAAAAAGACTGAAAAAAAGGTTTTTCCCAGACAGTTTCTTAAATTAATATTAGATTATGTCAATTAAACACCAGTTTAGAAGTCTCCGTCCACTTCCAGTTTGTGTATATTTCATAGTTTGCATATGGCCCAAAATCATCAAAACACGTTTTTTGTGCCTCCTGTAAAATTTGCTATGTGTGGGTTACGTCCCTTTTCCTTTCCACAGTCGATATTATATTGGCAAAGGGCGGGAGACGGAATACGTAGTATGACGTTAACTTGAGGAATATCTTGGAATAAAATAGAAGTCCCTGTAATAATTTGAGGAAACAATTGACATCTATTATTTGTGACATTTAAATTATACATTTTGGGTTACTGCACTATCGACTGTCAAGACTAATACTTCATCACATAGAGTAAGCAAAGGGGGTGGACACTGGCGATACAGCCCTGCAGTCATCTGACAGTGATCTCAGAGTCCAGTTACAAAGGCAACAGTTTTCAGTTCGACTTTGATTAGCAATAACAAGTAAATTTGTCTAAGTGATGTCCTATGACCCAGTAGCGTTCAGTATCTGACAGTTAGTAAGTTTATAAAATAAATATTGCTTTGTTCCCTGCAGACTTATTTATATCTACACACAATGATGTACTTCTCTACCCGCATAAGACGAGTCAATGATGATTTAAAAAAACATCTGTGCATTGGCAATAGAATGCCAGCAGCCTGTTCCGATCCTTTGTATCAGCAAAGTCTATCCTATCATTAAGCCGCACTCTCAAGTAGTGTATTAGATCAACTATATATACAATGGAACCTCAATCTATCGTTCCTTTTTCATTTATTCAGAAGAAAAAAATCATTTGTCAAGATATTCGGTGAATGCATAAAGTTGTATTCTGGTGCTTTTGGTATTACAAAATAGACTAAAATGAGTAATAATAATAAATAAAGATTCAGGCAAATTGCTCCCCCCCCCCAACACCGTACAAATAAATTAATACTAATCTCTTGATATTTCATTTTAAATACATTTATTTATTCATAAGCATAAAAAGGTTAAATTTTACAAATTTTTCAAAAATAAATAGTGCATTTCATTTTGATAGGATCTCCCTGTTCATTTTGTTGGGATATAATAATAAAGAATGAGCTAGATTCTATGAATTATACGAATGTTTGTAAATAAGTCACTTAATAATTTCATCTAATAATAGGTGTCGCCGTAGACCGCTACACTCACCCTTAAGGAGTATCGCTCATTGTGATTTAAAAATCATTTGATCAAATAAAAATATTTTTTTCCCATGTAAGGCAGTGAAAGAGCGTTTCTGGCACCTTTTTTCTCGGCATTTTTAATGTTTTAAAACAGGTACCACAACACTCATAAATTAATGACATAATACAAAACAATACCATGTGCATACGACTTACTCTGTGACAAGAACCAGGGGTCAAATGCTTGATATATTAAATTTGAATCATTCAAATTATGTACATTCACACAAGATTTGTCTTATCTTTAAATTAATTAATTAATTTTTATAAAATAATTGTAAATTTTCCAGCGACCAAAATAAATATAATTCTTGAAATTATCCACCATTTAAATCCGTAGGCTAATCCATTTCGCATTCGCAGACATTTTAATGATACTCACATTTAATTCCAAAAACCTACAAAGCTTAGTTAATATTTACCCAGCAAATTGAACATCATTAAAATCAAATCATTAGTAAAGTTAATCCATGTCGCCATCAATAGCTTTAAGCTTAGTGATACATTTATTTCTTATGTAAACACGATACACTTATTTACTGAACGTCAGTTTAAGATGGCGAAAGGCGAAACTCTGGTTGTTAGTGACAAAACATGTGTGAATGTACATAATTTGAATGATTCAAATTTAATATTGAAATTTCACCAAGTACCTTTAGTCGAAATCTTACATTAAAGCTTGATATATTTTGTTTTGTTTTGAAAAATTCTCTTATCTACAACACCCGATTCCAACAAAAAGTACTAGAGAGTTGCAATTATGTGCAGAATCACTAGTCGTTGATTTAATCTAGATTGCATTCAGTTTTGACTGTGTGGCATTATTCAACTTCTTAAGATGGTTTGCATGTACCTTGATTTCAAGGCAGGCAGCACCGTTATTTTTTGTAATACTACACAATAAAACAGCATTAAATGGAACGTATCCACGGTGAAAGAAGAGAGTCCAGTTTGTGTATTCTGTCCGAGTATGTCAATTGCACTAACAAAATCCATAGAAATCGATATATGAAACAAACAGGCATCATTATTTCATTTTTAATTCTCATCTGCGTAACTACACAACCGCGTAAGTAGAGGAACCAATTTAAATCTCTTATTTGTATCGAAGTTTTCATTTATTGGTGTGTGGAGGCCCAAAAAATGTTTATGAAATCTCAGATTTCTTTACAAACCAAAATAAACAATGTAATCATTGATATTTGTGTCTGCAGTATAGCATTTCCATATAAATATGAAGGTTGTGTTTAAAAAGTTAATTAACAGATCGTTTATTAAAATTATTTTCTATACATACAAGCAAATTAATAACATCTTATATACAAATTGAATCAATCATTAATGATATTAATAAAAACACAATAATCCTTTGTACTTCATTCCACTTTATTTAATATGTCAGGACCGGTTTCGCTCATTACGAGCATCGTCAACTGATAAGAAATATAATTTAACAGTGCTATTTATACAAAAATGAACAGTTATAAACAACAATTGGCATTGAAAAGAAAATACCAATTACATTAAAAGTGATTCTAAAATAGCACAAAATTAAAATGTTTAACACATCTAACATATAATTAAAAAGTCATCTCAGATTAATAAAATTTAGAATGGGAATTGAAAGTAATTACAAACATAATTAAAATTTGGGAATTCTTTGACAAAGTGATACAATAAAAATAATGACATTAATAATGACAATAATATAGTGAATAGGCTTAATGATAGTTAAGAAAATTTCCCCTCTTCCAAGTAGTTGGTAAGTGTACATACTTAAACAAAATCGACAGCCAGGAAGATTCTGAAAAAGAAATTTTTCAAAGACCATATCAATTCTAACAAAGATATATATATATATATATACATATATACATATACTTGTTATTTAAATGTAGAACTTTAAATAACATCTACATTTAAATAACATCTACATCTACATTTAAATAACAAGTCTGTCAAACTAGACAAACAGGAAATCCTAGAAATCAATAGATTCAAATTTTTACCTGATTCAGATCTTTTGAACGATCAATTAATATTTGCTAGTTCCCCGTTACTTTATCCATTGCATTAGCCCTTGTTAACTATTCTTTTATATAATTTAAAATATATATGGGTATGTATATGTATGTATATATATATATATATATATATATATATATATATATATATATGTATATATGTATATATATATATATATATCTTTGTTAGAATTGATATGGTCTTTGAAAAATTTCTTTTTCAGAATCTTCCTGGCTGTCGATTTTGTTTAAGTATGTACACTTACCAACTACTTGGAAGAGGGGAAATTTTCTTAACTATCATTAAGCCTATTCACTATATTATTGTCATTATTAATGTCATTATTTTTATTGTATCACTTTGTCAAAGAATTCCCAAATTTTAATTATGTTTGTAATTACTTTCAATTCCCATTCTAAATTTTATTAATCTGAGATGACTTTTTAATTATATGTTAGATGTGTTAAACATTTTAATTTTGTGCTATTTTAGAATCACTTTTAATGTAATTGGTATTTTCTTTTCAATGCCAATTGTTGTTTATAACTGTTCATTTTTGTATAAATAGCACTGTTAAATTATATTTCTTATCAGTTGACGATGCTCGTAATGAGCGAAACCGGTCCTGACATATTAAATAAAGTGGAATGAAGTACAAAGGATTATTGTGTTTTTATTAATATAATGCCTTTCCACCAAGTATTGACAGTGAACACCCTAAAAGTGATCATTAATGATATAATCATTATAATTAAAATATTTTGTTTTGGGAACCGAGAATGTTTGTTATTAAATATTATATAAGGCAGGACATTACTATTTTAGAGCCAGAATTTTCAGTACTTGTTTGTTATACAGCACAAATTCTATGCCAAACGGTTCGTACAATCATTCTACTCGACGAGTTGTTAATGAATGGGATAACTTCATAATTGACGACACACGATTGCGGGTATTTTAAATTCCAGGTCATCGTGCCAACTACAGGGGAAGGTTTATATCACATTATATAAATAAAACATCATTGAACAAGTCTAACTGACAAGGTTGAATAAGACAAGAAAGTCGAAATTGTGAATGGGTAAATCAACAGGTTGTGGCACAAAGAATGATCATTATCACCATATGTTTACATGTACGTAGGTAATTTTATAATTAAATTCGTTCAGAAGACACTCGCCTGCTATTACACAATGAAATTTCAAAAGAAAAGAAACAAAAAACAGCACAAACTAACCTAGATTTGTTTAAAAGAAAAACATAAATCTGATAATAGTTTTATTATGTAGATAATTATTTACTTTTGTGTGGGTTACGATTTTTTATTTATTTGTGTGAAATTCGACTAACGATAACAGCGGTGGAACAAAACTGTGTTGAAAATTTGAGACTGACCGTATGACACTGCTCTGTCAATAGCAGGCTGATTTAATTAATCTTGCATTCGATACGCAGCAATACTTCTCAAAAACTTAACTCAGACGGACCACATGTTTCTGTTTATGTTGCAGTTGTTGTGTGGTTTTTCTTTTGTCGGAATCAACCACTCAAATCACTTTTTAGTTGATGTTATACGTCAGTATGTACGACAAATAATCATGCGTCAAGTTTAGTACCAAAATGGATTTCAAATGTGTTACCGACCGACGCTTGCAGGAAACGAGTGGTCTGTCTGAGTTAAGCCTAAGTGTTTGATACGAGTCTAAATAATTAATTCATCGTTATCTACTATAATGTATTTTAAGATTAGGTTTTAGTATTATCAGTACAGTAAGCCTTACCTGTGAATGACTTCTGCCGTAAAGGAACAATAGTGTTGACATATCTGTTCACCAGGTGGCCGAAGAACTTCTGCAAGTCTTTTCTACGCATCATATCTAAGAATTCGTTGAATTCTAAATACCCTGAATTATCCGTGTCGCACTTCTCCATGATATGCTGCGCCACATGCTCCGGTATCTCATCCTTGAAGTGTTCGGAGTCTATAGCATTTCTTAGCTCATTCATCGATATCTTTCCATCCTTATTAGTATCAATCTGGAACGAAGATATGATTTTTATAAATCTGCAATAAAATCCCATTCTCTATCCTTACTCTCTCCAAAGAGGAAAGTTAAACGACTGAAAAAGAAACAGCTCTCTTAGAAACACATCCGTTGAAATGAGCTGCAATAGGAGTCCATATGGGTCACATTGGATTCATCGCCAATGTGGAATTTATCCATGACCTAGTTCCATAGAACGGTAAGTGACAAAAAATATATTATGAGTTAAGCTCATTATATTTGAATGTCTCTCTTCCACAGCTCGAAAAAATTACTAGTTTTTTCGCAGTAGGAAGATGTTTGCATATGGATAAATAATAATATAAACAATTTTGTATCAGTTTTATATAAATACAACTCGAAATAATGTTTTATGGTTTTGTCAAAGTTACCATAAATTTGTATTGGATTGAAATAAATGACTAAATGATTCACTAAAAAAATGAGACAAACAATAACAATCAGTTTTTTTACAACTCGGTTTAAATGCGTCAAAACTTTAGTCAGCCATATCTCACAACTACCAATTTCTAGCTGTAGCACTATGGAACTAAGCCATCAATATGAATTGTTTAACCAACCTGTCACCAACATCAACCATTCTACGATGTTTCACGGTGCTTGCGGTGTTTTACAATGCGGTCAAGAAAGACACTTTTTTAATAATAATTAAATAAAATGCAAAAACTAATCACAGATTATTTAACAAGAGTCCCAGAAGAACCTACTGCTAGATATGACTCTGACAAAAATGATTTTTGACCAATTCTAACGAAACAACTAGATACAATAAAGCAGCGGCAAAGAATAATATTAAAATTGTTATCCTGTTTTAAGTTATATACAGTGTTTTACCTATCATCAAATGAAATACATTTTAGTATGAAAACATCGCCATCATATATGAAATGTTCCGAGATTCGTTCCTCTATCCACAAGTCCGGAACAGGTCGTTGAAAATTGTTGGAAGAATATTATTTTTGTTAAATAGTTTCTACAGAGGGAGAAAAATAGACATACTATATACCAGGCACGGGCAAACTGTGGCCCACGGCCCGCCACGTATGTTTCTGCGACCCGCGAGCAATATTATATATTTGAAAAAGATTCACGTTTTTATCTTTTAACGCCTTTTTAAAAAAAGATTGAAAATAAACATATTAATTTTTATTTTTGGATCAACCTATATGTGAACAAACATTTTCAATCATGAACCTCAATAAAAACTCTTTACGATCAAACATCACCGATGAACATTAACAAGCAGTTTTAAGAATCTCAACTACAAAATGAACACCTGAATTTAAAAAAATGTTAAAAGACGTGGTAAATATGTCATACAGTAGCACGTCGACTATTGCGGCGAAAAACTTCACAAACTAAGCTGAAAACAACGCCACGATTTAAGATTATTTTTTGAAGGTTTGATAATTCTGCTAAAACCGCACATTAAAAAGAAGAACACTGATAAATTATACGAAATATTTCGGCCGTAGTGAATAATGGAGGCGAAATATTTCGTATTTCGTATAATTTATCAGTGTTCTTCTTTTTAATGTGTGGTTTTAACGCGATTTATCAATGCTTTAATAAATATTTTAAATCGTGGCGTTGCTTTCAACTACTTTGCCGCTATAGTCCATGTGTAAGTAAAGGATAATTTAAAAAGTATGGCGGTGTACAGTGAGAATATGTCATATTTTGGATAATTTATTTATCAGGGTTCTTCGTATTAATGTGTGATTTTAACGCGATTTATCAATGCTTCAATAAATATTTTAAATCGTGGAGTTGTTTTCAGCTTAGTTCGTGAAGTTTTTCGGCGCAATAGTCGACGCGCTACAGTATGACATATTTACCAAAGACGTAAAACAGTTCCATTCCTATCATTAGGTTGTTTTTTTTCACAATAATAAATAATATACTTATAAAAATGGTATTTTACTTGCGGCCTGCCGCTCATTTTGAATTCCTGAATTAGGCATCTGAAAAGTTTGCCCCCCTCTGCTATATACAATCCTGCTGTGTATTTCGGAAATATATGTATTGTGCTAAAATATGCAATTTTTATATTTTTTGACCATTCATTAAAAAATAAATGCTTTCGTCAAATATGAAAAAAACATAAAAATCAATTAAAAACTTTGTATTTAAGCGCACTTCAGTCTGTCATATTGATATCTTCAGCGAGCGCGTCATATCACGGATTTGCATAGATTCAACTTTCATAAATAAAAATGCGGAAAAACCAAACATCTATTTCCTTCTTTGTCCGAGTATAATTAAAACTCTTGTTGTTTACACAATTTGGAATCCCGCCCACATTTATTATTGAGGTTACGCAAGGCGTTACTGTCGACATCGTAGTTATAAAAGTAATTAATATTCAATTCATAAATAACAAACGTACCCGTTCGAAAATCGACATCCATTCCGTCTGAGATAACTGGTTGAGCGGAATCCCATTCTCACTCATCTGCCGTCTATAAAATTTAATCATTTTAAAATATCTATAAACACTATACGATAAACTAGATAATGTCGCCTTTTGAATTTTTATTATATGGATCACTTGTAAACCCGAAATTAATTATCGTGTAATGAGTCATCGGATGAAGGAAATTTTGTAGTTTACAAAAATTTTGTACAACTTTTCGAACGGCAATTCCAGTTCGTACTGTTTTGACACTGACATATGTAAAGCAGTACAGCCAATATTAAGACTTTGTTTAAATTTAAGACTAATTTTGTCTATGATTAGTGTCATCACTGAGTGTTTTTTCTTTTACCGTTTTATAAATTTTACCATTTTCTTTTATAACACATTCAGAATAATTGTATGATGTTAACTGTCTATTATTGGACGAGCATCATGATATCAATAAATAAAACATTCATAGTGCATCATTTTTAACCGAACGTTAAGTTTAAAATGCTCACGGTCAGTCTATACTCTAATAAATAAATAAAATGTTAGGCCTGCCTAATTTCCAAAACTACCATTTGGTAATAATTCCCACCAAAATTAAGAAACCAACTATTTTTACAAATATAATGCCTTTCCACCGAGTATTGACAGTGAACTCCCTAAAAGTGAACTATTTTTTTATTTCGAAATAAAGAATGTGAAGAGCTATCATCAAAATATTTTGAAGAATTATAGAGATTTTGAGATATTTTGCATAATGGAAACAAAAAACAAGCATTTTTATTAGGTACTTAGTTCAATTGTTTTTGTATTTTGAAACTGTATCCATGACAACAACAATGATGGCAATATTCCAGTAAAGGAATATTGTGGATTTTTATTATTTTTGTTTACATATAAATTGAGTAGACTTTATTGGAGAAAATGAGTAATTTTACACAATCCAATAAAATATCTGGTCATTATATAAGTGGTGATAATATAAAAAATCTTAAATTTAAGTAAGTGGAATAGCTTCTCATTACATTTTTTTGAAGAGGTAAAGGATGGTACCTGGATATAATGAAGATGTTGATGAACTTGTTGTGAAGATGTTCACAGCTAAGAACATTAAATTTGTATACTTCAATAGCATTATATCCAGAAATTTACTAATTACTTGTCGATTATGAGTTAATATGAAAATTATAAACATCCCTTCTTAGTGATTTGTCAATCAAACATTGATATAATACAACTTTATATAATAAATAGTAACTAATCTGTTAGAATATAAGGATAGAGAGAAAAATACTACTTCTTTTAAGTTCATGGGCAATGAGTTATGCTATTACTGAGAAAATACTATTTCTAAGTTGATCAAGATAAGGGCTAACTTACAGTAAGTACTGTAATAAAGAATATATGAGGGTATACATAGTGCCGGCGCTATCTGCAAGCAGAGCAGGCAACTTCCTGTTGAGGTAAATCTGGAGGCGACCAAATTCCTAAGCACTCGGGGGTATTTAATAAATAGGGCGGAAAAAATACAGCTTTGCACGGAGCGACAAAATGTTTAGCGCCGGTGCTGGGTATTGGTATACTGTCTACTGTATACTTTATAAAAGAAGCCTAATTAAGTCAATAAAAATTATAATTAAAAAATTAATATAACTAGTTCAAAAAAAATTAAAGGTTTTTAGGTAAATAACATTTTAAGCACAATGTAAATCGTCATTTAGTCAATTTTCATTTTTCTACTCCACAGTTCGTTAAAGTGCAATACTACCATATATCCTCTGCGATGCCATATTAGTTAGTGTGAGGGGATGCTGACCCAGGCTCACAATATCAGGGTGCTCAATTCGTACTGAATGTGATGTATTTTTTTTATTCAAAAAAACTCATTGAACATTTCTATTCACTTTCAAAGGTTGTCGCATCATTTGATTATGAAAAAGCAATCAAATGAAATGGCGACACCTTCAACAAATTACCAGATAGCTTGTGAATTAAATTATTATGTGCCGAGTTAAAATCCCATATCAAATAATACATATTTGTATAAACCCCAGAAAACTCTAAAGAAGCATTCATATTTTCAATTTTCCTTCCCATAGTTTGGAATTTTGAAGCTAATGGGCCTTAAACTATCATTAGACACTAAATTTCTTTGAAAGGCCCAGCTCTCTGTGAAGTTTACCACTACAGCACTACTTACCTTATCAATAATCTATATTTCTTGAATTTATTTCAGAGTTAAGTTTAAAGAAATCAACACAACCATCCCTCTACCAAAATTTGAAACTTTTATGTCATCAAACAAACAGGATGTTGAGGCATCATCAGGATATTATGAGGAAAGAGTATTTAAATGGCAAGAGAAGATTCTTAGCCCAGCTGAGATCTATCAATATACCGATAAAAATAAATGCACATCGGATTTGCAAAAGAGTTACAATGAAATTATTAGTAAAAATAGTTTATCTTTACAAAACTACACGAAGAAACTATTTTCTTACGTTGAAGATGATAAATATGACGACACCTCTAAGTTAACAACAGATATAAAGCCATATGCCAATCTACTTAGTAAAAAAATGGAAGGAATCAGTTTTGAAGATAAACCTGGTGGTGGCAACAAAACTCAAGTGATTGTGGATACAGAACTGATCGCTGAAAATCATGAAAAGTTTATTTTGCAAGCTGCTCACCACAAGACTGCCTCTTCAGAATATATGTTTATTCTCGTTGATATGAATAATAAAGAAAGGTAAAACTACTGTTTTACTCATTTGGCAAAGATGTGCTCTTTCATGCTGAGGTCCTGTGCTCAAATCTCATCCTGAACATTAGAATATTTTACAAACTTTTATCTAGCTTCACTTCATAATTATTTAATTAGCACTACAAAATTTGAAAAAAACTAATATTGAACCACTTCCACACTTTTTTAAAACATTTAAAACATTACCAGTGTAGGGGGGCTTGTTTTTTTTTTATTATTACAGTCAATATTTTAATCTCTGTTATTTTCAACCCATTCTACTTGAAATTAGAATTATTTTCATAATGTACGTTTCCATAATAATCTTGGCCGAACACAACCCGGGTTTCGCCTCTCGGCATTTTCCGGTGTTATTCAGCGCGCGAATGTACTCGAACCGACCTTCTACTTGTGTAATCCTTGAAAACCTAGCCTTTCCCTTAAATTCGTTTATCTTTGCTAAAATTTTAAATGCTTCACGTTTCGATGGTTCTACAATATATTGGCAGTGGGAAGTTTGAAAGAGTTAATGAGTTCACTCAATGAAAATTTTTCTTCTACTTGACAAAACGTAAGGACTTAGCTAACTGCTTGTCTTTTTCTTAACGCATCCTTCTTTACCTACTCTCTCCTAAAAGAGAGGTCGAGTTACTGCTTTGAAATCAGAGTACTGATAACAAATCTAAATTAATTGCAATCCTACAATATGACTTAATTAACACTTTTCAGTGCAAAAGATTTTATGACGAAACGTGACTGTGGATAGCGTTTAAAAAACTATCCGATTCTAGCAGTCGTATATGTACAACCACAAACAAATAATTAAGAAATTTATCAAATTTTAGTGACCCCACATATTTGTTGAAAAGGGAAAACATTCTCTTCACACTGACCTGGAATGCTGAGAGACGTTCTCTCTCAGTCACCCCAGACTTTAACGATATAGCAGTCAATCCATATTTCCTGGAAATATGCTACGATTCAAAGCAACTATTTCATTACTCTATTGATCAGGTTATCGGTGAACAGCTTGACGAGGAAAAGTTGGCCGAATTGGACCTTTTGAAAAAGGTAATTTCTCATTGTTTATTTTTTTTTCAATAGGATTTTCTTTTTCTTTAGCTACTTTTTTATAATATTTATTTGTTCGATTCAAGTATTGCTGCATGTTATTGCAAATTTATAAAGTCTTCTGAAACATAGATCAGACGACGTAGTTACAACCAAGAGAAAATATTTACGAAAAATACCCCAGTTTTTATTTAAAAATTGTTTCAATAGCAAATATTGGTTTCCAGGTGGCGCAGTCAAGGAAAGAACTGCGCAACCGAAAACTGTTCCGTACCTTTCCTGTTCCTCCGAAAGAGGTGCTGAAATGTTTTTACATGGTTGAAATCGTCTCTGCCAATTCCTTTGAATATGATAATCTCTATATAGAGTATACTGTGGAACTTCCCTATGGATTTACCTCTGCTGACCCGCTGAAAGGGGTTACACAAATATCTTCAACTAGAGGGGTTGACAAAACTGCATATTTCAACCACTTGTTTGAGCTGTGCATTTATTACCAAACAGATATTGTTGGAAATGACAAAGGTTAATATTTTATTTTCATTTGTGTTAACATAAAGATTACCTAGTCTAAATTGTAATGCTCTAAAGCGAGGCTGTTAGGTGACTTGTGGGAGAAAGTTTTGAAAAAATTATTATATATAGTATATTCAATTTTTATAGTTTACAATACAGCATTGAATAGTCAATTTCGACAAAAAATTGGAAATTTTTAAGTTTGAAAACCATTGCTCAAGTTGATAATGTACAAAAAAATAATAAAAGACTGAGAAGTTTTGACTCTTTACTCTACTTATAGTTAAGCCCAAACCTTTTTTAAGCTCCAAAAACGTTTATTTTTCTAATGTATTTCATTAATCTCGTTTTACGCAGGCAAAAGATTTGCAGTGATCTAACGTATTGCATAACTACCATGTAAATCGAATAATGGGCCTGATTGAAATTATAGTTTATAGCTTATTATTTTTCTAATAAAACAGATACACTTCCACAGGAGCCCGAGATGTATTTAGAGGTACTGTCATGTGACTCGTGGGAGAGACATCGCACTGAGGGTTATTGCCATACAAAACTCCCATTAATGAGACCTGGAGAACTCCATGCCACATTGCAATGTGTCAGACCTCAGGGTAGCAACCAGCGACTGTGGGAGATGCATAGGTTCTTCGTGGGAGGGAGACATCTACTCAAGGATATCACGTGGACAGGGACACCGTCAACCTTCAAAGTAGCTACTATTTTATTTAAAAATAAATTAGAGGTGAATATCCACGCCACCTTGTTCATTTAAAGCTGAGATAAAGCACACCTATGCTAATTTCCGAATACACTAAAGATAATAATTATTTCAGTTGTACTATTATTAGTTTTAATCATTTTTTTAAAGTCATGTCCGCTCCTAATGTGGAGCATATGGACTCGCAATGGAGTTTACCCCGGCAGAAGTTTTTTTCTGAACGCTGCTATTTACTCAGTTGCTTTTTTTTTGAAGAGAGCAGGACTAGAAGGATTGGCTTTGAACAGGACTAGTAGTTAACTATTCGCTGTTTTTGGGATCGGATGGGTGGTAAGTATTTTTAGACATTACAGACATCCATAAATTGATTGAAAAGTCAAATTATGAAACTGTTCGTACGTGGATTTGAGCCTGCAAGCACCGAAGACTATAATCATAATCAGTTTCAATCATCGTGATTTTTTAAATTATTAAATCTATAATATTTATTATGATTAATTCTTTGTTCCTCGACAAACCTAAATAGATTTTTGAGAAAAAAAATACATTACAAAATGATTGGTGTCAAAATTTCTGGAAGCAGAGTAAATTATTTTATAGATTACTACTTGTCGAAAATTCAAAATACCTGAAATTGTCTGATACTATTTTTTTTCTAAATAGAGTAATTCATTTGCATGGGTCGGTTTGAGTTTCTTGAACTTCATTATTCATAATAGAAAAAACAGGAAATCACCCTAATATTATATAATAATTTAAGATTTCAATTGGAAGTGCTTGATGAAATATCAATGTTAAATTTGAATCATTCAACTTTTGTACATTTCCATGTGTTTTGTCACTAACAACCCGGATTTCGCTTTTTGAAATCTTCAAGTGTTCAAGTGTACAGATACCTGCTACAGGTACACTAATACAGGTATTTTTGTATTCCAGGGCAGTAAATTGAGCAAACACGGTGTGAAATGCATAACGAGTGGTCAATTGGAAATAAAAATTAATGCAATTCTACAATGTCAAGCGTTTATGAAAAAGAAACAAAAATATATTGACGACGATTTGAAGGAACCCATTGAGCACCTCAGCGCAGACTCTTTATTCAAAAGTGTCAATACTGTTCTGAAAGCATATAAACATGCCAAAGAAAAGCTTGTTTCCTGTCAAGAAGAAACTGGTGATAATTAGTAGTCAATAATATTTCTATCAATCTTGGAGATAATAGTTGTAACAGAGAAAGATGAAATATATGAGTGAGGCGTTTGGAGACTTCCTCTCTTCCTCAACACTAGTTGTATTGTTGGTGGTACAGTGAAACCCCGGTCTGCCGTTCTCGCATTCTTCGTTTTCCTGCATGGATCGTTTATTTTCCATGGTCTCATTTCACACTCATATCAATAATCCAGCAATAATCGTTCCCTGAATCCCGATGGACCCGTCACATATATTATCCTAATGAATATTTCCCATTTCGATTATAAAGTCGATCTTGCCATGGAACTTGTTTCTCATTTTTTTCTAATTCACAACATAAATGCGACCCATGAAGAAAACTGGAACTCTAGCTGATAATTTAAATCATTGAAAATAATTTAAGACATGAAAAATCCAGCAGAATAATGGATTAACTTATATTTTGAAGAACTTTAAAAAAAATATATGTCCTATTTATTGTTTTAATAAAAGTAAGTTTTTCACAAACAAACATTTGCTGGTATTATTTAAAGCTTTCCCGATTTTTTTGTATTATGTAAAAAATATTTATACATCTGGAAAATTTATAATATAATTAATAATTTAAGCCATATTATTATCTTTTACTGATAAAAGATTACCAAGTGAATAAAGTATCCCTATGTAAAATAAAATAACATCGGCAAATAGATACGTCAGTGAGGGGTCTTAAATTTATTTTTAGTATCGTTCTGTCAAACGTGCGGTTCGTTCCTCGTAATGTTTTTATTCGCGACCCTTAACCACACCAATACTCTAAGGAAAAAATATTAACGCATTTAAAACTGCATTTCAGGTGTTTTTTTCAGTCAGGCATTGAAAAAATATCAATTAAATAATCGAACGCGAAGATAAAGTCAATGATTGTTCGTTGTGCAACATTTTACCAGTATTAAAGATTAAGTTTAAGAATTACATAAAATGTATCACAGAATATTTAACTGTGCATTTAAATTGGAGCAGCAGATGAAAAGGAGCTTAATCCATAATAGGTCACACACATCTGCAGCGAAATTATACACATCAGCACAGGCGGACATAGCTTTGCAAACATTTTTAAAACAGTGGACGAGGTTATGTGAAAAGGCACCGAAAGGTTTTGAAAAATATTTTAAACCGAATTCTCAGGAAGGGGCTGCAAAATCCGAAAATGAACCGACCAAAGAAGCGAAATCGCAACCGAATAAAGCCTCCAGCGAACCGCCCAAAGCTAAAGCTTCCGTTAAAACCGGTGGTAGTAAACAGTCAAATGAAAAATGGAATTTAGGGATGTTCGGCATACCCGGCGGGAAGAGTGGACCGCAAGCCGACGGAGCGGGGAACGAAAAAATGATGTTTTACGCGGGTCTCGCTGTGGCGGGTGTCATAGCGTCCATCGCTATAATGAAAATGGCATACAAAGAAATTTCATGGAGAGATTTCTGCAACTCGTATTTACAGAAGTTCACAGTTGACAGATTGGAAGTTGTGAATAAGAAATGGGTCCGTGTGAATCTTTTGCCCGGAAGTACAATGGATTCTCAGATCCTCTGGTTCAACATTGGTAGCGTGGACTCGTTGGAACGGAACCTAGAAAATGCTCAGATGGAAATGAACGTTGACCCATCGAATTATATACCTGTCGTTTACAAGACTGAACTCGAACTGTCCAGTCTGAGTGGAATGTTGCCCACTTTACTTTTCATGGGTTTTATTTTCTACATGATGAGACGAAGCATGGGAATGATGGGTGGCAAGAGCGGTCAAAAGGGAGGTGGACTTTTCGGCGGAGTGATGGAGTCTACCGCCAAACTTATCAATTCTTCAGATATCAATGTACGCTTCAAAGATGTAGCAGGCTGCGAAGAAGCCAAAATAGAAATTATGGAGTTTGTCAATTTCCTTAAAAATCCCCAACAGTATATGGATCTCGGCGCTAAAATTCCTAAGGGAGCAATGCTCACAGGCCCTCCCGGAACCGGCAAGACTCTTTTAGCGAAAGCGACAGCCGGAGAAGCCAACGTTCCTTTTATAACCGTATCCGGATCTGAATTTTTAGAAATGTTTGTTGGCGTAGGACCTTCCAGAGTTCGAGACATGTTCGCTATGGCGCGCAAGCATGCTCCTTGCATTCTTTTCATTGACGAAATTGATGCGGTAGGCAGAAAACGTGGAGGTCGCGGTTTTGGAGGAAATTCCGAACAAGAAAACACTCTCAATCAGCTGTTGGTAGAAATGGACGGCTTCAATACAACCACAAACGTAGTTGTTTTGGCTGCCACTAATAGAGTAGATATACTGGACAAAGCCCTCCTACGTCCTGGAAGATTCGATCGACAGATATTTGTGCCTGCTCCTGATATTAAAGGCAGAGCGTCCATCTTTAAAATTCACTTGGCTCCCTTGAAATCGGAACTAGATAAAAATGATCTTGCTAGAAAAATGGCTGCACTTACTCCTGGTTTTACAGGTGCAGATATTGCTAATGTTTGCAATGAAGCCGCTTTGATAGCTGCCCGTGATATGCACGCACACATTGGAATGAAAAGTTTTGAACAAGCGATAGAAAGAGTCGTTGCCGGTATGGAAAAAAAATCAAACGTTCTGCAACCTGAAGAAAAACGTACTGTAGCCTATCATGAAGCTGGACACGCCGTCGCTGGCTGGTTTTTAAGACACGCTGATCCTCTTTTAAAAGTTTCAATCATTCCTCGAGGTAAAGGATTAGGGTACGCGCAATACTTACCAAAAGAACAATTTCTTTATAGCAAAGAGCAGCTATTTGACCGAATGTGCATGACTCTTGGAGGGAGAGTCAGCGAAGAAATATTCTTTGGCCGTATTACAACCGGCGCTCAGGATGATCTCAAGAAAATAACTCAGAGCGCTTACGCCCAAGTTGTACATTACGGTATGAATGAGAAAGTTGGTAACGTTTCATTCGATTTACCACAACCTGGAGAAATGGTACTTGAGAAACCTTATTCGGAAAAGACTGCCGAGCTTATTGACTTTGAAGTGCGCGCACTTATCAACACTGCCCATGACCACACCACGAAATTGCTCATTTCCCATAAAGAGAACATAATCAAAGTTGCTGAAAGACTTTTAAAACAAGAAATTCTTGGCAGAGACGACATGATCGAGTTGCTCGGTGCTCGACCCTTCCCTGAAAAATCCACTTATGAAGAATTCGTTGAAGGCACCGGATCATTTGAAGAAGATACCACCCTACCTGAAGGATTAAAAGACTGGAACCAAGAAAAAGAAACTCCAGAGGAAAGCAAAGCAAAAGAAATACCACCACCTAGCTCTAAAAAGTAATATATTCTTAAATTATAAAATAAATTATTGTAGCAAAAATATGTATTGTAGCTATCGCCATTGTAAATGTTGTAATTAAATCACTAATACACATTATTTCATTTTTATTTGATATAATGACGACATTTATTAATTTTCTTTTCGTATGTCCATTTCAGATAGGTAAAAATTAAAAATACAAGGTGACAAAACTGGAATGTAGAGGAACATAAGTAAAGCAAGGACTATCCTGAGGAGACATTTCATTGTTATGCATAATTTACTATGATCATAAGGGGAAATTATGAAAACTTTAATATACAACTAAAATTAACGTGTATTTAGTCGAATTAGAACCACTGCCAATAGATGAATGTAAATATGTAATGAAAAATTGAATAAATATATATGAATATTATGAAATATTGTTAAATTATTTTCAAAAAAATAACACACCCTAATATTTATACATTTTTTTAAAATTCTATCGATAAAATTAAATCAAATAATCCAAAATTGAATCTTTACTGCAGCACGGAGATACGTGTATTCCTTTGGATTAAGTATCCTTTGATCTAGAAACATTTTATTGATATACTGGCTTAAACATATATTCTTTATGGTCTAAAATCTCAATTGACACATAGTGACGTTTCATAACATTCCAAAAATGTTCTAATTTGTAATACGGTCAATATTTAAAAATTAAAACATACATTCTATTAATATGACAATGCGTAAATGAACAGCATTACGCAGATAAGATGGCATCTGAAATTTCTGAATCACGATCGAATAAGATGTGGAAACCTGAATGTAATAACAATTATATTCTTTTTTAATATCGTCGAAAACATGTCAAATCAATCAATGGTTTTGTAATTCATTACAAATTTGATTAAGCTGCATATTCCATGATCAACCTGGCGCAATCGCGTCAGTGATTTAATAATTATAAGCGGTATTTTCTGTTTCGAAACGTCGCGTTTCATGTTTCTGACACAAAACACTATTGCAGCCAATTGTACATTTACATAAAAAAAAATAACGATAATTATGGAAACCGATGAATACAAGAAAAGATCAGTGTTTCACAGCTTAATATAATCTTGTCAATATAAACACATGTCAAAGAAGTATCTTTAGAATCTAAAAGTATCATATTCTTTTACATTTAATATTTAAAAAAAACTGACTAACTGACTGAAAATACCTACTTATAGTTAAAATTAACATTTTTCTTTCAGTGTATAAACTACAATTAGAAGCTCCCACACCGAAAGTGATGGTATGTTTAAAAGAAATGAAGAGGCCAGTATTCTTCAGTACGGAATATCACGGAGTCCTGTCCCACAAGGAAGCAGCTTCCCTCCTTGAAGGTGAACCGAATGGAACGTTTCTCGTCAGAAAAGGCTCGGAGAATAATGAATTCTATACATTGTCTTGGCGGTATGTTAGTTTGGCATTTCATCTGTATACATTTGGGACTGATTAGAAACGTGATTTAAGATGGCACTTTTATCTTTGCTTAAAAATTAAAGTAAGAAGGTCTAATTGTTAATCACACCCATGCTATAGGACAGTGTTTACCAAAGTGTGGTATGCTGGTGAAGAGTTTGATGGGTGAAGAGTGTACGCGGGGGAAACTGCACGGACTTGAAGCAACATGCGGCTTACTTTTTTTTGATGAGAGGTTCGATGTTATGAAAATTTTAAAAGGGGTACACAGATGTCGCATGTTTGGGAAACACTGCTATAGGATAATAATTAATGTGTTTATAAACCTCTCGAACCTCTGCTTAGGTTTTCACATAAAACTTTGAATTAGGTATATTTAATTAAATTATCTTCAATATTATACAATATTTTATTTTTTCTGATGATAGAATAGTTCATCTTTCATTTGCAGATTCAATGACAAAATCCAACACTACAAACTGTTTTACGACGGAAGATATTATGTGAAAGAGAAACGATATGAGTCTATGCAAGATCTGACCGCTGACGGGCTCGTGGCTCTCCACATGGATCTCCACGCGGCTCACATCACAGAAATGATGCACGCCAAGGCCGCATACCAGGAGAGTCCTTATGTCACGTTAAACCGACGAAAACTCAAAGCCCTTTCTAATCGGTAAGCTATCGAGTGGACTGTTTATCTTCCTTTACAAAAAAATCAATCTCATATCGCCTGAGAGTTCTTTAAACATACGTTTCTTTGATTGTTGCAAAGTAGATGGTGAATTTATTTTTCATGAAAACAATTTTTTTCTTTCTTTTTACAGAGCTAAAGACAAACAAAACACGAAAAACCATCTAGTGGAAGGCGACCCCGGTGATAACAACAATGTAGAATTGACAATACAACCCCTCGTCATTAGCACACCTGAGGCGAACATATCTATCTCCGAAGCTGTCTCAAACGCTATTGGAAAATACAGCAAGGAACACACGTTCCGGGTTCACACATTCAAAGGGTTAACCTGGTGTGAATTGTGCGCTAATTTCTTATGGGGTTTCACCGCTCAGGGAGTGAAATGTGAAGGTAACTTCTTTTTCATTTTTTTAGTTTATTTTATCTATACAGTTGATTCGGTTTAATGGGGAAAATCAGAAATAGGTCATTTTGGCCCAAATATCCAGGTACCCCAATTAAGTGAATTATAGTTGTAATCAGTGGAGTAGGAAGGGGTACTGCCGCCTGGTTCGATGCTTGAATTTTCCGCCCGCAATATGTCCACTAATTTTGTTTTTAAATCACTTCAATTATTTAAATAAACTAAATTATGAATGTGGAGTTTTTACCACCGCATGTCTTTTGTTAAAAAGTGACCACACACCACTGATATTATACATATATTTTTTTATATATTCACTTTAAACATATTTCATTACGAGATTGTGAACCGACCTGCAGGCGGTGAAAAAATAATAAATAAAACACTCAAGCTGGCAACGCTAAAATAACATATTATTCATCGCCACTTCATTATATATGGGTACTAGACACTTTCGTCGGCAGAAATCTCGGGCACGTCCAAAGTGTTAGGATATAATGAAACCTTGTTTTTTTTGTCATTAGGAAATCCGCTTCTGTGTTTTTTGTTTCTGGGAATCGTGTTAGAATAAATAGTTTGTGTAAAAATATAGTATTTGTTATTTTTAGTGAACCGTGTAAAAAAAGAGTTGATTGTATATGTTTTGTGATCTGTCGTAATAAGCAGAATGCGTCCCAAGTATGCTAGTTCTTTGGTTTGGTTTGTTTTTTCAGACTTGGTCCAATTGATTGTTGGCCGAGTGAAACGGAATCATCTGAATATATTTGTTTCATTATCAATCTTTTATTTTATGATAATTGCAGATTGCGGCTTTATTGCCCACTCAAAGTGCTCGAAGCACGTTCCAAATCACTGTATGCCGGATTTGAAAAAGCTGCGCGGTGTATTCGGCATCGACTTGACCACATTGCTCAATGCTCATTCCAGCACGCTTCCGTTTGTAGTAAAGAAGTGCGTCCTAGAAATCGAAGAGCGGGGGATGGAACAGGAGGGCATATACCGCATATCCGGATTCGCCGATGAGATCGAAGCGTTGAAAATGGCGCTTGACAAAGGTACTTAGAGATCTTTTCACCTTTATTGAACCACTTTAATGGTGTTAACATATAATACTTGTGCATATAGAACCTTAGTGGAAACGTAACATATTTATAAAAATAAATTGTTTTTTACTAAAAAATATGCTAGCGGCTAGAACCAGGTTCATTTCGTTGAAAATTTAGAGACCAAATAACAGTACCTCGCAGCTCTTTTAATGTTATAATTGTTGAATTGAAAGTAATTGAACCATGTAAGAAACTTTTTAAAAATTCTATCTGACTATTAAGTGCAATCATGTCTTTACTTTTACGATTGCATATTTTTGTTTTCGGCAAGGCTGTGGAGTCAGAATCAAAAAAAATAACTAATAACTTCGAGTCCTTTTAAAAAAAAATGTGTATTGAAATCGCTAGGGTCAAAATCTAAAAAATAATTGAAGTCGCCTTATTTCTTGATGACTTCACAGCCCTGGGTTTGAGGAAAAAAACACTACATCAGTATGTATTTACTAAGTTCACTTCAATTGTATAATATTTGAAGACATGTAAAATATGAAGTCCATTTCTTTCCTAAAATACCATTTGTCTCACTTCTTTTCTCAGGGGTTCATAATGTCCTATGGTAAAATCCCGCTTGTCTACTTGTAATTGGATAATTTCCGATGGCTAATAACCATCTATAGGACATACTCAACAGTGTTTCAAGACGCTGGTATGACTTGAGAGGAAGCAAAGATTTTGTTTTGAATGGACATAGCTGCCAAAAAGTAGATTAATCTTCACATCTCTTTTATTTAGCTGCATAATTTATCGATTCACTATTTGACTACAGATGGAGAAGCCGCCAACTTGAGTGATTATAGCAACATCAACGATATAGCAGGGTGTCTCAAACTTTACCTGAGACTGCTACCGATTCCACTTCTGACTCATCAGCTGCATCCAAAACTTATCAGCGCGACATGTATGTATAACTTCACCTAATGAGGATAGAAAATATCAAAGTATTTTAGTTCCACAAATATTATTTTTATATAATATGGTTGATACATATTTTGGCTTTTGCCCTTGTCAGAATTATGCTTTAACTTATATTAACTTAGATTTAAATTATGTTACTTTACTTGACATTTAATTCTTTTACAGATATAAAGTCACATGTAGAACAGATATCGGCATACCGTGACATCCTGACCGGTCTTCCGCCTGCGCATTACAACACCTTACGATACATGATCGAACATTTACATAGGTATACCATTACGTTAACAATCAATAGTAATATTTTTAAGTGTTCTACCAACACACACCATTTAGGAGTCGTAATTCTAAACTTTGGGACGAAGCGTGGTTGGAAAAAATCTTTTTTAAAACATAAGGATTCGTAAGCCATTATCTTTTGAATTATATATTAACACATTATAGGCGAAACGTAAAAATACGTTTATCTCCCATATTGACTCATAATTTATTGGTTTCCTCAAAATAACTGCTGCAGCAAGTGACCGTTTTTGACAATAAGCAATAAACCTCATAATTTATTATGCCCTGAATGTTCATTCACACATAGTATTTTTTTTTAAAAGGCGACACATGTTTCTCGAATATTTAGGGCTTCAGATTTCACACCTCCAGTGATTGAAAATTTGTAGGAATAAGGATTTTATACTATAATTATTTATATAATTATATGGTATGGATTAATGTTATTTTTTATACAGAATATTTTGAATATTTCATATTGATAACAAGTGGGTGCTATCTACAAAATTAATAACAGATTTTTATACTCAGCTTAAAAAATTTGTGAAATTATGATGTATTGAAAATGTTTTCATTTTATTTTTAATGATTAAATGTCACATGTGATTTCTTTAAAAATTTATTTAAAACAAATTTATATGACTTTTTAACTTATCCGATATTTGAACCCAGTGAATATGTCGATAATCCAGTATGTGATAATATTGATTGTCGGGTCCATAGCACAGTGGTCAACGTCGTTGGCTTCCATGCCGGACCTCACGAATAGCGTTATTTCAATTGATTTTTTGATTTCTGTTTGTTCTGTTCTGTTCTGTTTGGACACATGGGTGTTTGTGATGTCTGAATATCCGTCAACAGTTCTCATGCATTTAAGAACATTGGGAAAACCTTTTAAATTTATATCTCTTTAAGTTACGCGCAAAATACGCAAAGACTGTCACAGAATCGTAGAAAATACGACAGCGGGCCCCATGCTTTACATGCCTGCCTTAGTGAAATGAAATATAACACAAGTGTTACATTAAAAAATCGCAATGTATTTTGCGTTACGCAGTAATGAGCGTTTGTTTACAATTATTACAGAGTATCCCTTTTGGCAAGCGTCAACAAAATGCCCGCACACAACCTCAGCACGGTGTTCGCCCCGACGCTGATTGCGATGCCCCCCCAATGCACCGACGTCACTCAAGAGATCCACTGCCTCGAGGTCCTCATTAGCAACTCTTCGAAAATATTCGGACCCCCATCTGTGATATCAACGCCCAGTTAATTTATTTTTCTTTGTCCATATTTGCTCCTCATGTGGGAGCATTTAGTTTCAATATTTTCCTGTCTTCCGCCAATTTCTTTGCTTCCTCCCATGACATGCCAGCATCCCTCAATTTCGCCGAGTACATCCTGTGGATAGTACCCGACACTCAGGATTAATGCTGTCCAGAGGCATCCGTTGCGCGTGACCCAGCCAGTTCCAACGTCTCTCCAGAATCACTGATGTGACGGGACCCTAATCTCCGAGTTTCTCACGAAATCAAACCACCTCACTCACTATCCGAGGCAAGGCAACTATTCTCGAAGCTCGGTATACAGTTTTTGTCAGGTGCCATGATTTGCTACCATGAAACAGCTAATTTATACCGGTTTCAAATTTAATATAGAATCGGTTCTTTCAGACAGCTTCAGAATTTCTTTTTTATTATTGAAGTAGATATAACGACTAATGTAGAAGAACCCAAGCAGTGCTACTGTTTTTAATTTACTAAATTTTGGTAGTATTAACAGGAAACCAAAATATTCTTTACAGTATCTGTCAGACATTTATCATTCTCAAACAAATATATTTAGTGATTATTAAAATTGTCATCAATGACTCATTTTCTCACTCTAACACGGCTTAACCAATTGCAAACAGACTGAGAAAACAAATGACACAATCATAGTGGAACCAAAAGTCATTTAATTTGACAAGCCATCACTACTTTTTGAATAGCAGGCCTAACAAAAGACAAGTAATTTGCAAAGAATCTAACAAATTAAAATTGAATCAAGTCATTTTATTTCCCACTCCAACACTTTTTGATCTAAAGCATGCAGATTTAGACAACAAATGACTCGCGGATAATCTTATCACAGTTGTACCACAAGTCATTCAATTTCCCACTCTTAGACTACTTCGTCAATAGCAGAAGAAGTGATAAATCAAATGACGTGCGCAGAATCCAACTACGATCGAACCGTAAGTTAACGAATCCATTCACCGCAATTAGATTGAATTGGTTAGTTTCCCACTCGTTGAGAATCCATCAAAGAACAGGAAATCATTTGTATATTTTGTTACTCAGTGATACGGATCAGGGTAGATGATTGACTCCAAGTGATTGATTCTCACATGATTTGACTCGTATCCCATTTCTAGTATTTGTGTATTTTGTAGTTTTTGTACCTTTTATATCGGTGATATAAATATTATATTTATGTGAATGATTGTGATATAAAAAAATGATCTTTTGAAAAGACGCATGTGTTAACGTTGACATTCCTACTTCCAGCATATTTGTTTCATTGGAATTGATAATAATTAATTATTGTGCCTAGCATAATGTCTCTGTTTTATTTTATATATTGAATGTATGTATGTAATCAGTTGGATAGATATTAAAACTTAAACATAATAACTTACCGATAATTTTTAATACCCTTCCTTGAACCCTAAAATATCAACAACCATTTGGCGACAAACAATCTCGCCGAATTAATAAAGAACACCTTTTATACCGCCAAATTATTGACATTCTTAAACCCTTTGAGGAGTATGGCCACATACGTGCAACCAAATGATGCGTTGTCTAATATTTATTGCCATTGTCATGTTTTAATCGAGTTGTTATTATGGATAAAAAGTATATAGATCTGTGACTTTTGCATTATTTTTATTAATGTGTTATAAGGTTTATATTTTCACATATAATATGAATTCTTAAAAAAAATACAATATAGCTTTCATATAACAAATACAAAATAATAAATCATGACAATTTGATGCGATTGATTTAAAATACGTAACAGATTACTATCAGTGACGAATTAAAAATTTGGTAGGCCCCGAACAGAATACGGTTGGGAGACCATGTTTTTCATATAACAGAATTTCATATTAATATAATATAAGCTAATCCACCGCTGATTGCTGTTATACCTTCTGTAGGACTTTAAAATCCTCTGCCTTAACTGTGAACAAGGCAATTCAATTAGGAAGATGCACTGGCTATGTCATGTGCACTGACTGATAGAATGACTCGAGTTACCATTGGAAGTCATGCTGGATGACGACCGCTTTCAAATATAAATTAATGAAATATAAATAATAAGCCAAGATCAGAGTATTAAACCCATATTGGAAATTTATCGTCATGGTAACTGTAGCACTTTTGCACTACACTGTAAATTCATGGTTTTTTCTTCTTTCTTGAACTCTAGGTGCATTCATTGACTTCACATTCCTTTTTTGATTTATTTATCACCTCACGCGTTCTGTTAGGTTTATTAAACACCAGGGGCGTATATTCAGGGTGTGCAAGTCGTGCGCCGCTCGCCCGTCAAGAAGACGATCATGAAGCGATATATTTAAAATGTATTTGCAAGCGGCAGTGAATCGTATATGCAATCACTCAAGGCGTTCAATACGATTGCCGCTCGCCTCGTGATCCCGTACAGTTGCATACATTTGACCCGTATGTGCAGGCGTCGCGTCAAAGTCATGTTTTTGTTTGAAATTTCAAGGACCCAGGACGATCTCTTTCATTATAGCTTACACGTGTTGTATTGGTTGCAAACTCATAGCGTTGTTAGGCGCGCACTAACTCCCAATAAGAAGCTATCGAAGTACACAAGGCCTGACTGTGTAGTCTAAATTTAATTTATGTAGAACAAAAGGATGCTAGTTGAATTAAAACAGAAAGGCACGTTTTACGATAGTGTAATAGAAAAATTCATGTCGCGAAGAATTAAACACAAGAAGAATTGTACAAATAAATAAAAATAAAATTCATGTTAAAAAAATCGTCTTTTTTGAAAAAATATGTCATTTACACTTTACAGCACACCCTACATCAACACCCACCGTACGCCACTGTTAAACACCATTAAATATTTGCATAATCCTGTTGTAATAATTTAAGAAATAACATTCGTTATGTTATTTTTAGATGCAAATTAGCAAGTGTTTTCAATTAAAATGAATAAAATAGAAAATTACACTATTTTAAGCCAAGAAGGGCTTTGCATGAATTTTTAAATGGAGTTTCATTGTCATTTATAACCTTCACTATATTTTTTCTAGCATCTGAATCTTGTGGAATATTCAAGAATTTTTCTTTGAGATTTTGTGAAACGGCGTGAAGTATTTTACCAAAATTAATATTCTTGGAAAATCTTTCGTTTCCCGATAGTAAAAATGGTATCATTTCATCGGTAACATCTTCATCCGTCCTATGTTGGGAGACAGACTTGTAAAGCATAAAAATAACTGGCAAAACAACTTCTTTACAACAGTAACTTCCATGTCGTAAATATTCTCTTAAAAGATTTTCCTTACTTTTGGTATTTATTTTTGACAATGCGGCAACTGTTATAATACATGATTGTTCATTTGTCAACATTAATGGAACAAAAATATATTTGAAAATATCTGCATCATATTTCTCAACTCGTTCGAGTATGGCTTGTTCTAAATTCCTATTGACTTCATCATTTTTCAATATCGGCAACAAAATATGGGTGTAAAATAATTCATTCCGATTCAATTTGTTGTTTTCAGGAGGAATAAGAAGAAAAGCAATGCTTACGTTACTGAGCAATTGCTTACATGAATTTTTTTGAAGTTTGCTGACGATATTTTCGAAATTCGAATGTTCCAACAGCTTCTGCAAATAAGAAACATTCGAGTCTTTCACTGATTTAAACTCGATTTTCATTTGTTCAATTATCACAGAAATGTCTACCCCGTCAATAAAAGTAAAAGAGTTTTGTGATTTCTCATCCGCTATTTCCATTAAGTCATCAATATTTGACACGTTTGTATTGATCGTACCAGGTACGCAAGTAATTATTTCATCTTGAGTATTTTCCGAAGAAATGCTTTGTATACTCTTCTGCGATAATGCAGATTTCGTATTTAATATATTCTTTGCAAAAAGAACCGACCAAGCATTTGATATCCCTGCCTCTACACGTTTTTCATTTCGTTTGTCCACAACTAAAGTAAATTTATCTAGAACATCTTTCGAGCGGTGATTGTAAGCCCATCCTTTCATTTTGACAGACAAACGACACTGCGAATTCTAATCGATTTTAATTTTATTGACAACATGCAATATTCGGCAATAATGTATGACTCAAATGTTTGTTTATCAATACAGTTCCATGCGGACTTGACGTACAAGCATAGACAAATTACGGCCGTATAACTACATATAAGCAAACTTGACAGTTATTTGGTGTTGTGACTATAAAAATAAAGATTGAAAAATACTCTTAGTAACGTAGCGACTCTTCATACACGTAAAATGTATCGCAATACAATATCTTATAAAAAACATTTTTAAAACATGTATTTTTTATTCCAATGGTAATATCGTATTACGATTTAAAATCAATAATATACAATTAAATTAAATGCTTGAGCGTGAAAAAAATATCAAGAGATGTCGCTAGGTATTGTAAATATTTTTATTATTTTTATTCTGTATTTATCGTTATAAGATTATTGCCATCATTAAATGCCTGCACTATAACAGTTCACAGTTACTGTGAATCAGAGATCTGTGAATGCTGTTTAAGAATCGGTAACATAACTAAAAAATTGTCTTGAGTACAAGTACATGTCTACGGTTTGGAGACTCAATCAGGGTCAGGCAGGACTATCTGAGCTCCGTTCCCACGTACTCTGAACACAATTACCATTTTACGAGCGCAGAGCAGGATATCGAGTCGACGCCCTCCGGTACTTAGGGGTATACATCCAGTGGAGTATGAAGGGGTCCTGCCGCCTGGGGCGATCCTTGAATTTGCCGCCTCCATATGTCCTCTAATTTTTGTTTTTAAATCACTTCAACTATTTTTAAACTACGAACTAAGTGTAAATACGCAGGTGGCTTATTTTTTTATGTATAAATATAATTTCTCGCAAAATATTTTATTTATATTTGAAAATGCCGTCCCCAAAAATGTGCCACCCGGGGCGGTCCGCCCCTACCGCACCCCCCCTGCTCCGCTACTGTATACATCACGTGAGATGGTAATCCGCGTAAAAAATACAATCAGAACGAATAGCCATAGCTGAAGCACACTTTCAATGAATGTAGAAAATCTGAAAAAACGGTCATAGTCAACTGCCACCACGTGTACATCTTGACAGTGCTGCTTTACGGTTGTGAGTCATGGCATATTACGAAAATACAAGGTAACCGACAATGGTATACTGTGCATCGAATACAACAGATACTTCAGGGGTACGTTGGTTCGATTCTGTGCAAAACGTTGCTGTATGAGAGCGATCTCACTAGACCAGCGAAGGATAACCTATGACACGCGTGTCAAATGTGACAATTAAGATATTTTGGGCGACACGCATACCTTACAGGCGATCTTCTCCCAATACTGAAGAACATTTACTAATATTTATAGTTCAATGATTAAACTGTAAATATTCAAATAATATTACATACAAAATAACAGGTAGTTATCTTCTGTCGTACTTTTTAAAAACAATACTATTATCGTGGTATCATGATTACGTCAATATCTAGAAACTCCAAAACCAATAATATCGTTTATTTGTCAGCTGTGCAACATAAACTTAAGAATAAAATATTCAAACAAACACACGTGCAATATGTACTAAAAAGTTTAAAGAATCAAGTTGCATCAACTATACTATAATTAATATCAACTTGTTTTCATAGTAGGTATAATCAACAAAAAATAATACGAGCGCCATAAAAAAACATTGTATTTATTACTGGTGAATAGCCACAAACAAGAACAATTGGTTTGCAGTTATCTTTTGCGGAAAATTTGTTGTTGGAAGATTTTTGTGCGAAAGAATTGTACCTACCGGTACCATTAATTATTTTTAAAATATAAGTATAAATTCCATTATCTTTCACTGTTTCACGGTTTGACTTTAAAATCAAAGTTCATGTCCAAAGTGGTTTTTAATGTATTGACACCTGTTAGTCACAGAAAAAAACAGAAATATAACCTAAGATCAACGATTTCAGAAGAAGAACATAGAAAAATGCTACACAAGCCGCCCTTGAACTTGCAAAACATTAATATTAATATTAGTATACATATCAAATTTTACTTATGATTGACACATATGTAGGCAGTTTATCTCCGCTATTATAGCCAGCCAAGCCGAGATCAGAAAACAGTGCAAGTTAACCCGAATGTGGTTACATTATGCAGGTTTCACATTTTTTTTTCGGTTTTGTTTGACTTGTTTTGAAAGAACGATTTCACTGGTCTATGTCAATCATTTACTGACGTCACCATAGTTTTGTAGTTTCATCATTGGAGCTTAGCAGTGCAGTGTGTGCGCTTTCAGGGTTTAAAAAATCAAAACACACATCCACGATCCTACGATAATAGAATTTTGTGATAAAAAAATACATTAATAATATAAGTACGGCAACGTTGAACGGAATTTACAGCAACTGTTTCTGCTTGCATTGTGCTATCGATTTTGCCTGCTATATAGCGGCTTCAACTACCTACCATGAAATCTCAAACAGCTGCAAACCACGTCATCAACATTATGTTATCAAATATAAATGTATTAATTAATAAATATATAATGACAAGTGTGTCTTCAGTCAACTATGTGCTTTATTTATCACTTGAATGGAATATTCTTGTGGAAAGATGCTATATTTAAACAAATACAGTGGAACCCCCAATTACACCCCCCGAATTACGCGCTGGCTTGAAATATTCGCCGCAAATCCCCCAATTGCACTGTCGCATCCATTTTCGTTGCTACGAGACGATCGTCTGTACGGCGCATACAGTCAAATGTTGGGTAGCGTCTGTGTATTCAACACTTGCCAGGTTATACACGTATAGCCGGGCGACTGTCTATGTGTTGGATTTTGGTGCGCTTTGAATTTTATCACTTAATAACTAAATATTTCGTCCATATTTTTTTTGGGTAAAACTAAGGGAAATCTTAGTTTTGCATTTTTTGCAGAATAAACCAAATACCTAATTTAATATGAGATTCACCCCGAATTACACTTTCCCGACTTGAATGTAAATGGGGGTTTTACTGTAATCCACAATTTGTTCTATTTTTCCGTTCTATCGTCAGAAGTCATCCATCTACCCGGGGATTATATTAATCTTATTCGTTTATGTAGATAAATTATCTCTGACTTGTTAACAACCGATTTAATTTCGTGCTGCAGTTATTAAGGATTTATTATTTTTTTTTACTTACAATTCCAAGTGAAGTTACGTAGTTATCAATATTACTTTCACATTTTGAAAAAAAATCAATTACTACTGAAAACTGAAGAAGTACATAGGTATATAATCAAATTTTGATAGTTTTGACGCCTTCTTTCTGGGAAATCATTTTTAATTTAAAATATACATCAAAAATTCTGTAAGCTTTTTTTAAAACAATAATAATTTAAGTTTCTAAAATAATTTTAGCCATCATGGAATAAGATTCTATATAAAGTATTGAAAGACTCACCCATCCAGAAAAAAATGTAATTGATTGAAATCAATAAATATGTACTCTAATATAGCGCTAAAGCGCTACACCTCCATTTCGACGTCAAAAATTCTCAATCATTTATAGAAACTACACATTTTACTATATTTATATTAACAAATAAGGAATCTAAAACAGTGACGCGTTTTTACGAACGTTAACATTTTAACCTTTCCAACCTAGGTATACGTTCGTAGGTACTACATTCCGTCTGTGCGGCGTTGTCATTCTTCCGAGTTTATATTAAAATAATAGTTGCATTTACGATATTAATTTTAAAAAAACATAACACCCAGTCTGTCACTGATGACACTGAAAATTAAAAAATATTGTTTGGATAGATTCAAATGTCTTCACATAATAATATTTATTTATATAGGATAAACAATGCAATCACGAATACTAATTACATATTCTTTTATATATTACAGAACCAGTTTCAATTATACTGCAAATACCTACACAGGTATTTTGGATTTCGAATCAGCATAAAAAAAAACTCATTAAGAATCAATTAAAGTGTACATGATCTTCACTAGGCGAAATAATATCACAAAAACCCATGCCTAGGGTTGCCATCATTGTGCCGTTGCTGACCCAGAAAAAAGCAATTGTGGAAGAAAGAATAAAAGCATATACCCAATATTTTCACGCTATCAATGAAACGGAGAAAAAATTCGGACATTAGCAGCCAGAGTGAGAACACAAATGATTCGCGGGGATCCCGATTAGAAATGAACCGCAAGTCATTTGTTTCTGTTACACAGTAATACGGATCAGTAAGAAATAATCGGCGAGGACAATCGAGTTCTTCGAGTCTTCGATTCGAAACTACGCTAAACAAATATATATTTAAAAAAAAACACTATTTTGAGCACCACCGGTTTCGCGCATCAATCGATAATACTTGTGATGAACGAATCCAGTTTTTTAATATGGTGCCTTCCCACCAAGAATTGATTGATTAAAACAATCGAACAGATTAAAAGTGAATAATTAAGTTTTATATTTTGGGACAGTAAATGAAGAAAAGACAAAAACAATTAATGTTTAATCATATTGATCTTGTGTAATCATCGACGATGGCTTGGCGCTGAAATAACTGTAAACTATTTGTATATTTATAGCTTATATAATAATTTAACATACAAACTAAATATGACTATTTTTTAGATCAAGTTAATGCGGATGAAATCAATACCACCTAAGCTATCCACAACTTAATTAAAATAATTAAAGAAATTCCAAGCAAAAGAATACTCAATGTCAATATAAATATTTTTTTTCCTTTTTAGCTGGTTAATAACCACTGACGTAATGGGGAATAAATATTATATATACATAATAGAAAGAACATTGAATACAAACGTATTTTTAATACGTAGGTAGGTATATCGTTAAACGATCGCGAAACCTTGACATTACAAATATTACAATGTTATGATAGTATAATGTGATGTAATTTTTAACAATTTGAGAAGTCAAATTTAGTATTGTGTTGCGAACAGGAAATTGAATCGTTTCATGAAATTTTAGAAACGATCATGATTTTTAAAAAACGGTTCGTTCATATCCTACGTCAACCAACACAGATTTGAGTTGCAATGTTGAGCTCACTTACAATCAGGCTAAGCGTATGGTGCAGGCGACGCAGCGCAGGGCAGCACAGAATTGGCAGATGCAGACAGGCGAAACAGAAATGCGCGAGACGCGTAAGAAGTAGATATTTATTTAATATCTATCGTATATGATATGATGACACTTTTTGGGAGTATAATAGATCAGTGAGCGCCAAAAAAGCAGCGTTTCAACAAGCTCAAGGGACACGTCGGTGTCAGTTATCACACCTAACAAACGTCCCTGAATAAGTTCTCAATAATGAAAAGTTAACCCACCTATTGTAATTTCTAATAGGTACTACTAGTATGTTCATACTTCCTAGACATTTTAAATAATTTGGTTTTCTTATCCAATTTTCATGATGTGAAAACGGTTTCAAGGTACGTAGGTTTGGTGAAAAGCTATTCACTATCACCATTCAATATCTACAAAAACACATCGGACTAGCATCGGAAGTCTTTATTTTCAGCCATTTGTTATTTTGGTTCAAATTTTTGTGGCTTATAGAAAGATATAATAGATCTTATAATGTCAATAAATCTGATAGATTTTACTTCTTGTCGTGATGTTGGCGTACTCTTTCAAAACGAACGCCTGTTATATGTTTCAGAGTAGCGGTAAAACGGTGCAGCCTTTTTGTGTACCATTAATATCTCAAACCTTCCCGTAACTAGGAATTCAAGTTTGACCTAAGCCACCTGGATGCAATTCATTTGTTTTAATCCACCAGTCCTTTCCTACAATGCCTTCTTATTTTTAGATGTGGATTGTTTATTCATAATTTATAGAAGAAACGACGTATTGGTTGCTGCTCTTAGCGTTTTTGGACTGCATTTATGCAACTCATATAATAATAGTTCAATATGATTATTATGCAGCTTGGAGATTATGTGGTGATATTTTTTAAAAATATTGGTTTTAGTTGTCTCAGCTATTTCAATTTAAACAAATTCATTATTTAATTCCAAGAAGACGACAGGGTATAGATAGATTGTAAATTAAATAATGTTTTCTACAATATAAGACGGAAACAAATAATTTACAAGGGAGTATTACTGTTTTATTTTTGATTCAATAAATTTTCAATGTACATTTTTTTAGGCATCGCAAAAAATATATATTTCATGAATGCAAACTGACGAATATTTAACGTAGAATTAAATTTGATATATTTGCGATTCCGCTGTTTGTCTCTTCCAGAACGTCCAATAGAATGACAAAGCAGCAACTTCGATTTTTATTAAATTTATAAGCCTAGAATTTCGATCAAATTTTTCTTTAATAAATTTCTGACTTAGTCTGATTTTCAAAGAGGCGAAACAAGTGTTATAATTGTTAGTATAATCAGTGGAATAACAAAGTTATCAATTTTTATAAAATATGAATTTCTACAAATTAACCGCCGAATACATCGATAATATTAAGATTATTTGTCAGATTTTAGCCTTATATTCGTTATTTATTTCTTAATTTAAACAATTGTATGCTGTCAAACTGATACAATCAATAATTAATAAAATCATAATGTATCTTTATTCACCCTCTCGCCAAGAATTTCAGGGATGCTTTTCGTGATATCAGTCAATGGAGATTCCACTGTTTTTGTAATGACAATTCTTTTGAGCATACGAAAGTTGATACTTCGTCCATTACGCGGATACCGCGGACAATATATATTCATTTAATGGTGGCTGTATTCCAGGCAGTGTGCTTAGTCTATTGCAGTGTTTCTCAACCTTTTTGGGAGAGTGGCTCCTTTTGAGTGTCTTTATTTTTCTGTGGCCCCCATACCTTTTTTATTTTTTTAGCTCACCGAGAAATCCCCGATTTGATATACTTTCTCCCAGAATATCTCCAAAACACCTTTTTTTTTTAGCTCACCGAGAAATTTGAAATCCTCAATTTGCCCGTGGCCCCCCTGAACTGTGTTGTGGCTCCCCAAAACAAAAATAAATCTCTGTGGCCCACCTTTGAGAAACCGTGTTCTATTGCACTACGAGATTGAATCAATTTATTATTACGAATCGTAATCTGGCTATATCGTCATTTATTAAGTATCTAACGACTTTCAATTCTATAACGAATTGTCACCGGCGTCATTTGTGCTGGAGTTAATTTATTTCCGTCTTTATTCGTATTTTTTCATATAAAGGATCTGAGAGCACCTTCGAGCTGATATTTAAGTTGCCCCTATCTGCTTCAATAATGGTTTCATTAATTACGTTTATACAGAATATCGCCATTTCTTCGGACATGTGATGTAGCTTTCGCGAGACGTATTTTCCAAAGTCAATGTTCTCTTGGGATATTTTCACATTAAAACTATTGTATTCTTTTGTGGTAGGTTTATTTTCTACATTCCCAGTGGCTAAGATTTTTTCTGAATCAGCGAATGACGCAGCAACGTTCTGAATCAAAAAAAAAATAGAAAAAAAAATTAAACTTTAACAGTTTATAGTATCTTATTAACACAGAAAAAATAAATAATATAATTCTTACATTGACGTGAATATCTGGATTCAAAATTTCTGCGGTGTCTGTATTTACTGCTGTTGGCGTAGATGATATTATATTGATATTATTGATAACCTGTGGAAAGCAAGAGATGTTCACAATGAGCAAGTTAAAATCAGTAATAAAACCTATACCATGCTAATTGAAAACTATACATAGTTTTGTCTTATTGGAAATGGTCATACAATTATTAAATTTATGCGCTAGCACAACTCTAAGTACGTAATCAGCTGAAACTATTAGACTGTCAAATATGTAAGGTATGTAACAGCACTATAACGTATTCTTCTGCTTGTCTTTTGCCTAGAGATTAAATATAAGAGAGAGATTGAAGAAGGCGCTAATGTACCTTCAAATCGTAGTGAACGAGAGCTATTCATTCGACTTCAAGAAAATAAAAGAATCATTGCGAATAACTTGCTTTATCACTCTAACACCTTCCAATATCATGCTGAGCTAGAAATCAAATGATTCACCGAGAGTTCATTTTTAAATTGACCTGCAATTTATTTGTTTTCATTAGATGAACAATCAAATCAAAGTGTTTTTGCGAAACGAAATGGTACACGTTTGATTACATGGGCACTTGGTAAATTTTTGAATTTATTGGAGGATTTTTGGGAAACTTCCAAGCATAGAGTCAACAGTAAATATTCATAATTAAATGCGCTCGATATGGAAAACTTCGGACTGACGTATGCATACAACGAAGGATTAATAACATTATAATATGATATTCACAGCAATATGGCATGGATTATATTTACCGTTTTCTTCCCATCTGCCGCAGTTCTGCTTGTTCCTGATTGGTTCAAAGCAGCCTAGAACGGACAATTATAATTAAGTTATTATGGGCTCTAGATGGGAAAAGAAAAAGGATTAGTAAATAATTAATAGCTCTCGCTTTGACATGTACTAATGATCGCGTTAACATCACATCAGATAGGTGGAAGCAAGTTTTAGACATGACAGGCACCAATTCGTTTGAACTTACAAATCCATAAATCGATTTATGAAACCTTTCTTTCCTGAGATTCGAGCCCGTGGACACCCCAACCGTAAATGACCAACTGGTTTATAAACATTATCTACAAACATCACAGAATCTATAAAAATCAGTCAAATTAATGACAGCTCTAGTCCAGACTGAGAATATGAAACAGTGGAATCGATAATAAGTTTTTTCAAACTCCTGATAAATGTCAGTACTTCACAAGAAACGGATTCTCTGGGCCCCAGGAGGAGAAATATTTTTAGTTTATCCAGCCATTTAATATAAAAGTAGTCAACTCTCTCTTAAAGTCTTTCTTTAAAACTTTTCATCTTCCGAACATCTTTCTAATATGAATCATCTTCTTTGGATTTGTCTCATTGAATGCATCATTATTGATTCCACTTTGTAATTTATCAGCTATATTATTTTAGGATGCCTTTATCTGTATACCATTGTTATTGTTCTTACCACTCCATTCGATATCCCATGCCTTTGTTTGAATCTTGTCAACCACCCAGACGACGCGTCGAAGTTGCCGGATAATTTCAATTGCTTAAAAAAGTCCTTCGCTTTCACTGCGCACGCTGCCCAAGAAACCGTGATCCCTTCAGCCCACTGCTGCGAGAGCCATAAGAGCATCACTCTGTCGAGGTCGTCGTAAGTTGACGTTTTCATTGTTTTTCGCTTGGGCAAACGGCTCACGCCACCAGAAAGTCCGGCAAATTCAATCAGTTTGTTTTTAATTTTTATAATGTCACGTACTGTTTGTTGGCCGACATTAAATTCGTTCATTAGCGACTTCACGGATAATCCTTCTTCGTATTTCGTTATCATTTCATGTTTTTGTTCAAAAGTAAGAACAACTCTTTTACGTTTGGACATGGCCAATAAGGGATTTTAAAATATAAGTGAAGAAGATACTAGAAACCAAATACTGACAAAATGGTGGATATATGATTATTCCAAGACTAATTAATGTGAGCATTAAAAATATATTTGCATGTACATTGTACAGATTAAAATTTCCATACATAAATTTAATTAAAGTTTTTTTTTTTTTTGACACATTTCTAGGGATCCAGTGTAGCGGTTAGCAACCTTTCACCGAAATGACAATTTTGAATCTTGCAGACAACTAACTTACTTTTATCAAAGTAAATACATACATACATTTCATATTAATAAAGACACAATATTCCTTTGTACTTTATTTCTACTTTATGTATCAAGTTCAGGACCGGTTTCGCTCATGGTGAGCATTGTCAACTGATAAGAAATATAATTTAATTGTGATATTTGTACAAAAAAAATATATAAATAGAATTGTTAAATTATATTTCTTATCAGTTGAAAATGCTCGCCATGAGCGAAACCGGTCCTAACCTTTTTATATAAATTGGAAATAAAGTATGTACAAAGGAATATTGTGTTTTTATTAATATAATGCCTTTCCACCAAGTATCGACAGTGAACAACCGAAAAGTGATACACATTTCTATAATTATTAAAGTTTAGTTTTTAATTTTTATATAATAAAATCTTATTTAAATTTAAAAAATAGGTATTAATTAGTGTGATGTTTGTTGCTATACTTTTTAAATAGGGCTTTTAATTCTTATCTTCAGTGACGTTACTACTACTCCCGTTGTACGTGGTGAGTATCGAAATGTTATATCGTTTTTGTTATGAAAGGATATCGCAAAAAACACAGCATAAATTTATATGCACGAATCCGAAATCGCTTAATATGTTTCACTCTCACGTTGTATCGATCCTTGTAGGATTAATTAATACCAACAACCCGATACGTTCCAAGCACCTTTCTTTCGTTTTATAGCTCCGGTTAATCCGCAACCCGGATGAGCGAGCGACCACTCGTCTACTGCCTCATATATTTCCTCTTTTAAGCGATTTTCGCTGCCGGCCTGGAACGAAAGCGGAATGAGTGGTGGTACACAGTGGCGTACTTAGATTTGAAGCAGCAAGGACACTGCGAAATTGGTCGTTAAATCAATATGATTTTTATCTTCCTGTCGTTTAACTCCACTACTATTGCCGCCTGTGTGGTCCAGTGGTCAACGTCGTTGGCTACCGCTACGGAGGGCACGAGTTCGAATCCCAGTACGGGCAGTTTTATAAATTGATTTTTCAATCGATTTATGAATTTCTGTTCAAAGGCATGGATATATGTGATGTTTTGAATTCCCCATCCACACCATCCTATGACGGTATCGAGCATAGCTAACCAGTCTGTCTAGCCATCCTTATTCACCCTTGAAAAGAGAGGTGAACAGTTATAAACAACAATTGTGACATTGAAATAGGAAAATACCCAATTGACGACATTAAAATATTATTCTTATCAGTTGGAACGATTTTTGTCTCGTATATGAAGCTACACAACCGGTGTCAATGTAGACATATTTTGCCACAACATAAAACGGAGTTAATGTAATAACAACAGCAATATTAGTAGCATCTTTCAACTATTCAAGAATGGCCTATCTCCACCAAAGTATGTGACAGTGAATCACCTTAAAATTTAAGACCAATATTACAGGTACCTACGTCATAATTCAAAGAGAAATCCGGTGGGAGATAATAATAAAGAAGATCCACTGCTTCAATATTGCTAGTGTCGCCTGAACTGAATTTCTGAGGCGCGTCGACTTGTTCAATCGGTTCATCAGACGTAGCACTGTTCACTTCGGATACTTTCTTGAATCTTATTTGATGTCTGGTCTTCCATCTTGATAACCAACCGTCGGTAGCTTTAAAATCCGCAAATCCCAGCTGTTTCGCCAACTGCTCCGATTTACATCTCAACATCGGGCCGTTAATGCGCTCTCCTTCTCCAGTTGCAGAGGAGTACCATTGATTGAGCGCCTCCTCAATTTTTGGATTCTTGCCTGCTCGTTTTCGTTTTTGTGATTTTCCCCTTTCTCCTCGCACCGCCCACTCTTCTCTCAACTTATCTTCCAGGCACATCACGCGTCCGATGGTTGATTTGGGTATTCCTGTCATCTCTGCCAATCGTCTTTGATTTGTGTTGGAATGTTGGTTTTTAATCAAATCAAGTAAGGCTATTTTTTCAGCTAACGTTAAATCCTTTCGTGGCATTTTTCCTGTTTTTTTTTTCACTCGCCACTGTAAGCTTTGGTCAATTAACAACCGTATACAACTTCAAATGAGGATTCTTAGTCGCAAAAGGGTTTTTTTATGAAATCCCAAGCTTCAAAACGAGTGTATTTTTACTACGTTCCCAGGCGTAAATAAAAATAAACATTAATAAAAGAACGCAAATGTATCATTGTAACTTTATTTTTGTTTTCCTTTAAATAAAGTAGATTTAATTCCAAGGGTTCGTTAAGTATTTAATTTATTGTCAACTTCTTCAAAAACCCTTCAATTTAGACCAACGACGATTATTGTTCATGGTATTAATTGTTTTGTCACGTTCATGAAGCGTAATAGCCCAGACAAATATAAAATTCATTATACATAAGCTTACATTCGATCTGTCATTGTCAAATCAACAATGTTTTTTTTTTCTGTATGATAGAAACACTGGCCTTTTAATAATTATTTAAAGTAATACTATACAAAAACTGTCAATTTTGTTCTTCTGTTAAAAAACGCGCGTCCTTCTTACTCAAAATCCTGTCGCAGACTGTTTGTAACGCATGCGCGATCTACAGAGCCTGTCCCAATTAAGCGGCGAATTTCTCTCAATAAGTAATGTCCATAAATTAAAGTAGCATGAATATACGGGATGCCTATGTTTGATGAATTCCTTTCAACTGAGAGCGTTTATCATGGTTTTATATACAATGAAATTCGATTATTGTTAACATATATATATATATATATATATATATCTATGAAATGATGTCTTATGAATCAATAAATAATAAACTGTGCTACATTTTATGTTAAAACAAAATTCCTGCATTCCATTTTTATTGAAGTAGTCTTTAATCCGAAATAGCATTTTGCTTTATTCTCATGCTTGGGTAATAAGTTAAGTGGTTCAATTTAAGTTTAGTGTGTAAATTATTTTTATTTTTTGCACGCAAATAAAAATGTATTATTAGTTATTAGAAAGATAGAGTAGTAGGGATAGAAGGGATAGGGTAGGTCCTGGGACAAGTAATTTTCTAATCACTTTCGCTACAACCCGTTATTTTAGGATTGGAATGGTGGGGCGAGGTAGAATTTTTAGACATCACAAACATCCATCCCTTCGAACAGAAATAGATAAATCGATTGAAATAATGCTGTTCTTACTGGGATTCGAATCCGTAAGGTCCAGCTGGGAAGCCAACGACGTTGACCACTTGCTAAATTGCTTGCGGAAAACGATATAATGAATACAATTTTTTGTCACTAAGTTTAATGTTATTGATATTATGCTCGTTAAAAAATTAACTTTGAATGTAACATTGCAATGAAATACAAATTTTCAATGATGCCAATATGACACTTGTGTGTATAAGCTGTCACAGCATACGCTGTTCGCACATGTTTGCTTCGCCTGCCTGCAGCTCCTAATTCTGCGCTGTCGTTCCATGCATCCCAGCATACACATAACCTAATAACGCTTTTCACCAGTCAGTCAGTTTAAGTTTACACAATCATAAGTCTTAACGCTACAGTATGGTGAAAAATATATTTTTTATGCCACTTAATTGACCTGTAGACAATCTTGAGTTTCCGGGCATGCGTTGTTAATCTCATGGTAATTAGATTTGATAGATCACATGGGCGTTTTTCGGTTGTGATTATGTTTGGTGGGATGGTAATGAATTTGCAATTATATTTGATATAATATATTGTAGCGTGTGCCATGCCATCACGTTAAACATATTTAGTTGCTATCGTATTAAAACGTAAAATAACTTATAAAATCCTTATTGCTTAGAAACTTCTAGCTCAATTTATTTTTTCAATGATTTCCAATCATAAAGCTAAACGTTATTCATGACATCAGTCAGGTAAATGAAGCTATGAATCACTACTTCTCGAATGCAGCTACGAAAGTTATGAAGAATTACTTGGATTTTTGTAGATTTAACATACTTGACGAAATAAAAACAATTTCCAGATATCATTGGCTTTTTATTTACAAAGAAAACATATAAAAAATATATAATTTTTACAATAATTCTTTAAGTTTTTAAAATTACAATCGTTCCAAAACATTCACTGATCATTTTTTAAAAATATGATGATGTATAGAATATTTTAATAATGTTAACAGTCAGGACAGGTCAACAGGCCACTGAACTTTACCAATTCACAGGACAAGAGGCAGCGGTCAAAAGTTCACAAATAAACTCATAGATTCTCTCCCTTAGCGAGAACTTAGTGTGCGGTGTAATTATTGAAAACGTTTCAGACGTATCCCTGGTGATGGGTAACAACATCATCAGTGTTGGCTACGGCTTAAGAATAAATTATGTCGATGGGATTCTTTAACTGGATAGATAGAGTCAATTTTCGGACCAACAGAAAGTCTGCAGGAATGCTACTACGAAATAACTTCAACACTCTTTTGTAAAACCTACTGAAGAAGTGCAATTCGATAAAAAAAAATCACTAGCTTAAGAAGATTTGAAAAAACGGCCAATAGGAAACTATCAACGCAATTATGCAGACACAGCCATATATCATAGAGATCCACTTAGTAAAAAGCATACATCGAGGTTCCACTGTATATATTCAGAATTCACAAACATTCTAATTCGAAAAACACGAAGTAAAATTGGAGCTCGGTATATGCAGCTCTCTCTCTAGTTTCAAAATTTCCAGCTTAGTTTTGTAGTTTTGCAATTTGATCTGTTCGATTTCAAGTCTCATTTTTTCTTTCCGCTGTCGAAATAGTGGGTCTTGATTCCCTGAAGATTGATGTCTGTTGGGTGATTCTGAAAATACCAAGTATGTGTTAGCTAAACGTAAATGATAAACGACGTATCTCACCCACCCCGGTTTCAAGTGAAACTTTTTTCATTATCTTCGTCAAATATTTTTTAAATCTAGCAGAATCAAAAGATTTACTTAAAATCTTCAACAACGGCAACTGAAATAAACATTCTTCTACCTGGTCTATGTGAAGATTCTTCATATCCCGCAGGTGCATCTGTCCCGAATTGCTCATTTTGTACTGACAAAGACTGAACATTGACAGATTCGAACTCTCCGAAATGGCACTGCGGTCCATCGCTTTCTATCGGGTCAGGATCCAAGCGTTCCACTTTAGTTTTGACCAGTAAACCCGTCTCCACGTCAAGATTTTCGTCATACTCCGCTTGTGACTGGAAAATAAAAATATGCAATTATTTACATGTATTATACACTAGCTATCAGCAGCTGCATCTTACTACTGCACTCTTCCTTTTTTTAGAAATCGTCCAGTCATTTCTAACCGTATAATAAGACATTATCATCGTTTATTGCTTTGAATTTTCTAACACTCGAAGGTTTGCATACAATTTTGCCGTTTCTCAAATAACTCATGAAATAATTCATTGGTTTATATCTTCACTGGCAAAACATACAACATGCAAAACTCATCACTATTTACACGTTGATTTATCAATTCTGCGGGATTTCTACACAATTGCTTTCTTATAATAGGACATTTTTTTTGTCAAATTGCGGATAACGAATGCAAAATCAAATAATTCAACCACGCCTTTTATTAATCTTTCCACCCCACCCATTTCAATTACTTAAGGCTGGTATTATTCATATTGCGTTCAAAAAAAACAATTTTATTGTAATGAATGTATGTTAAGTAAAATAATTCACGTATGCGGTGAAACAGCCAGGTTTCTGCTCGGGATCACAGTAGAGAGGCGACTTATGAGCTATACTAGTAACATCACACGCTCATTTCGAATTAATTAATCGTTTCCCTGCCCAGCCGTCAAGCGCCATTTGCCCTCTGCCGCCTAATTTGAATAATCATTGAAACTTATATAACATTGAAATTTTGTTAACTTCAGCAACAAATTTACTCACTTCGTATTTATTATAATATAATAGCACTTGAAACCAAATATAAAATTAGTATTTGTCTACTAATATTAGTGTATAATACTCCTGTCTACGATTGTTAAAAAATGTAAGAGGAAGCGAGATCACTAGTCATATATTTAATATCTAACTATTATACAAATTTGTGCTATGTACGTAAATAAATTAAGTTACAATAATGGAAACTTTTGTAGTATCAAAATTGTGGTAGATTGGGAAGTATTTAAATTTTGAATTATTTTTTTACATCTCACAGTGAATTTCGAAATCTCGGTATCAGTATTTACACAAGATCCCCCAAATTGGAGCAAGATTGGAAGTCCTAATTACGTACTGGTTGGTATTATTATTTTTTACACACTCAGAAAATACTAAAATATCATTCGAATACTCACTTATATGACGAATATCAGGTGGTGCGTATATATAAGGAGTGGGCGTGTGGGACACAGCTTTTGATCCCGTATAAATGCGGAATGGGCAGAGAAAGGGTTAAGTGGCGATTTCGTGCGGTGTTGCCAAAAGAGAGTTCTAATTAACAGGGAGTCAAATTAGCCAGTGGGAGTTTGAAATTAAACTTCACCAATTCGGAAAATAAATCAAAAGAAATCAAATAAAACGTACAGAATTCGACATTTTAAAGGTGTTATTATTTCAATACATTGTAATTATCTGCCACGGATAACCACATATTATACAGCATTTCGTAAGACTTGCATAGTACATACGAAAAGTTTATTTATTTTTGCAGTTGCAAATTAAATTCTTGATTAAAAGAGATCATGTAATATAAAATAAAAATTTACAACTAGTTCTGTGATACCTACAAACAAAGTCTGGAAGAATAAAATCATCAATTGTAATTTTATATTAAAAATGAGATGAAAATTAAAGTTACCACAACTTACTTAACACAATTATAGAATGATTGGGACCGGGTTTTCTCAGCGGAGGAACGCTTTCAACCCATGATAGAGATAACAGGCTTTATGTCAGCAAGTGTTGCAAACTCTGCTCGTTGTTAGGCTAGGCCAGGGGTCGCCAGACTTTCAAGTGAGAAGAGCCAAGTTGTCATGTAAACAGGATAGTAAAGAAATCATAGAGCCATAAATATCTTATATATATATATATATATATGTGTATAAATATTGATTTTTATGAGAAATTACGGGATTATTTCAAGATTAGATGTCTGATGAGCTACAGATATATATGCAAAGAGTCGAGGTTTGCCGACCCCTGGGCCAGACGATGGCGAAACAGAGCAGTGAAGCGTAGTTGCGCTCAGGATCAGCGCCACCATACAGGCGAAATAGGCAGCAGACTAGGGCGCAAACCATTAGGGGGCGCAGAAATGGATTTTAGTACTCATATAATAATGCATAATAATACATTTCATTTTATTTTAATGTTTGTATTTTTTCGCTGTAATTATGTATCGCATTCTATAAATATTAAGTATTCGAAAAAAAGAGGTTGGGCGGCTTAGTAACAAACAGTTCACGAGGAAAACTTCTGTTGCTTGAAAACTTGCATTAGAAGGCCACATGCTCCACATTGGGAGCGGACTTGGGAACTTAAAATATTTCTAATGATTCTGAATTGTTTTTTTCATTACTTTGAAAAAAATGGAAACGATTTGTTAAAAGGTAGTGCGCCAATGGCCGTTGCGTAGGGCTCCAAATTACATCGCGCCGTCCCCAGTTGTGCTCTTATTCATTATAACAGGGTTTCCCAAACATTTTCTGGAATGGAACACTTCGCAAGTCCGGAAAATATAACGGAACATTTAGCTGAATTTTTAAGATTTTTTTAAACTGTGTTGCAGCGTATAAAACCATTCCAATTTTTTTCGGAACACCTACTCTGGCTCCGCGGAACATAGTTTGGGAAACCCTGCATTATAAGATTCCTTTATCATATTCAAAAAAACATTTAATAGCTCAATTTTACCAATTGTTTGTTACACCTTCTTATTAAGTCTTACTCATCTTTATATTTGTAACCGTGTATCGATTTATGTTTTCCTCAGTGCTAGCGAAGAGTCGAGATGGATCTGGTATTTGTAAAAAAATGTATTAATAGTATTAAAAAAGTGTTTTCTTCAGATTTCAACTTTGTCTTCCTGCTCGAATAAAATACACAATATTATTAGGCACTTTTAAAGTGCAATTTTGGTATAAAGATTTCGTACACAATAAATGTAATTTGAATGCAGGTAGTTGATGCAAAGGCGGCGGGTGGATACGTTCGAGTAAACTAATCGAGCGTTCCCTCGCCAACCGCGTTATACACGAATCTCGAGAAAGCTTGCGCTTGATACGGCAAACAATTATGACAGGACTGCCTGGAATATGTTCGTCAAGAATACCTATCTGTTCAGTTTAATGAACTACGAATGAGTACAGACTTACCTCATCCATCTCATCAGTGGGACATTCCCCAGCCACAGATGAAAGAGTGGGTCTGAAAAATCTTTTTTTGAAATTCTCAAACCACCCTTTACTTGCATGAAACACTCGGTACTTCTTCATTTTTTTATTGCTGTTTTCAGGCTTCTTCAAAAACTGTTCATACATCTCTTTAGCCTTTTCGCGAATCATTAAGCCGCTTATGGGGACACATCTACTCTTTTGATCTTCTATCCACGTGAACAGATCCTTCTCCGTCATTTCCAAATTGTGATCGCGAGCCATGCGTGTCACTTTTAAGCTTGCGTTCGTTCCGCATCCGTAACTGGCTCGTATTGATTCAGCATTTTTCTTGATCGTCCGTATAGTGGACTCGTTTACGCTGAAAGCTTTTCCTACAGATATCGGCTTCTCGCCGCGCGCTAATCGGTCTAGAATTTTTATTTTTTGTGCCAAAGTCATAACCATTCGTTTCTTCTTAGCGCGGACCACTACCAAGGTCGGCTTAGAAGCCATTGTTAAAAAAATAAACAATAACAATTGCAGACTGCCGATAAAAACGTCCAGCTTTAAACGCGCTGAGTGCCACACTAAATAAAACGTGTAATATCAGTCTATCTCCCTCATCATGCGCGTAGTAAAATGAAATTCTATACGGTATTACGCGAACATTTCGTGTATGACTGTATGCCCGCGGTCGCCGAGCTGTGGTCGGCGAGGGATTGCTGCATAGCTACTAGATAGATTCGACAAATCAAGCTGCGCGTATCGTAAATTTTCGTAATAGTTGTTTACAATGCGTTGAAATATTACATACCGAACTAAAGGTTTTTTTGCCACCTTTATTTAAAAAAATGAAATAACACATTGCAAGAGGACATAGTGTATGTATTTAATAAAACAAATAGAGGCTTACTTCATATATCAGCGGGAACGCTATGAAACCAAGAGTGAGAAATCGGTAAAGGTACAAGCACATATGATGAGTAATATGGTTAGTAGTTCGCCAATAATAATCCTGTGTATAGTCAAATCCAAAAATATGAATGTAAAAAATAGTGCTAGTATTTACATTCAGCAGCATTGTGTTGTCTAGTAGATTCCTATCTCATCAGCCATAGAAATATAACATGAAACATATATAACGCCAATTAAATGATAAAAAAGAAAAGTTAGTGCCAGTCTTGCAGGTAAAAGGCATTAATTTAAAATCAACTCCTTCGCTCCAGAACAGATTATCGGTTATTCCTTACCAATTAAATGGATACCTTCTTTTCTATAGCCACTTTTAATCTAATTGAACGATATATTTTATAGATTCGGCAGTAACTTTGTGAAAGTTCATTTTTAATATAAAATTCAATTTGATAACTTTATTAATCCACTTACGGACAACAAATACACAACGTTGCGATATTCTGATGATGCTTCTCGAAGAGGCAAAACACGTGTCACAAGTTTTGTAATAGCAAGTGGAATAACAAAGTTAACAAACTTAATTTTATATTGAATTGAACAATTTTTCGGAGATATGTTAGAGTTGGTCAATATGTGATCAAAATAAAAATAAAATATTTGTAGCATTTGATAGTGAAAATTATCATATTACCTGTAGGTATAACGTAGGATGCGATTTTGAAAAAGTAATAGTATAAAATTAATTTTTATTAATTCGCTGCCAGAAGTAATGTCTACAGGAAGAACTTGAAAAAAAGCAGCCATGGTGTCCGCCGGTATTGATTTACACACGAGTTCCAGATTTCAGATGTTTTACGGATTGTATGATTTCAAGCCATCTTTTACTGGCTGAGAACTGTGGCTGATCACTGCTGACTCCTATTTCGCAGAAGTGTTCATAAAAATGTCTCGTACGGCGAGAGAGTTTTTAGGGACTTTTTTCTCAAGATTTATCTTAAACCTACGAATACAAAAGTTTCTCAGTTTTTCCCATCTTTGTATTTTGAAGACATATTTGATGCAATCGATGTCCCTGCTCTCAATGAAGTTTTTTTCTTATTTCTTAATTGGTCTTACAGTCGACTCGTTCACTTTATACTGTTTCGCCACATAAGATGAAGTTCTACTATTAAAAAGATAGTTCAACAATTCGATCTTCATCTGCAATCGCTTCACCTTTTTCGACCTTTTTACGGTGCCTTTACATTTTGAAAACATGTCTTCCATGGAAAAATGTTTAAAAAAATGAACAGTACATGAAACTATTTTTAATTTGTACAAAAACTTTTATTTTCCTATTGTTAGATAATATAGAAATAATGTAACCGCGAACACAAAATTTACAAATAGCAAGAGTTACCGGAATGACATCAGCGTGTAACTTCTACAACATCCCTTATACATACCACTAGTGTTTCCAACCAATACTACCAAGCTATTTTTGTATTCATGAGTAAAGCGCATCGCACACAGTAGGAAAAACTTGAGGGTCTTTATAGAAGTTACTACTAAAATAATAATAATACATTACAATATTTCAAATGGCTTGCAACATTTTCAATTGACAATATTAAACGTGAGGATCATTTCGGTACGGTATTTGTGAATTAGACTATGTAAATTATATTTAAGGCTATGATAAATATTGCTTAAAGATGATTCAAATATAATCTGGCGATTCCGTGTAAAAAAATAATTGCGAGATTTCTATTAAAAGTGTTTGACAAGATGAAAGCGTAAGTAAAAAAAGCGCAGAAATTGCGGTTAGCGCCGATGGATATATTGATTTATGATTGATGATTTGCAAACATATGATACAATAACTTTATACAAAAATTGAAAAACAAAAAAACAAAGAATTTCATCAAAAAAATCTACAAAAAGTTTCTTGATTAAGAGTCAGTATAGCAATGTTCAAAAATAGCATTGTAGCCGTAAGCAAGTATCCCATAAACCTTTTTTGTTTGATAAATCTCATATGTGACAATTTGAGAATTGTTGGAACCCTCTATGACTATATTTACTGAATACTATGAGGAATTTGACCATTATCAGAAAAAAAACATTGAAAAATACTCGATGAATCTTAAATATTTCAAATAAATAGTATGCGCTCTTTTATCATAAAAAGTGCCTGGATAATCGTAATCGATTCGAAGTACGTTTAACTTAAGAAGACATTTCGAATGTTTGCAGTTTTCATATATATATTTGAAGTTCTACGATAAGCCAGGGTTTCCCAGACTAATTCTGCAATGGAACACTGCTTTTTTGAGTTGGGTAATTCTTAATGGTTCAAATCAAACAAATATGTTGTTAAAACACTTTGGAAGACTCTTAAAATCCGAATCACTGATTAAATCAGTTACATTTTTTAATCTCTTCAACTTAAGCCTCTTAGTTTAGCGGTCACAGAAAATTGATTCCGAACCTTGGAACCATCCTTACTAGTTATCGAAAAATATTGCAAAAGAGGTGTTTTCAAGTTATGTAGGTGTTCGTGGAACACCTATTCAGGTTCCGTGAAACACCAGTGTTCCGCGGAACATAGATTGGGAAACCCTGCGATAAGCCATGACTAGTGACATCATATTATGATATGGTAGTTTTCTTTTGAAGTCATGGGTAACAAATAAACTTCATTTTCAGTATAGAGCTAATATAGACATTCGAACATAAATGCATCTAGCATATTTTATATTATTAATGATAAATGTCGAGTGTAGGCTACCCCTTACCTGTTGTGTTGTATAGTAAGCCTATGTATATGTTGGAATGTGTCTGTGTAGGTCATCGTGAGTATTTCGGGTGGTGCTATCTCGCTCAGACGCGAACGCCCCCCGGTGGCCGCTTTGGACTCGCCCGACCGCTTCCCCTCTCCTCTTACTGCAACCATGTATATGTTGGCTATACAACGTTGCCTGTCGTATAATTTTACTCCACGTAAATTTCAACTGGAACAGTTCAATGGACTCTCGAAATAACTTTAAATACGTTTTTTTAGTGAAATATTAGGTGTGTGATTGTTCCGAGACGGTGTTTTTGATTTCAGAAGGTGTATTTTGATGTTGGGTTGTGTTTTTTGTGTAAGTGTTGTTTCGTTGATACCTCAAGCCCGCGATCCATTCTGATCGGCCAAAAGTTCGTTCCAAATTTCCCTCGTAAACATTCTTAAAATATTTCCCACATAACTACCAAATTCTGTACATAATGTTCATTTAAGTTTTTACCAAGTTCGAAGATCATTTTCACCAGAATCGATCGTAAGCCCGATTCAATATTTGTCATATTTTCTTGATATTTCTCCACTTTCTTACTTTATATTAGTAAAATGTATATCAAACCATTTGGAATGGATCTAAAATGTCGTTTGAATAAGAAGTACGACTGTTATATATATAAAAAAAAAAACAATCAAAAGTCAATCATCCAAGAATGTTGTATATTTTATAAGTTTTCCTCCATATTATTGTGTTCTTTTACCATAATGAACTAAATAACCAAAAATGTAGTGATTAATTTGATGAAAAGTTTAATTTATTCGTGTTAATCAATAAAAACAGGTGGCTGAGTTTTTTTTTTTTTTAAAGTGTTAACTTCCATTAATTCTGCGCAGAAATTGTAAACAGTGATATTTATAATATAACAGTTTAAAGAAACTGTATAATTTGGCATAGAAACAGCAAGAAATTTAATTACTTAGTAACGAATATTCCGCACTAAAAGTCGAAATTGATTTATAGCAATCTTTCAAATACATACTTATTATAAGTTGCATCGACCAAATAATTAAATACTGTGCGTATTGTTTTCGAAAAGTGAATAAAAATAAAATACACGAAAAAAAAATGAAATATCCAAAAAAATATATAAATTTAACATTAATCCGTTATAACTTCGTTTTTGGCTCAAATATCTATCTAAAGAATAATGACTATGGAATTTAAAAAAAACTAAATTTCATAAAAAGTGACAAAAAATACCATTTTCAATGCAAATTATATGGTTTCTTGGCTGAATCGATGAGTAAACTATTGGTAGAAAACGAGTAGCGTTTGAATGACAGAATGTTACAATTTTAAAAATATTAAATGTGAAATATATCAATCAAGTAGAATCTTAGGCCAATTTGATAAGAGAGTAACAAATTCAAAACATGTATTTTTCTTCCTCGCTTGAAAAAGTAATTTTCGTTATTATAAATATTGCTATATTGAAATTAACCAGAAAAAAATTACATGATCTTTTTATTAAATAAGATATTATCTTTACTTAAACAATCTTCTCCGATTGCTTATGCGATGTGAGCAAATTATAACATAATGATAAGATAGAACAAAATCTCTTACAATTGAATAATTATATATTTTGAAGTATCTTTTATCGAATTGCCTCCATGTTGTTTATTTTCAGTGAGTCGGTTAGTTCTACCGATTAAATTAATCTAGGAAATTTGTGACAAATTGTTTAAAAAGTCGACATAAGTACATACTTAAATCTTACTTAGTTATTTACTCTAATATTTTAAAAAATAATTTGATATTTAGATCTGCATATATTTTAATCGTGGACGTTTATAAATAAATCGACAATTGATAAATTCACAATATTGTGTTACTTGGATATTATAAATCAAAATTAGTAAAAACACAATAATCCTTTGTACTTCATTCCACTTTATTTAATATGTCAGGACCGGTTTCGCTCATTACGAGCATCGTCAACTGATGCTCGTAATGAGCGAAACCGGTCCTGACATATTAAATAAAGTGGAATGAAGTACAAAGGATTATTGTGTTTTTACTAATATAATGCCTTTCCACCAAGTATTGACAGTGAACACCCTAAAAGTGATAAATCAAAATGCTTACCGCCTTTTACACAACGCAATCGCAAAACACCATGCTTAATAAATAATCTTTCTCCGACTTCGAATTGATATTGTTTCGTAAAATATCCAATTTCTATTTGACGTGATTCATCTATCTTCTAAAGCCACGACAGTAAAGTGAATGACAAAACAAAAGCTTCTTTTGAAATTTAAAAATCGAATAATTATAACTTGAATTTATTCGAGTCTATTGAATTGCTATATTATGTATACAAATATTGTCTATGTAGATAGAAATTGTTAACAAAATAAAAGAATAAAATTCTTTGCCAACAGCGTTTTTGATAAGGATATATTTAATCTAAAAAATAATTGTTTCGATAGCCTTTAATTTTAATAGAAAATATATTTACGCAACTCTATTTTTATTTGTTATTTAATGATCCGGCGAATTAAATAATGTTAACGAATTATTTAATAAATTAAATACATATAAAATAATATTTAATATATGTCTCAACACTTCCTTCACATTGCAAAAATTATGATTTTTTTATAATGGCAACGAAATGTTAAGAAAGTTTTCTTGTAAAAATGATTTTCGGGAATGTTTTGAAAGTGTAGCATACCTCGTATTGGTATGTATATCTTTAATTTAAAACGTATACGTACCTACCAATTTTTATTGATATACATATTCATGTAGAAAATTGAATTTCGTAAGCAAACAATATGGCGATAAGTCGTCCACACGTTCAATTAATTGGTCGCACGGTAATTTATCCGCATGGACTTCTGTGTTTAGTTTATATAATAATCTTATGATATTTAACTATTTGGTTTTAAATAACTAGTGCTTTGAAAAATTGTGTAGTATTGCATATTTTTTTAAATAATAAATGAGTCATTTATTCGCGTATTTTTTGATATTTACAAAAATGCATAACTTTTTGTGTTTTGATACTTATAATTTGAAAAAAAAAAAATACGGCTGCAAATAACTTAAAATAGTTAATATTCTTATAATATTCTACATGTCTTGAGGCAGTGGTGCGCACTATTTTTTAAATCGAGTGCCATTTTTCCAAATAATAAATATACAGTTACAAAGGTTAGGGTGTGGATGATCTGTCGCATTTAGCTCAAAACATAGACTAAATTTAGAACGCCTCGCTTCATAACAATGATAATGTAAGTACTATAGGTACATATAACGTGACCAAAGGAAATATTATTGTTTCTATTTACTAGATTAATTTATGCATTCGCTATAATTGTAATCAAATTTTCAACAGCAGAATAAACAACAAAAAAACGTTTTTTTTTAAAGCTGTGATCGAGAAATGATTCAGTGTCACCTAAAAAGTATCGTAAAAGTGAATTGAGCTTAGTAAATACGCACTGCAATAGTGTTTATCTCATTAAAATAAAAAATATGCAATCCACCAAAACACCAGATAAAGTCGTGATTGCACCCAATGTACTATTTGGCTTTGTCCACTCCTTAAAGGCACAGACCACTCAGCCAGCCTAGCATGCAGTGGCATGTAATTGAAGACACGTCATTTAATATATATTTTTTAATTGCTTTAAACGGGATATTTGGAAAAAACACCTGACTCCTACTCCACATCATTGATAACGTACACACATATATTTTTTTTGTCTTATTGGTTATTTTACTAATAAATTTTCATTTTTTTTTCAGGTGTCATTTCCGCGACGAAGTGTTTATAATTATTTAAAATAATAAATCTTTATTTTACTTTGATAGTATAATATATTTAATAACACGTTCGTCGAATCGTCTTATCCCTTGTGAAAGTTTTCCATTCACATCAGGTCACTCCTCATCATCCCGGAGCCTCCCCCCCTAACCCCCCGCCACCAACTTACGGTAAATTGGCACGTTTTTAAATTACTCGTTATTATATATACATAATTCAGCTGTGATCGAATACTTGCTAAATTTAAAATAGTTCAAATTTTAAAACATACATTGAATGTTTAATTTAAAAAATATGTCACTAAACTTGATCAAATCAAATTATAAAAATAGTCTACATTATTAAAATGCTTTTGCTTATGTAATAAAGTAAAAACTAAAATTAAGTATTTTATCTAGTATCTAACCGATTATTAACTGATTAAATAAATCATACAGTCTTCCTGCGTCACTTAAAAAATACTGCCGTAAATAAAGATTTACAAAAATATCGTTTTTTCTATTATTACATTTTAAAATTATCACACCCCCTAAATAGTGCGTATCGTATATAGTATTTAAGAATTTTAATTGTAGAAAATTCTGAAGTGTACCGGGAAGTGAAAGTTTGATATGGGCGTCAATTCCGACCAACGTTAAAAATTCTTGACGATTACTCTCGATACCGTCAGGGGGGATAAATAACTCGCGCAGTGCCGCAGGAGCATCGGATCGGGTCTAAAAAATCGCGCGTCAACATCGGTCAGCAGATTTCTTCGCCTGAGCCGGAGACTGCGGACATCGGCGAAAGACGGAAGGGTGACTTATTTACCGGGCGCCAGTCTGACCGAAGTTGCCCGGTGCTGTGTGTGTGCTTGTGTTTTTAACCGGGCAACGGTCGGTGTGATGCCCCCGGTAGTCAGGTGGTAGCCATGCTAGGTCCTCACGCACCACCTTCCGTCACGACCGCCCATCGCCATTCACCGCGCGCAAATGGCGCAGTACACTCAACGATCGCAGCCTATGCACAGGTAAATTTCTCTTCTATTCAATGTCATCTGGGTCTCCTCAAAAATGTCTCCATTCAAAATTTTTATCCTCAACAAACGAGGGCAACCTGAAAGAGGGTTTTTTTTGTCCAGACAAATGTACGGTCTATGATCCTAGTTATACATACGTTACGTCACACAGCTTTGATCACTTTTCGTTTGAGAAGTTTGCCACTCTTTATTAATCGAGTTATTCCACTCTTTGGTGGTGCGATGCTAGACACATGATTCAAGAATAATCTTCAAACCATCGATCCACCTAACTTTATTTAGTCAAAATATAAGTTTTCAGTCAAAAGTTAAAAGGGATAGGTGAATCTATGACTGACCCAAGGTAGCGTTGGGTCTTGTCTTGACATCAACGATGTCATTAATACGTATAATGAATATTCATTACAAAGTGTATGATATTTTTCTCTGAAATTCAATGTAGGTATTTTTGTTATGCAACTATTATTTTATGTGTAGTCGATACCTATTTCGGCTTACGCCCTCAATCATATACAAAATTGAACACAGTCATACAAATACACAATCGATTATTTGACAAGAACCAGACCGAACATTACCAAATACAAATTTCATATAAATATATAATAATACCATAATTCCGCTTCGTTACTTCTATCGTGGACTGTTCTTTAATTGCACTGTTTACATATTCGTTTCTTCTTCTGTTTTTTTTTTTTTGAAAATATCCGATATCCTTACCTCAGCCTAAGATTTACCATGTCGGATGTTTTTTTTTGTGTTTAATTCATTCTCGTCTTCCCATTCTTGTTTATTACCTTCTTATTTTACAAATGCAGCTCCGCTAGCACACCAACTCATTAAAAAAAACTATTATTTAATAAAGGAAACCTCTAATCAGTTATATATTATCATTTCTATACGATAATACCGACTTCTATATCAGTGCTTGCGTTTATTCATTATCATCGATTCATAAAATATTATGATATTTGAATCCATTTTGTCTTGGACTTGTTATTAGTCCATTTGCCGTTTTTGAATAACGACCGACCTTTGCTTTGCGTATGTGTAAAAGTGGCTTGGAATTCTGAGTAGATATACAAATTAACACTATTTCTAGTAGAATATAAAAACCCCCAAACACTGTAGATATATTATTGTAAACTCACATAGTTTTAGGTAATTCAACGCATAAGTACTGAAATAAAATAATTCGCCCGCTGTTGTCTAGTAACTAGTAACGACTGGGTTCGATGATGCGGTAAGGTCAATGTCAAATTTGACATCTAAGAGTTGGGTGTTTGTGATGTCAATTCACCTCGAATGAGTTCGATTTGTTCTCATATGATCTGTCAACTTTCAAATATTTGGCGCATTGGCATTAGCTGTAATACCAAATATTTTTTATAGACAAAAAAAAACAATGCCTCAACCTCTTCTACTTTTTTTTTCTTTCTCTGCGTTAGTTAAGATTTTTAAATTGCGAATTAACGAGTAAATTTGTTTTAACTACGTTGTCTGGACAAAAAACTCGATTAGGCCCATAGAAATAAACAACTTTTTTGGTAAGAATTGTAAGCGAATCTCCTAACTCATTGCTCTTCTGCTCTAATTCGAGATAAGAGAGGTTATATTTCTGGCAAAGTAAATATGACTGATCTCATATTCACTTGCACTGCTTCTTCCCTTTTGAATCGTTAATCTCAATGGGAAAAACACGGTCGCATTTACTATTAAATAAAATGGATTTCGACCAGAGCGCAGAAATGGATAGGGCCAATGGATTGAACTAAAATATGTTTTTATGAATATTCAATTGCATCAATTGAAACGGTATTCTGATATGTATACGAATATTCTAGATATAAATAACCGCTCAGTTATTTGACAGTTTTAATAATAACTAAATAAGTACTCGTCTGCAGCAATATTAATTGATATATATAATTCCGTAATAAATCGATTGGCCTTCTTTTAATTTAATGAGCATTGCCAAAATAAGGTACTTGTTAATTAATTGAATGTCTCCAGTGAAATTTGCGTTAAACGTTCCAGATGATGATGTTTTAAAATTATCTACTACATATAGGTAGGTAACGTACGTATCTATAAAATATTCCGATCGTCGACTGACTCTCGCAGACTCTGTGCTCGCATTGCTGCTCCACGCGATCGAGTATATATTTTACACTGTTGCCGGATGACAACATTTTGCCATGCAACTGTGGACGATTGAAGGAAAAAAAAGTAATTGTAATTGATGACAAACAAAACATGTAGGTACCTACTCTAAATTTTACCATCATTTATCTTGATAATGGCTTATTTTTACGCTTCGGTATTATTATTCTTATTCTGCTAATCAGCTAGGTTAGGTGACATGAATTAGTTGACCTTGTCGCCAAACGGAAAGTCAAATTTCTTTCTTCAAAAAGTCAAACTGGCCTACCGGAAATAATTTGATTAGCAAATATGATTACTTTTTTATCTAGGTATATTGTTGTAATCATTTTCTCTACCTAATGTGGAGCATATATAGGTATTTCAGCAATACCAATTGAGGTATTTCAGCAGTCAACTTTTATTTTACGGAGATAGTAGATAAAGCGGATTTATGACAGGACTAGTGGTCAACTTATCGCTGCGTCCCTTTATTTTAAAATTGAAATGGCGAGGGAAGATTTTTAGGCATACAGAAATATACCTACCTGTGCCTTGTCAAATTCACTTAAGTTTTATATCATTGTCTATATTGTTGTGATCTTTAGCTTTTTTAATCCATGTCCCCTCCAAATGTAAATCATATGGTCTCCTGTCTTGAGATACATTCTGTCCTGGAGGTATCTCAATAGAAGTTTTTTCAACGAGAATTTCTTGTCAATTGCTCATCTTCTCTTTTGCGAAAACAGTATGAATAGCAGATTGTGGCTAGCAGAGGACTAGTAGTTAACTAATCGCTCTAGCTACGTCATGTTATTTTAGGATAGCAAGGGAAGGAGGGGATTTTTAGACATCACAAACACCCATGCCTTCGAACAGAAATCGAATTAAATATTCTGTTCCGTACTGGGGCTCGAATCCGCGAGAACCGAATTATGATCTAACCTAATCTTAAAGCAGAGGAATTTATCCAACAATTATTTCACATGTTTCATAAACAATTTCGTGACCATCGCTGTCAAAATGCTGCCTTTTCAAATATCATGGCAGCGGACAGTTTTTCACATGGGAAACAAAGAAAATTCTTTGCGAATACTGACAGTTGACATTCAATATAATTACCTACATACATAACGATTTTTAAAGCTCTTATCAAAAAAGGTTTCTTATGTAAGCAAATTTCCTGTGATTTCCTACATCTAGTTGCCACAATTCATTCACTAAGTGACATATAATCTTGACTCAAAAATATTTCGTTGACATGGTAATGAGCATGCTAAAAACCAATACAATCAGATTTGTCCACCAAAGCGATTATTCCTTCTCTCGACTTCCTGATCCTTGTGTTCACTGTAGTGTGCATGAGTCCATAGCATTGCGTCACGACGACTTACGAATATGTATTGCACCATCGGCGTGGTGTTTTATATTTAATTTGCTGTATTGATTTTTATAGGTTAATTGTTTTTGTCTTTAATTTTTTTTTATTTTTTTTAACCATGTCCGCTCTCAATGTGGAGCATATGGACTCCTAATGGAGTTTATCTCAACAGAAGTGCTTCTACGAGAACTGCTTGTTACACAGTTGCTCAACCTCTCATTTTATAAAGAGAGTAGAAATAGAAAGATAGGGCTAGGGCAGGACTAGTGGTAAACTAATCGCTCTCGATACGCCCGTTCAAAGGATATGGTGGGTGGGAGGGGGTAAATCAAAACATCACATACATCCATGCCTTCGAACAGAAATTCATAAATCGATTGAAAAATCAATTTATAAAACTTTCCGTACCGGGATTTGAACCCGTGCCCTCCGTAACCGAAGCCAACAACGCTGACCACTCGGTCACACAGGCGGCTAAAAATAATTAACCTATAAAATTACCGCCGAAACCATCGAAAGTTTTAAAAATACCGTTTATTATTTTGTGTAAAAGAAAATGCAACAGAAGGTACACTGGATTCTTTTTGAACGTCGGGTACCTTCCACGGAATTCAATGTATTATAAGAAAGGTGTACTAAAATAAAAAATAATAGTAAAATAGATCTCCAAGTATACAGAAATCCATTCAGTGCTTATATAAAATACTTAAAAAAATCCTAACAAAGATTATTCATTATCGGTATGGAACAGCTTTCATAATTTAAAACATCCAGACCTGGTGTAATATTTCATTCTCAACTCTTTTTTACACGGTTTTTTGTATAACGTACCTATCCAGTGTATAAAATGAGTTGAGTGTACATGTAAGGGATTTAACACCGTGCTATTTCGAAACATTGTGAAAAGGGAGTCCAGTATAAAGTTATGAATTAAAATCAATAATTGTTATTTTCGTTGTGCGCTCGCCAAACATGAAATAAAATGGCGATTCGACAACAAGAAGTTGCCTAGTTGAAGTCAACTATATTTAGACGTCCTTGGCGCGCGATTGTTGGAAAGAGAACGTATTTTTGATGATTGTACTAGTTTTTCAATAATATCATTTTATAGTGTTGTTATTTCGATTCGAGTATAAATTCTCGAGAATGCGTTTTATCCAGGTGGCTCACTGGTAAATTTTTCATATACTACATCACTCACTTGCCTACCTGCTCATTTTTTTTGTTGTTGTTTATTTTGATGCTCGGTATCACATCGTTTTTGCGAACCTATACAATTCTCAACATAACAAAATCGATTCAACACACAATAATTAATTGAATTTGAATCGTTCAAATTATGTACATTCACCCAGATTTTTGTCACTGACGACCCGGGTTTCGCCTTTCGGCATCTTCAGGCGTTCAAGTGCACGGATGAACTTCAAGTCAGTTCAAGTTCATCCGTGCACTTGAACGCCTGAAGATGCCGAAAGGCGGAACCCGGGTCGTTAGTGACAAAATCTGTGTGAATGTACATAATTTGAACGATTCAAATTTAATATTGAAATTCTACCAAGCACCTTCGGTCGGAATCTTAAATTAAAGTTAATTGATAAAAAATCCTTTTCGAATAACTCCATTCGTAATAGTAATGGAACTCTCGGTAAATATCGTCGTCCCCATATAGTTTATTTGACCATAAGAAATTTAGGTATACAATATTTGGCGACATGACAATTTTTAGAAATAACAAAATCAATATTACATTTAGACATTAATACATTTTTCTTATTCTTCTCCATTCAACCAGAGACTTGATTTTTATCAAGGGGGAGTTACCAGTTTGTACAGTAAGGGATAAAAATGTCTGTTTCTTCAAATTCAGGATGTGGTTTGCCACCTACGCTCTCCTGACGGACGTCCCTGCTTTCTATTTTTATACAATAATATTACAATTTTCATTTAAAGGTTCGTTGTTACATATAAGAAAAACATAAATATTTGTTATATGTACAATACAGCATCTTCATGCCATCTTAAAAAATATTTTGTATTCTTTGCTACGAAATTTCATAATTCTATTTTACGTTTTATTAAAACACTTTTTGCACAGATTATATATCAAGATTAGGACCGGTTCCTCTCAACGCGAGCATTGTCAACTGACGAAAATATAAGTCCCAAAGTATTATTTGTAAAAAAAAGTTATACTGGTTAGTAGTAACAAGGTGTAAGAAACAATTGATAAAGGAAATGTGAAAAGATACACATTATTAATAAATGAAACAAAATCTTTAATAATTAAAATGTTTATAACCGCTTTCAGATGAATAGTAGTGATTTGCATTGAACAAGGAAAAATTAAGTCAGAAAGTTATACGTATAATAATTTCTAAAGTACAATGGTGTTAAGCAATTCTTTACATGTATAATAATTAATATGAAATTGCATTCAGAATGAATGTATAATTTGTTAGATATTTCGTAAAGAATGCTAATAGCTGATTTTAATTAAGGTCAATCGAGTAAGATTTCAATACCAAACTACCCAGATCCTTGATTTTTATATCTGGAAATTTCTGTACTTACTTGGAGTCCATAATTTCAATCAAAATTCCCAAGAAACATTGCATGTTTAATGATAACTTCATTATGCAACAATTTCAGCACATATTTAAAAAAAAATGTATAGGAAGTGCTGAGTACGCGTTGAACATTCTTTTGACTTCTCTGCGCTCAGGCAGCTTGGTGTAACTGTGTTGTTTCTCAGCCGGCGAGGTCACGAGTTCGAATCCTATTCTTCCATTGTTTAAGCTCCATTGCCTAGATTAGGCATTGTTTCATCTTGATAATGACAGCGAGCGGAGGAGAGGGTGGATTCGTTTTGCACTTTTTATCCAAGACCTCGTTCCTACTGCTTACCTGCACTCGAATTACTTAGCACACTTCGCGTTTCAACTATGTTTGGCTATTTTTCATGCTCCGAACTAATGTAGTAATTGTGATTTTTTTTTAATTCCGTGGCATAAAAAATATGCAATCGCATAATGCTCTTTACTGTCCAGTTGTTTCATTGAATTTATTTTTATTTTGCATACGTATTCTTTGCCAGTCCTATAATCGAGGGGTTATCACTCTCATACTTCCTTACTTACTTACAGTGATACCTTTGAATTACAGACTTCATTTTAACTTTTTCTGCTCGTATTTTAATATCTTCAAATGTGAAAAACAGTGCAGCAAAGGGTAAAAGTATTGTTACCTCAAAGGATAAGATTCGCATTCCTTTCCAAATACCACTTTTATTATTATATGTAGTTTTTTCTTTAAATTAGGCTTGGATACGCCTATTCTCATTCTTGACCACTAACCTCCTCGGGTCCTGTAAACGAGATGGGGTAGGGTGTAAACAGAACAGCAAACTAACTACATACTTTATAATACTCAAAAATCCCGATGTCCCTTACCCTCTGAGAAACGTAGAGAAACAAAAATACACAGATTTTGTTAAAATTTATTGACATTGGACGAGTCCATATGCTCCTCATTGGAAGCTTTTGTTTGGAAACAAAATCTCTGACAGCACTTTTATATCTTCAAGTCATCGTATCCAAAGTGATATCTGATATTACCCACCAATCGCTTGGACAAAATAAGTGGCCAATCACAGACACGCATTAAAATGACACACATGAAATACATCCAATCGAGTCTTCGCTTCAAAATTACTACGCAGAATATATCGTCATATTTCTGGCAGAAATTGGTAAATAACAAAACTGACAAAAATTAGTTAAGTATTCTTTTATGTCAATTCTTTGCCTGGAAAAACTCAGTTTGTTTATTTATTATTAATATCTACACGTTTAAAGGCAGGCAGTGTATATTCACTTTATACTCTTTATTTGTTTTAGATCGGCATTATTGCATCTATATTTTGATATTTCTCATTTATCTATGTAAAATAAAATATCGATGCTAGATGCTTTATCATAAAAGCTGAAATTTTTCATTTGTTGTTTACTCAAAACTATCAATCTGTTACTTTAAAAACTTAAACTTATTTTTAATACGACAGAATTGACATTGAAGATTTGAGCTAAAATTTTATTTTATAAATCGTAAATAACCATCACTATTGAAAATAACTTGCGAAGCACGAAGTAGACTTATACATATGTACGTAACTTAGTCCACTGGCGTTTGTTGCCTGTTCCTTCGATAATATTGATTTCGTGCCGTGCATGTATTCGCTTGCACACACTCAGGCGTAAATCTGGCAACGCCGCACGACGTTTTAACGTACAACACAGACGACACGACACTATCCAACCAGACAGATAATCAATTAAACTTGTGTAAAAGAAATGTCAATAGATATAAATTAATAAATAACACCTATGCGGATAAATTACAATCGTATATTAACAGCATTGTTCTTCTGTCTTCTTCTACGATTTCAAATAAAGAATATTGATTCGAAATATTTTTCCAAATTCGAACCCTTCCGAATTCGAAAGACAATTGAATGAGAATGTATGGTTAACGAGTTGAAGAAATTGTTTACCACTGTTTCATTCGTACCACTAAATTACGAATTTGATTGTAAACTCACATTTGTTGCTAGGATCAATCTGACGAATTTTTATTTCAAGTCGATAATTTGTAAAAATGTTAAAAAAGGTTTTACATAACTCCGATGAAGGCATACGCCGAAAAAGTTATTGACTAATTTAATAAAATGATGTAAAACCAAATATGTACTTGACTATTTTTATCATTATTACAATAGAGTTTTACCAAGTAGATGTCAATTCAATCAAAAATGCGATAATTTGTATCATATTTTATTGAGGGGCTCATTTTAAATTTGCTGGGCTCTTAAGTCTTGACACATTGACTCGGGGCAAATTTGCCATGAGTACTTGATAAAAGACTTCTTTGAATCAGCATAACTTTTACCCTAGTGGGAAATAATTGTTCTAAATTTGTGAATATATTAAGCTATCATTATTTAGTGAAGTGTAACAAAAATAATGTTTTTTTTTTACCAGTACTTCGAGTTTTACTGCCGCATACTAGGGTATCCAATCCCGGAGCCTTTTTGTGATCCCGGGATCCCGAGATTGGGCTCTCACCATGAAATCGTGTATAAATTGAGAAAAAGTTTTGGTGTCATGGAATTTTTCAATATTTCATTTTCAATTTCAAAAACCCAGGAATTTACCGATTTGCTCAAAATTTCAGCTTGACTCGTTTTTTTTTTTTAGCTCTTACAAGATTTTCAAAATCTCAAACTCCAGGAATTTATCGATTTGCCCAAAATGTCAGCGTGACTCGTTTTTTTAGCTCTGTACTGGATTCACTAAAAATTTCTCAATCCCGTAATTAAATTAAATTTCTAATTAAATCTTAATAAAAATTCGGTATCACAAAATTTGTCGGGATCGCGGAATTGGAAAGCCTACCGAATACCTATATGATGTTCGAAAAACGCGTATTCCGCGTCCCTTGGTGCCGATGTGTTAGAAAAATTATTTTTAACGTCCTGCTTTAGGCTACTTTTTCCCTGTCCGAAAAGGAAGGAGCATTTTATTTTAAATATTGAAAATTTAGTTGGTTATGCTCAAATATCAACAATGCATACTAACAAGAAAAAAGGGACCATTTTTATACACGCCACTAGATTAGGAAATGTAATCATAGTTTCATATACGCAATTCATGTTTTGTCTTTCTTGAAAAGCCTGTTAGATATAACCAGTGGTGTAGTAATAAATAAATAGGTACCAGGTCGGTCATTGATTTCCTAAGTTTAAAAAAAAACACAAGTTGTAAGAATGAAATTATATGTATGTAATACTTTCGATGGTTTCGGCGGTAACTTTGTGGAAGTTCATTTTAATATAATATTTAAAATAACTTTGATTATTCCACGTATTGTGTCACAGTTAGTTACACAATACGTGGAATAATCAAAGTTATTTTGAATTTTATATTATATGTATGTACTTGTAAATTAACCTATAATTTTAAAAGGTGGCAGGGCGACGCCCTGGCTCATTTTCAGGTGCCTGGTCGCCGACCTGGTCCCACTACACCACTGATTTATTTAAATAAATTAACCATTTCTTGTTGGTGTGATCGTCATAAGAAAATTGGGTGCACTCCGGACCGATTTTAGTACTGATGGATCCTCATTGTTTACTTTATATATATTTTTTATAATTCCATATCCGCTCCCTATACGGAGCATATGGTCACCACGAAGTTCCGCAACTCCGCTGAGTACATCCTGAGAATGGTCATCAGTGGCCTTCCACGACGCCGGTATCCATCCGGTTGGAAGAAGAGACAGGCAGGGTTCAGGCTCTCTTGAGGCATCCTTAACACGTGTCCAAGCCAGGACCACCGCCGCTTCTTTATTTTGGACGTAATTAGAGGCTGGTTAGTCCGCTCTCTAATCTCCGTATTCCTGACAAAGTCAGACCACTTCACTCCAAGCATTCGCCGCAGGCATCTATTTTCGAAACACAGTATACGGTTACTCTGCGCTTTCGTAAGGTGCCATGATTCGCAACCGTAAAGCAGCACTGTCAAGATACATGCGTTGAACAGGAGGCACTTGGTTCTGACCGAGTACAGCCGTGAATCCCAGACTTTCCGCATTGAGTTAAAGGTTTGCTAGCTATCCCTAATCGGATCGCGAGCTCTTTACACGGATTGCCATCCCCCGTGATGTGTACCCCCAGGTACCTGAAACCGTCGACTCTTTCGATGTTTTGATGTTTCGATGTTTCGATGACTTTATAATTAATGTTCATTAATTATGGCTAATACACATTCAATTACTACGCTTAACAGGTTAGTAAATAAAATCTATAGCTGTATTGAAGATAAAACTAACACCCGATATCCATGTTATCCATAAGTCGCGGTATGAAACGTGATAACTGACAACTGATAACGCGGTGACGCAATTCAATAAATTTGTTATTATTTGTTTTTGTAGTTCCTTGAATATATCGTAACTACCTATTACCGATGTCCAACTTTTACAAGATTGCCCCATGACATGATGTAGGGCTTGCATAACCGGTTAACTGGTTAACCGGTAAATCGACGAAAAATCTCCATCGGTAATTACCGGTAAAATTAAAAAAAATACCGATTATAACTGAAAAAAATCGTGTAGATACGGGTACATAGCAACGCGTACTTATTATTACTCTTTATGCTGGTGTCATCTGCCATCCATCACCATAACGACCACGCTTGCATAGAAAGGGGAAATTAAAAAAAAAAAAAACAAATAAAATGACCCGCCGAAAATCATATTATTGATCAAAACGATCGTTTTCATCTGCGGGACAAATATGTATAAAATTAAGGTTATATTCGAAACGTGAAATAATCAATATAATTTCTTTTACCAGAGCGTACTTTGATTACTAGAATTATTATACCCGACAAAATAAACTTGAATATACGTAAATAAATTCAATTGTAATGTTTTTCACTCAATTTTAATTAGGAACCAAGCTTGACGTAGCGTACCTATAAATGATTATTTGATCACTCATTTGTGTATATATCCACGTAAGAAAAAAACGACATTGTTCCTCTCAGAAATACTTAACATATATTATTTACGTTTTAATCTAGGATAGACTTTTTAGTGAACAGTTGTCACACGCATAATAGTAATTATTTATACGTTTTTACGGTAATATGAGAAATTATTAACCGGTTACTGGTAAACTGCAAGCCCTAGTGGTGATCCGTAGCTTGTTTGTTCTACTATTTTCGTAAGTATCTTTCGTAAATATTACACGATTTAATTATTTGCACTACGACTTCTCATGCAGATGTCGTGATTGCTTTGTTTATCAAATATTTCACACTTTTGTGTTTACTGGCGTGTAATCAGTTAGGTTAATAAAATATTTCGTTTCATATCATCAACCATCGACAAGTTGAAATTATTTGCTTTCAAAATTTTTAATACAGTACTACCGTTCTCGTAACCATGGTTTACTTTATAGTCCCGACCACACAAACATAAGAACAATGTTAAATATCATCAGATATCGGTGTCCGAAGTAGAATTTACGTGCGAGCCCCAGAGTCTGCAAGTGACGTCCTGTTATGATTCCTAGATATAATGTTTCCGTTGATGGCTCACCTGCTGAGCACCTATGTGCTGACGGTTCAGTAATAGCTCACCAAGTCAGTCGGTGTAAATTTTTGCCTTATTTTGACTTATAATTAGAATTATCCGCCAAGAAAGTTTTGTCTATCTGATAGAGACTGAAAATAATTCTAGAAGTCAAAAAAACTCTGTGACATAGCGGATTGACATACATATTATTGGGGACTAGTACTAAACATTTTTTTAATTGAATATTTGATACTTTCCCGCATCTGTTGGTTTTTTTTTTTTGGGTTCATTGAAAAACAAAGAATTAAGTTTCCACTGTCAAAAAACTTCTATAATGGAAACAGCGTAAATTGAAATTCACAATATCTTAAAGTTATGTGAATCGATCACCTAACACAATTTTATCTTTTTATTTAATAAAATAATAAAACAAATCTGGAACAGTTTACATTACACCTATCTATAATTGCATGTTCATTAGATCTACTGCATAATAATAAAAAAATACGATTTTTAAAAGTAATGTATTTATACGTAGGTACTTGCTTTTTCATATCTACGTTGTCAGTTCTCGTCATCATAGTAATATTGCACTAATTTCGTAACATTTAACGTAACTACCGCACCCTAAGTGAAATAGTGTCGTAGGTCATTATTGCATTGTATGTTTGGAGTGCTTAAGTTTTGTTTGGTTTACTTTTGTACGATTCGTTGAATATTAATAACTTAAATTGCGCCAGGAAAACATTTTAAAAAAATGTGAAAATTAAAGTAAACATTTTTTTAATACTTCGAATAAATCGTGCCTAATACAAAAAACCTTCTTCTACTCGAATTGCGATAAAACATGACATCAAAAAATGATTCGCTACACCACGGTTTCTCATCGGGGGGCACAAAGCACGTGAAAAAATAATTTTGAAGAGAGCCACAGCACAGTTTTGGGGGGCCACGGGCATTTGCAATAAGACCTCAGGTTTTTAAATTTTGGCAGCGACAAAAAAATGTTTCAGCTCAGCGAGAGAAGTAAAAAAAAAGGTCCCACATTTTTGGAAAATCCGGCGAGAGCTAAAAAAAGCTCTCTTCTTTTAATTTTGGGAAATCTGTAAATTCCTGGGTAAAAATTTAAAATCTGCTGGCGAACAAAATTTTCAAGGAATTAAAAATTATTTTAAATATGGATGGTTCTATATATTTCCACTGATTCTTGAAAACCCTTCAGTTTTCTTTTTGTGTATGCATGATGTACCTATGTAGGTACCACCAGTTGGTAAATTTGAATTAACTTCACCTACATACCTATATTAGTATACGTAATCAAGCACATGATTCTTGTCACATCTGAGGCGACGTGAAGTGTAAGGCAGATTTAAAAACAATAATTATCATATATTTCAGACGTTTCAAAGTTTTTAATTGACGAAATGTCGAGATAATAAATTATATGGAGCAAGCAAAAACTTCGTATCCCCTGTTTGTGGCAAGCGGCACGCTATATCGAGCGATTCCGCGCGGCGTTGCCGGATCGGAGCGCCACGTCCCCCCGCAACCCGGCCGCGCATCCTTCCCGGCATTCATTCGACCCGACCCGTCGGCAACGTTTCATTTCTCGCCTCTCCACCTACCTACAGCGTGGCCGAAAACTCGACGTATAATAAATATGTATATGAATGAATTTGCTTTATTTTATCATGCATTTAATTGTTATTATATAATCTATATGAGCAAGAAATCCTCAGCAACAACCGTTGGCATGTGAAATATTTTACTTTTGTTTGATTATTTTCTATACTAGTAGATACTTTATAATTATAAGGATCTCCGTGGCCCAGTAGTTACGTTCAACGTTTAAAGCTACTATCTCAAGACTATTTTGATATTTTTATCACCCGTGAATAAGATATTTATTAAAATTTTATAAAGCGATCAACTAATTTGGTTAAAAATGCATGTATAATTTAAAACCTATGAATCCGAAGCTTGTTTCTTTATTAAATGTTGTTTTTTGCTGATAAATTGACATTTCAATTTTATAAATAATCGATTTAATCTGCGATTTTATCTATTTCTGAAAAACGGAATAGCAAGAGTGACATTCAAACAAGGAGCTTGATCGACTTTCCTTAAATTTATTCTATACAAATGAGCCAGTGTACCATTTAATATTCACCTTAAGTTTAACCAGACAGCTGATTTAGACGAATTATGATCAATAATCAAATTATATTTATAACTGATAACATGAAACCCAAATTGCTTTCGACCTTATCTCCTAGTCCTTGTCGAACTGAATACGATGTCTTTTAACTTTTTATTATGATGCGATCTTGGTTCGCATGTTTAATAAACGCAAGAGAAAAAATCTTATCTAGGTATTGCAAACTTCATAAAAAAATCTTTTGACAAATGTGGCATGTAGCTAAGCTGTCCAAATAACCAAACGCAACCCAAATTTCACACAAGTAATTTATATTTATCAAGTGTTTCAAGTATGCGATCAGTACACGTGTATTATAAGTATTCACTTTTATTAAAATAAGTGGAATATATGCGTGAAAAAGATAATATTTAAATATGTATATATTTTTTAAATATAATTTAAGTTGGAGAACCGCACGTGTATGTATCGACTTTAACGCGTTTAAAATGACATGTCAGCATAGTATTACATTTATTATTGTTACGTATTGTTTCACTGGAACTGTAATAAACACCTAGTAATCATATTTCTTTTGTAAATAATAAGCAAAGCAAGTGTTTCTACAGTAGTTGCAAAAATATAGTAACACATGACCTTGGCAATGACTGACTGTAATCTGATTATGTCAACAATAGTGAATGCTACGTAATTGATAATTTTGCCAAATTATTTATTATTTGTCGTATAATTTGAAACAATTGTTATCACCTATTTTATCATTATTCTGATTTAGGTTATAGTAATGACAAAAAATTGTTACAATAAATGTGCCCAGTGCTTTCATAAAAGGGAAAAAAACTCTGCAACTAGATATATATATATATAATGTATGTAGTAGGTATGTACTATTCAATTGTTTTCCCCATAGAATTCATATCTAAATATTAGTGGGAAAGAAAAAAAAATGGAATGTGTCCACCCCGGAAATAAAAATAATCACGGAAAATGGAAGTTGGAACCTACCTCGAAAGATCCGCATGGATTTAAAAAACGAGAAAAACCACCGTGCAGTGTAGTGTGCAAAACGCATTTTTCTATTCATAATGACTTCACTTTCCTCTCAAGCTATTTTTGACAGTTTTTTTTTCTGCGAATGAAATTTAAAGCTAGTGTTCACATGAGAATATATCTATTATAACAAACGTATTTGAAGATGCCTTCCTTCGATCAATGGAATTGAATAATTTTACTCGAATTTGTTCACACGGTTGAAATATAAAAAGTTTTGTAGTCGCGTAAAATATATTTTAACCATTATGAACTTACTAATGACGTAATCACTTTTAAATGGCCTATCGTTGATAGTCGATAACATAATGAAAATATTGTCACCGTACTGGCAGAAGTTATTAATTAATCAAATTGACAACAATGAAGATATTTGGATATCGATCCTTTTTCTCTTAAAACTTAATTGGTGTATTTATCTTAGATTTTTATCAATAATTATCATTTATGTTAATCGCAAGACTCTCAATTGTCCCTTACCCATTAATTTCCGACTTTATTTGTGTCAGATCGGCATACCTAAATGCATATATTTTCGATATTATAATTATGTATGTATGTAGCATAAAATGTTAAATTTTTAATTTGTTGTTTACTCAGAATTATCAATTTGTTACTTGTGGTGACGATATGTGAAGTTGGCTCTATTTTAGTCCGACGTTATTTCCTGTGCATACATTCGTACATTCATAATTAATCTATGATAGGTAGGTATACAATTATCTATACCCTGGAGTGACACTCACGAGTGTTCATCTATTTGGCAAAATATACATAACTCGTAATTCGTGAAATCCAGTAAACAAAATATGCGCTGGAGTCACTGGCAGTCGTAACGTTTTGAAAGGATGGGACAAATGGAAAATCTGTAAATTCTAAAATTAAGACAGAAATTTTTTGAAATCCGCCAGCGAGCTAGAAAAAAGGTGTTTCATCTTCTTTTGTAAGTTATTTTAAAATCTCTCGATTTATGCCCTTTTTCTCAGTGATCAATCCCGGGATCCCGAAAAGCCACATCATAAATAATTGTGAATGCCTAAATTGTCTAAGAATCTCAAACAATTGTGATTTTATGGTGAATGATCAATCCCGGGATCACAAAAAGTGTCCTGGATTGGATGCCTAGTGCCTAATGAAATAAAAATGCATCTTTTCATCGATGAAACAGGGCGCTCGTTACATGTATTTATTTATATTTGCGTTTATAAACGATTCTCAAAATCTAGATACCTACCAATCTTAATATACGTTTTATTAATATGTCGTCGTACAAACTTCGTCTATTTTACAGTTTATTTTAAAAATAGTTTAAGTAATTCGTAATTGGTTCACATCGAAAAAATAAAAATACATTGGATGAATAAAAACTTCGTAACTTTTTTTGTGGCCGTTCTGTATAAAAATAAAATGAGAGATCGCATCGCTGTCTATCTATATATATATTATATACCATACATTTTACCCAACAGTACCAATGTACTTTTTCTTAGTTATTTACAATGACTTCGTCTGACCACCGTTGGTTGGAACATAGTCTCAGACTCTGCTTACCTGAGAGGTTGGCTTATTCCTATTGCTTTGAATTTTTTAAAAGTAATTTTTACTATTAAGTACTATGAGAACTGTATTCCGCATCTCCTGTATTAGTAATCGAGACAGATTGACAAAAACATATCCGACTGCACCGCGACAACTGTAAAGAGTTTTTAACGATTTCTGCACCCATTGTTCAGTATCTACATACCATGTATTAGGACTCATCATGAAGCATTTCATCAGGCGTCGAATTTGGTATTACATACTAATACTGCTTGTTTTATCAGTGGTTCAACATCTTTGCAAGTGACAACAGAAAAATGGGGATAGGAAAGCACTGGTAGACTTAGTTTGGCAACCAATCTCGTTTTCCTACGATTTTTTTGTGGTAGGATTACGGTTGAAGTAATTGTTAACATAACATCACAAACATTCTCGCATTTGAAAGCAAATATATATATTATTATTTTTTTACCATGTCTACTCTCAATATGGAGCATATTGACTCATATTGGAGTTTATCTCAACAGAAGTGTTTCTACGAGAACTGTTTTGTTACTCAGTTGCTCAACCTCTCTTTTTCCAAAGAGAGTAGGAATAGAAGGATATGGCTAGGACAGGACTAGTGGTTAGCTAATCGCTCTCGATACGCCCTGTTCATAGGATAGGATGGGTGGGAGCGGGGAATTCAACATATCACATACATATCCATGCCTTCGAACAGAAATTCATAAATCGATTTAAAAATCAATTTATAAAACTGTCCGTACTGGAATTCGCACCCGTGACCTCCGTAACCGAAGCCAACGACGTTGACGACTCGGTCACACAGGCGGAATTCTATAAATAGCTTGAGAATTATATGCACATACGAATAGTACAAATGCCCAAGAGCATAGACCACGTGCCTACAGGCGCAGCAGTAATTTTAATTCATATGCCAATGTAACATGTTTCCGACCACAATAAACTTTAAAAGTATTCACAGCCATATCCGTTGTCTACTCTGTGTATATAGCCACCCACGGCATTCTCTCTAGCCCGCAAGTCTCGTCACCTCCCAGGTCATCCTAAAGTCCCGAACTACGTATGACGTATGCGTCATACAGGTGATCATCAGTGACCCATATACGCCGGGATCCACATGTCCAAGCCAGGTTCTTCGTTGCTTTTTTGTATTTTGGATGTCCTATGAGGCTGATTATAATGCCCATATCGTATATCTGATTTCCTGAAACGTCAAACTACCCAAGACTAGAGTGTTGTCTGTTTTCGACTAGTTCTGCCATAGCATTATCCTATTCCTACTCTCTACGAAAAAGAATTTTGAGAAAATAAGTATCAAGCAGTGCACGTAGAATTAACTTTTGTTGTTATAAACTGCAATAGAAGTTCGTATGCTCAACGGACATTTTTTTGAATCCATGTCCGTTCGCAATATAAAGCTTGTGGCCTATATTTAATAAACGTATCTCAACAATCATTTTCTACGATAACTGATTGTTATTCTCAATTGTTCAAACTCTCATTTTTTCGAAGAGAGTAGAGATGAAAGGATAGCTACAGACCCCGCTGTCATCAAACATAAATCGATTGTAAAAATACTGTTCATACTGGGATTTGAACCCGACAGATCCGTCACGGAAACTTACGACGTTGAATGCGCTACATACTCGAATAAAAAATAGTTTTATAATATTAATTGTATACATACCGACTATATATAAAGGATTGATGAAGGAAGCTTTTTTGGTACATTATATCAGGGCCGTGGAGTCGGAGTCGTGAAAAATGAGCGGCTCGATTTTTTTTTGAAAAGTATAGATGTGTATTTAAACAAAATAGTCAAAAGTGTTAACATTTCATGCTTGGCTGACTAAAGATGATCTGATGGCAAACATATATAATATATGAGTTAAAATGAATATATTGAAAAATTTCCTCCGAGTCAGAGCGTTAATTCTTTAATGTTGGAGTCGGAGTCGTCTTTTTTTCACGCGACTCCACAGCCCCGCATTTAATAGTTACGTATTGATATTTTTGCAACATACCTTGGAAAGGTTCCCCATTACCGTACTTCATTGTTCAAGATAAATGGAACAAATCTCTGTCGAAATTCTATTCCTCTTAACTGTTGAATCTTAACTTTTCTGCTTTCGCTTATAATTCGTAATTATTGTATCGAATTTTATTCAGTGTTTCTCCTTTCCATTGTTGAAATAAATCTCATACAAAAGACTCCTTGTTCATTGATTCTCTATCTGACATTGTTTTCTAGGTATTGTCTTAAAACCCAAGCAGTAGCGTACCCACTTTAACTTTACCACGGATGGAGAAAAAGTTTTAATTTTTTTCTGGAACGTATTCATCGAACAGAGTATTCGAAGTAACCGGGATTGTAAATTTTAAATACCGGTTTTTTTAAATGCAAAAATATCAGTATTTCGGTTGATTGAATTTGGTTTTTTTGATTAAATTTACGAAACTTTTGAATGTGTAGAACCATCACATACATTTTTGATAAAATGAAATGTTTTGAATATGTCAAAAGTTGTATTGATCTTTACATGTTCCAGAATTGATGACAGTGTATTGCTATTTCAAGAAACTGCTATTTATGTAAATCAATGGTTTATGAAGTGTCGAAATATCAATTTTCGATACAATCATCCGGTATTGCAATCCCTAACCGCAGCAACGTGTATTAAAAATCCGTGCACGCTACTGCTTGTTAGTATTTACTGACTTACTTGAACTTATATTACTCAACTACCTACCGCACTCACCTTAGGGCTTACGCGCCATCTTTTTCTTAATGGCTGCCATGCTTCGTGTACTATTATGCTAATTACTTATTGATTGATCAGCCTACCCGGCTGAAAGAAGAAAAAAACATGGAATTTGTTTCACCTCATTAAGTAAATCTGCTTCTATTTTCCGATAGTTAATTTAAATTCTCGCTAAAAGATTATGCCAAGGTGAAACTGCATTGTTGATCAGAGTTATCACACCAACCTGCGTTTCAGGCATGTATGAAAAATTGGACAAGACATTTTCGCACAGTGGCAGTCAACGTTCCCTCTAAGCTGCGCGCGCGCGGCCGCGCAGCAATTTGAAAGGCCCCGCGCTCTAATTCCGAGTTGGCGCGCACTCCATGACAACTATTTAATTCATATTTGATTGGCCCGCGCAGCTTTTAAAATTTCCGCGCAGCTAACCTCTTGTATTCTCTCTTGGGGAGCATTGGTACAGTATCTCTTATTTTATTTTGTTTATTGTAATGACACTTCAACTTCATTGTACTTGAGTGAATAAGTGAGTTTTTTATAAGTGAAGTGAGCCAAATGATATTTTAGGAAAAAATGAGTTAGGTACGTAATGGTATAATAATGGCGTAAATATCATAAAAGTGAGTCCAGGTCAATAGTCGCTTTATTATTTGGGACGTAATAAAGAACTCACCCCCCTCTTACCTCCGATTTCCTTACAAGTTCAAACCGTCGCACCCCTTGATGTTTTCTGCAAGCTCTGTTTCGATTTACAGTATACGGTCACTCTTGTAATGTGCCATGACATGCAACCGCAAAGTATCGCTGTCGTAAATCAAGCGTTGAATAAGTGTCACTTGGACCTTTTGTACACTTCTTTTGTATATCCACCAGCGTGGGACCTAAAACAAAGGTCCCACGCTGTGTATTTTTGAGAAATCCGCAAATTTTCTGGACTTCACAATTTTGCATGAAATTGTTTCTGGCCAAAGATTCCCTAGTCAATTCCCTGTCAATGTTTACTGCGGCCTTATTTTGAATCAGATGAATTAATGTGGTTTAGATTGAAAAACGTTCCCCACCCCTGGCTTAGAAGTTCTATTTGACATGATTGGTATCACGACTTTTTCATACTGATATTGTATTTGTATTTCGTGTAAATTAGTGGTTTCTCTAATTTTCATCATGATTATAATTTTATTTATTGTTAATTAATTAATTAATTTATTGTTAATAATTAAAATTATAGTACATGACATAACAGCTGACGCCAATTCGCCATCTACTTGACAAATATAATGAGACAAGATATAAAATAAAACTACATAATATAAGTATCAAAATCAAGAAATTTTGAATGATTGGTATTCGTAATTACAATTCCTACATGCGAAATTTAGTTAATACAGTGAAACCCCCAATTGCACTACCCCGAATTACGCGCTGGCTTGAAATATTCGCCGCAAATCTCCCAATTTCACGGTCGCATTCCATTGTCGTTACTACGAGACGGTCGTCTGTGCCGCGCATACATTCAAATGTTGGCTAGCGTCTGTGTATTCAATACGTGCCAGGCCATACACGCATAGCTGGGCGTCTGTGTGTGTGCGGGATATTTACTACTACAAAAACTAAATATTTCGTCCATATTTTTTTTTTCAAAGCTAAGGGAAAAAAAAACCAAATCCCTAATTTTGTATGTGATGCACACCCCCAATTACACTACCCCCTATTACACCGTCCCGACTATAGTGTAAATGGGTGTTTTACTGTAGTCGTTAAGAATATTTACCATTTATATTTATATTTGTTATCAAACTTCAGTTCGAATTATTCCTTACGACAGCCGCGACCCACGCCAACATAATCATTTTACAGTTAAATATAAATTTTAGTAAAACAAAATAATATGTTGTAGTGTGTAATCAAATTTCATGTATTGTAGTTTCAGTCTATAAATATAAATGAATACTGCAGATCCGGTCAATTATTATTATGCCTAGCTCGCCACTTTAGCGTTTGCATTTTGCGCAGTTTCATTTCGTTGTTGCAATAATTGTCTGGTTTGGTTTTGGTATTGTGCTATGAGAAGCGGCCGACGAAATCGGAAACGCATTGCTATGAACGACCAATTATTATCATTAAGTGTGATTTGATTTACACCGGAATTTTTTAATAAATATAAAATGCTATTTTTTTTTACACAGTTAAAATAAAGTAATTTTAAATGTTTTTGTAATCAGAAAACCGCACCGGAGGAATTTATCGTTACTTGATGCAAAAAGTCCGGGCTGAGGAATCTATACGTGTACAAATGCTGCGTTCTTTTTTTAATTTGTCCAATAAAGACAAACCCAAGAAACTGCTTTGTTATTCTTCTGATTGTTTACTTTAAAGGTGTTAACTGTCAGTACTTGGTGGAAAGGCATCATATTCAAAAATAAAACACTCATTTGTACTAATTTCATTTTTTTATTGATTGAATTGACATTTATTTGGTAGAACCCAATTGGAATTTGAAATTAAGGTAAAAAAAAACAAAGTATTTAGTTCAACATTTTTTTTATATATACCTAGTTCATAGCTATTTTGGCGAATGCCTTCATCAGAACTATACGAGTAGTTCTGATGAAGACAAACGTCGAAATATTTCGTATGCTATATATAATTACATATAATGTTATGATTTTTGACTACTAACTAAGCGACGTAGTATTTGGCAAGCTATCAATTTGAGTAATTTGTCGATGTTGGTTACATTTCGCCTACATAATTCAAATTGAAAACCAGGTTAATTTATAAACTCAAATTAACACATTTATTTTATGCATAATAATATATAATATAATCACCAAATCATAACAAGTTTATAAAAAAAAATACGCAAGTAAATTCATTGATTACAATCGGGACGGTGCAGATCAAACTCGGATAACTCAAAAAAAATATTCAATGATAACGCAACCCAACATTCCACTCTCATCTATAATATATGTTCGAGTTATCATTCAATGTTCAACCTCTGAATGATCTCTGCCGTATACAAAAACAAATACCTATCTACTTATTTAAGAAAAAAACTGATTATTCAAATACTTAATTCGTTGGATATTAGTTATTTCTGAATTTGTTTGATGATTAATACCAATTTTAAGCACTGTTTATAAATAGAATATGTATCCAATGATCATACGCATTGTATTTAAACATGCACCTCACTAATTGCATAGTGTATCACTAATGGACTGTTGATAAATAAGGAACCCAAACCATCATCTATGTGTACATACATTACATAGTCTTGTTTTTGTTTCATAGCTATTTTTTAATATACAGAACAAGTTCATTAATGTTACGGCAGAAGTTTGTTGGGCAACATAATAAAATAACAGCTAAGCCAGCTTCGTGCTCCGAGCGCACCTCAATGGAATAAAACCAAGCCTCTCAATTGAGCGGCGTTGCCGAACGTCCGATCCCCTCGCACCCCTCCTTCGGGGGATTCTCTCGAGGCAACACCGCATACCGGTCGTCCTCCGCTCGCGCTCGCTGAAGGGCCCGGGGGGAGTTCGCTGCGTTGCCGGATCGGCAGACTGCGCTCTATTCGCGAGCGGCGGCTCTCCCGGAGCGGCCGCAGAGCCGGCAACGCCGCGCTCGCGCTTGTTTTCTTTTCCCTGGGATGCGGCGAGAAGGGCTCGAGTAAATTTGGAACTACGTATGCTTCCACAGAAGAAAGTTCAAAACAAAAATAAATTTGTTTTTCGGTCTTTTATACATCGGGAAAACTTTGTAAATACTTCTTTTTCTTCTTCGCGGTGTCTTACATTTCGCTTCTGGTCGTGTTTTTACTGTTCTTACATATCTATTTAAATCTATAATAGGCATCGATATGGTTATATTATGGACGTTTCCTTATAAAAGTCTTTTACGCATTACTTTAATGATTGTTATATGGTTATATTGTTCTCGTGTTCACTGAGGGCCAACCGGTCGATCTCAAAGCACAATTTGGTCAATCACTACTGTTTGAATTATATACTAAAAATCTGTATGAATATTTTTAAATCATCATTGGTTCCCCATATCTATCATAATACTTTGAAAAACTATAGATGAAGAATCAATCCTACAAACTTTATATAAAATTAACAATAACTTAGATTTTTCCACGTAAATATTGTGTTACTGTGACACGTGTTTCGCCTCTTTCAGAGGCATCCTCAGACAATCTTACTTTCACAATGCTAGCTTAAATATGAATGATTTTAATTTTACTCTTCTGACATATTATAAAAATCAAAACGGGAAGCAATGAGGGGAAGATAGAAAAACAATAATAATACTACACATGGCATTTACGTTACAAAATGATTAATTAATGAGTTGCATCAATTAATAAGGCAGGGTTTAATCCATTGGAAATATATTTAGCAGTACCTGTCGTATTTAAGATATTATTTAATAAATTTATTCCTTTCGACCAGAAATCGATCGGAAAAATGCTGTTCGTACATAAATATGTAGAAATATAATAAATCTACTCCCTGTTTTAAAGAATATACCTTATTTAGTGAAAGACTTGCATCTATCCTTGGCCGGTCATTATCTTCCTATGGTTTTGATACAATTTACCTCGATCGAAGCAAACTTAACCATAAGTAGGAATAAAAAGCACTTCCTCTTGTTTTATTTCTATACATTATTAAAATTAGAAAATAATGTACTAATCCCACCCGTTTTTACAAATACCTGTTGATATTGGCCATGCTTATGCGATTCCGTATAATTTGAATAGTGTAAAAGGTGACATTTTTTAAATTTAAGTTTTCACCAATTTGCAGGTTAACCCGTATCGGTTCATGTATTATGAACTATTTGTATGTAAATCGGCCAGATATTTCAATTTTTTGAAGAAAAAAAATACTCGTATTGATTAACACCTATTTCTTTGCTTTCTTACATTTTTTTGAATTTATTTTCACTTTATTATTTATAATGATGTCTAGGTTAGAGAATCCAACCACGGGATCCCGTAGAGTTTTCGATACATTCCAATCCCGGGATTAGAAGCCATGATCCCGAAACTTACGGGACTAATTTTCTTATAAAACAAACGTGTTGGTTTTCAAGCTGAGCGGCAGTTTACATTCTTTGCGATAAGACTTACCGCATACAAAAACGTAATTGGATCCCTAACATATCAAATTTTCTTATCGCATTTATTTGAATGCATTTTACATCAGTAATAATTTTTCGGTACCTTTGTTTTCTATATCTTCTTAATGGATGTTATCAGATATCAATCGCAATGTTTTGATTTTGCGTGCTTTTATGTTTCTTTTGTTCTATGAACACGTGTCAAGTAAAACATATTTCAATTAGCTTTCTATATTAACAGTATGATTAATATCAAAGCGCGCCGCCGACTTCAGGCGACTAAAGTCATCAACAACCGCATATAATATTGTCATTTTTTTTTCGCCTAATATTATTGCAAGAGTTGAAAATAAATTCTCACTTTGACTATTTCTATTGAATGTTCTTACCATTTTCACTGTAAAAAATGATCTTTCTACAAAAGCACTTGTCGCCGGATATGATATATGTATATAAAAATATATTTTACTGGTTCTTTGCACAATGAAACCGTAGGTAGGCTAAATGGCGAAACAATTGATGCTCTGGTATTAATTTCGGGCATATTTAAAATAGTAATAAAATTACTTGGTGCAGTGGTTTCCAACCTTTATGTTACTGCGCCTCCCTTAGAAGAAAAAAATCTTCGCGCCTCCCCATCCTTTATTTCATATAGTAATAAAGACACGTTTTAATGGGTAAATATACATTTTGGGCTATTCGTGACTCCCTTTGCAAATAGTCCACGCCCCCCAGGTTGGAAATCGCTAACTTAGTGTTCTCTTAGGTACTCTTGCAGTCTGAAGTAGGTAGATACTTTTTTCAAGTAGGTAGATTCTTTTATTGACATACATTATTTTAAGTTATACTGCGTATTTTTACATACTGTATGCATATTAAGTTCGTTTGATAATTATGATGGGGCATATTTTTTTACGAGTTATTAAAAAATTCACTCATTCACCTGTACATCGCGAATGACTTAGATTATGAGAGCTTTTTGCTTACGTTTTGGCAGCCCACAGCTGGTTATATAAAATAGAATAAATTGTTCAATTTATTTTTCACCAATATTATCATTTTTTATTTCATAAAAAAATTTACTGTTCCCGGGATCGAAAAATTCTAATCCCGAAATCCCGGGATCAACATTTTGGCTCGGGATTGGATTCCCTAGTCTAGGTATTATTTATAATGCATTTATACCTATAATGGGAATCAATAATAAATTTTCGTTTTCAATGTTGTTTTTTATGTTATATGCAAAGGGCTTAGAATTCTTGGAAAATAATAAATAAATAACATTACTTTTTGGGTGTGTCGCCTAACGCTTATAACAAATTTAAGTTTTTTTTTTTATATAAGTGTGTTATCTATTTTATGCCTTGCTTTTGTTATCATGTTTACAATTTAGGCACGTGCGATAAATAGGAAATTCCGTTATGCTTTCACGGTACGGCACGCCCCCACAATTGCATACATGATACTTACTAGATCCATTTTAGTTGTTTTAATGTTGATGATGATTTATAATTCATCGATAGTGAATTATTTCTCAAATCGCCTGTGGTCTATCGGCTTGATGTTTTTGAGAGAAGAAAAAAAAATGTTTGCCGATGCCCTTTAGTTTAGTTAGTATGAATTTGGACGACTCTTCTGATTTTAAAGGGTGTTACTTTCTCGATCCAGAGTTTACGCTCTGGTAGTTTTTTTTTTTTTTAACTTACTCTCAACTCTTTTTTTAAAACAGTTCTAAAATAACAAATACCATATTTTTATTCGAATTATTTCCAAACAATATTCTCAGAAAACAAAAACGAAGCGGATTACAGATTTCATTAAACAATACAAGGCGGTAATAACAAACGAACGGCTTCATAAGATCCAAACACATTAAACGTGTCAGACATATCCAATGATGTATGTCTAGTCCCGCATAAAAGTCCCTATATATCTATAATCAAATAGCTATGAAAAATATTTTGTATAATTTTATTATATATTCGGTTTTCATATTACTTCTTTTACACGATTTTCTATATCAAAATGTGGTTCTTTTTTCAAATACCACGGTTTTTAAATTCAGGCAAAACTACCGTGTAAAAAAGTAGTTGAGGATATTTTCTATACTTCCGGTTATGACGTAAACATATTAACAACTCGAAATAATATAATAATGCACGTAACCATTAAACACTTTTCAAACAATACCTCTGTGAATATTTAAACAACTAGATTTTGTAAAAAGTAACCTATAATTTGAATGAATTTTGCATCTCGACTTATCAATATATTCACCCTAATAAACTGGATTTTTTGCTCGTATTCTTTATTATGATTGAAATTTTATAATTTAAGATTTCGACTGAAGGTGCTTGGTGAAATTTTAAATGATTATTTCATCCGATTCTGAACACGTGTGTATTTTCATTGTAGAAAGTCGATTTTTTTCCACAAAACTGTTGGATACATTTACTGTGCTAAATCAGTCTCTTTTTTTAAATATCCTTGGGTTGTATTGTATGCAACCTGTACTATTATCGGTTATCAATCACACTACAGCGTTTCAATTAAGTCTTCCCACGTTTAAATCGCGTTGGTACATTTATAAATAATAGAGTAACTTTGGAACTATACGTGCAGTTAGTTTGCCCATACGGCAGCGATTTCCAAACTGGGAGGCGCGCCTCCCTGGGGAGGCATGGACTATTGCAAAGGGAGGCGCGAACAGTCCAACATATTTATTTACCCTTTAAAACGTGTCTTTATTACTATATAAAATAAAGTATGGGGAGGCGCGAAGATATTTTTTTCTTCAAAGGGAGGCGCAATGACAAAAAGGTCGGAAACCACTGCCATACGGAAAACTGATCGCGAAGAAAATTTCCCAAACGGAAAACACATTGCGTATAACACCACTCGTCGCGCCGAAAATTGAACGAAAAATTGACGTTGCTAGAAAACTTTTCCGCGTGGAAACTAAAATTCAATAAAAATCTTTTTGATTTTAAATTATTCTTCCCTGCTTATAAAATTGTTGATTGTGCATCCAGATCTTTTAAAAACATTGTCTGAGTTACCCTATTTCCAATATTGCTGGTACTAGTAATTATAGATCTCTTCTATTCTGGATGTCTTCTGCAGTATTTAATTTTGTAAAATGTACATTCCTTTAATTTGAAAAGTAAAAATACGTTATACACTTCAAATGATTCGCTTTCCATACAATTTATTGTATGTATTTTTTGTAATACCAATTATTTATTACACTTTTTTTTATTTTTTTTTATTTGATTTTATCAGTTGATAATGTTCGGCATTAGCGAAACCGGTCATGATATAAATAAATAAAAGTAGGAATTAGTACATGTATTTTATTTTTTCAATATAATGCCTTCCACCAAGTATGTGACACCCAGTGGCGGATCCAGAAATTGTCCCAGGAGGGGGCCATTCAATTTGAAAATAAGCATGATACATATATAATACATTAAAAAATAGATGAAAGCCTTTTTTTATGCGATTTTTTTTGCGCGATGTTAAAATGACGCGATTTTTTTGGACGGCACCGTAAAAAGATATTTTTTGAGAAACAATTTTTTTTTCATACATTTTTGATACTTTTTTACGCGATATTTTGATTTTTGGAACCGATTTATCAAATCATATGAAAGTGAGGTTTTTTTACGCGCCACCTTCCTCCAATGTATCGCGTAAAAAAAGATTGGGTGTATATAAAAATAGTCAATACATAATTAAGTAAGTATGTATTCTATAAAACATAGTAAACTAAACAATTAAAGAGCCCATTTCAAAATAAAGTTTTAATAAATTATAAAAATGGAAAATAAATTGTCCCAAGGAGGAGGCCAAGGCCCCCATGCCCCCCCTCCTTGGATCCGCCAATGGTGACACCACAGTAAAAACCCTAAAAGTGACCTCTGTTTTTTATTTGTATTGTTTTTTTTATCGACCACGAATGCACTGAATTACTGTGTGTCCGCAGTTGGGGAAAATTAATTATTTCTTGAAATGTCCTTTACGATTTAAATATAAATGATCAAAATCAAATGCTTTACTAAAATGAATTCAGGATTACGTGCCTTGTCAACGAATAGTAAATTCTTATCTAATAGTATACATATAGTTGTCGTAAAAACTATATTAATTAAAACAATTGAGCCTAAGACACTGAGGTCTGGGTCCAGATTATGTGATGTTTTAATTACTAGGCTGCCATATGCGGAAAAAAATTAGCGCCGGGCATTTTTATAGCAATGCGAAGGTTAAAATTCGCATATTATGACGAATATTGGGGCCCCCCTGCATTATGTATGTGCGGCTCGGTCGGGGGTACGTGGGTGGAGGCAGGCAGCAGAGGCGCTGGCGGTCGCTCTATCGATTGCTCCGAGGGTTCCCCGCCGGGCTCCCCGTCCCGCGCGGCCCCGCCGGCGAAGCCCGGCAACAACACCGCCCCCACCCGGTTTCAGCAGGGGGTGAGATTGCCGGGCAGCGATCCAGAAGGGCGTCAACGACATGTACACAGCAGTATCTGGGATTAATATTAAAATTGGAATATTTTTGAAATCCGGTCGAGCAATACGAACTTGTGCTTCGAGTGGTTTTCATTGCGTAACGCTACACTAAGTTGACTAACTCTGGAAACATACTAATTATGAATACATATATGTATCTAAGAGTAATTATTTTATAAATATGTTTTTTCGTGTATCACAAATAGTAAAACAAAAGTCTTGAGTAATTTTTCGTTTGAGGAGAGGTTTCACCAAACTAAGATAAGTAGTTTAAGATTTCGACTGAAGGTGCTTGATGGAATCATTCAAATTATGTACATTCACACAAGTTTTGTCACTTACGACCCGAGCTTTGCCTTTCGGAATCTTCAGGCGTTCAAGTGCACGGATGAACTTGAACTGACGGGCAGCAAATGAATGTATCACTAAGTTTATAGTCATTGCTGGCGAAAAGGAATCCTTTAAGATAAGTAAATTGAAACCTCCCACTTTACGTTTTTGAAAAGAACGTTGAAAAAAATCGCTAATAGAACTACATAAACAGCAGATCTTAATGCTAACAAAAAATAAAATCTTAAATCTACACCAATTTATATTATTTATACATATATATTTCTGCGGCATTTTCATATAAAAATCCTTTCTATTAACTTATTTTTATTCTAAGGTTTGGTGGTCGTTGGTCGTGAACGTAGTTAAAACCTGGTAGCTTTGTATAGGTCTTTAACTTATCATAAAGTGTGCACTATTTTGAATATTTGAGACGCAAATTGCGGTAAATAAAAACGTGAAATCGGACATAAAATGTACTTCCAAGAAAAAGGTCTGCAGAAATCGCACTCAAAAACGTAAATTAAGGACACGTTAAATCTACTATCTAAAAAGGGTAACACTGAATAATAAATAAAAAAGGAAAGGTATTTACAATAATAGATTTACATTGCTACACACGGGGGACGTATGCAATTAAATACGGTACATATATATACGAATTTAATGAAGACAATATTTTCTTACCACAATAGGAAATATAAAGTTATACTTAATTTTGATTCGGTCGTATTGTATTGCCTTTTATTTTATTTACACAAACATAATATTTCAGTCCTGTATTAAGTATAAACGGATCTTTATTATTGTATTCATGCTGAATTTATCAATAATTTTAATATTGCAATGTCAAAATAACTATCTATTTATACACATGACTCGTCTAAGTAGAATCGTTATGTGATATCAAGTTTTTTTGCTAACGTTTGGTAAGTCATTCTTAAGTATCAATATTTACCAAAATACGAAATGGTGGATTATTTTCTTTATAAAAAAGCAACAAGTGACAATTTTGCTAAATTTTATAGTTTACAATCATGACTGGATTATTTGTAGTGAAATAGATTCCTTGGTATGCGAATTGCTTTTATCTTTATTATTTACAAGAATATCTCTATTCATTCATTGGATTTATTAGAGCAGTGGCTCTTAAACTTTTCGAAGTCACGGTGCACCTATGATCATGGGAAAAAGTGGCGGTGCACCAGAACTAATAGGTCGAAAAAAATATGTGGACATAATTTTTTTTTGACTTTTTCGGCTTACACTATTTTTTGAATTTTTCGGTTTTTACTATTTTGTGGATTTTTTCGTTTTTACCAATTTTTTCGCGGTGCACCGGTTAAGAACCACTGTATTAGAGTTATCCCAAATTGCTAGCTTTTCCAAACATACACTACTTTTTTGTAGAGCATACATACTGAGTGACTTGCGGAGAATTTCAAAAGAATTGAACCCTCAGTCATTTACTTTCACACTTTCAACACTGCTTTGTAATAATAGCAAGTAGAGTGACAACACGAACGAATCGCAGAAAATCGTTTTAAATAATTTTAAATAAAAATATCAATCACCGTTGCCAAAACCGTTGCATGGCGATAATGTAAATATTGACTTAAATTTGACTAATATGCTTTGAATAATCTCATTTTTTATCGCTTCAAGAAACACGGAAGTCAATATGAAACAGGAGGTTATGTTGGATTAATGGATGTAGATATTGTGTATCTCTTCTAAATCAGTATATATAGCTTGAGAGATGAGAACATACGCCAAAATAACTACCACATATAAACAATATTTTCTTAACTAAAATATGTTTCACCTTATTACAATGGAGTTCTACGAAGTACATGCCAATTAAATCAATGAATCACACGAAAAAATATATTCGCGTAGGTAATTAGTATTTTTTTTAAAACCATGTCCGCTCCCAATGTGGAGCATATGGACTCCTAATGGAGTTTATTTCAACAGAAGTGTTTCTACGAGAACTGCTTGTTACTTAGTTGCTCAACCTCTCTTTTTCCAAAGAGAGTAGGGATAGAAGGATAGGATTAGGAAAGGATTAGTGGTAAGCTAATCGCTCTCGATACGCCCCCGTTCATAGGATAGGATGGGTGAGAGGGGGGAATTCAAGACATCACATACATCCATGCCTTTGAACAGAAATTTATAAATCAATTTATAAAACTGTCCGTACCGGGATTTGAACGTAGCCGAAGCCAACAACGTTGACCACTCGACCACAACGGCGGCAAAATTGAAAAAAAATTAGGAAAATGAAAAACGTCGCAGCCTTTATAACTTTGTATTACACGGAACTATGTACGTGTTAATGAAAGTTTGACTACACATAATATGCACTCAGATCTCAAGTAAGAATACAGCTCCGTCAGTGCCAGGCGTTTGTATGTATGTATTATATAGCTCTGGGCTTACACCCTCCCGCCCTTTCCTGATGGCAGCATAAATAGCATATACCTCTTCGCACCTGTCCGCAGAAGTTTTCCTGAGCAAGTTCGCAGGCGGCGAGATATGTAGGTGGGACTAAGGCACGTGGAAACGTAGTCCCACTTTCTTGTCTAACTATCCGAGACGCGATCGCGGGAATGCGACGTGAATAAGAAGGGTGTATTGACTACCCCACGGCGGAGATGAATGGAATCCGAATGAACGATGGGGATTATGGGATGAATAAAATATTGTCCTTAATATATTGCGGAAATATTTTAGGTGGTAATTAATTGATATTATAATATTCACTTCCGACACCATGGTTGAATTTGTGAGGGAGGTGTTTCACCCCTAAATTGAAATAAACATGTTATAGATTTAATAATAGTTACTAGCTGTAAGCCCGTTGACCTCAACGGGGGGATTTTTGTTGCATTTTTAAGTAGTCAGAAAATTACAAACCTATTTATTGAATAAGCCAGAGATTCTATAAATAAAATAAATATATCGGGGCATATATCGACAGCCCTGCCCTGTAGTATTTAAATTGTAAATTATTTAATTTTTGGAATAATGTTAAGTTTGCTAAGAATTATTTTTCCTATTAGCAGAAATAGACCTCGTAAATTACCTAATTTTTGGAATAATGTTTAAGTTTGCTAACAACTATTTTTCGTAGTAGCAGAAATTTCGTAAATTATTTAATTTTTGTGTTATAGATTTAATAATAGTTATAGTTATTTCCAATGGTTTAACCCATCCTAATTTATGCAACTCATTAGGTTCATCATTATTGTGTTTTTGTTTTTCTATCCTCCCCTCCTTACTTTCCGTTTTTATTTTTATAATATGCCAGAATAGTAATATTAAAATCATTCGTACTTAAACAAGCAAGTGAAAAGATTGTCTGAGGATGCCTCTGAAAGAGGCGAAACACGTGTCACAGTTTGTAGCACAATACGTGGAATAATCTAAGCTATTTTAAATTTTATATGTTATAGATTTATCGTTTATTGCCCTAGCATGCACATATTTGATAATTAAAAAAGTAACACGCTGATAAATAAAAATAATAAAAGATTTTTAGTACTTTTTCCACATAAATTTATTTGATCAGGACCGGTTTCGCTCATCGCGAGCATTATCAACTGATAAGTAAAATATATAAACAGTGCTATTTATACAAGTTAAATTGAAATAAAAGGTGTAAGCAACTACTAACTACTACTGCACTACTAAACTACTACACCTCTTATTTCAATTTAACTTGTATAAATAGCACTGTTTATATATTTTTATTATCAGTTGATAATGCTCGCGATGAGCGAAATCGGTCCTGATCAAATAAATTTATGTGGAAAAGTACTAAAAATCTTTTATTATTTTTATTATAATGCCATTCCACCAAGTATTGACAGTGAACACCTTAATAGTAGTGACGCTGATAAATATTTTACCATCCTGAAAATCGGTGATGAAATGAAACTAATACCGCTGTGGTCTTGTTGGTAGGAGCTTGGCACTACCTATCACGTGGGTCTGGGTGCGATTCCCGGTAAGTCAAATGTCAAATTGATATTTCTTAAATTTAAGATCTTGTTTGTTGTCATCGACTGTGGAATGAAGAAGAACGTAACATATACATACCAAATTTTACAGGAAACCCAAAAAACGTTTTTTGATGATTTTGGGCCAACGGAAAATTATGTCATATACATACAACAGTGTTCCTCGAGAGTTTATTACCGGTCCGCGAAGACTTTAATGTTTCGAAAATTTTTCGAATTGCTTATCTCCTAGATGTTCGTGCAAAATGGTAAATGAACTGCATTCTGATAACTGTAAGGTGTCTGTTATCTCACGTATTTTCAATTGAAGATCGGTCAAAACTATATTGTGGACTTTTTTTATGTTTTCTGGAACAACTGCCGAATTTGGGCGACCAGATCGTTCAGCTTAGAAATCTTGAAATGATCGTTCAAAAATCGGCAAACCGCTTCTCTACCATTTATCTCGATGGAACATAACACTTCTCAAGCCATTGCTTTGCTTGAATGGTATTTTTCCCATTAAAAAGCAATGCTTTATTAACACACGAAATTATTATTTTTCCATTGTTTTGAAAATTACAAAAGTAGTGTCACTAAAACCACTGTACTGTAACTTGTGAACTAAACCTCAATTGTTATGAAATTTTGACAAGTATTATTTGAAGGTTGGTACTTTCTTAAAATCATATTAATTTGTCAATATTGGCACGATCTATATGTCATCCTACGAACTTATTGAGTGATGTTGGTTGACGCCGGTCCGCGAAATATTTTTACAATCTGCACCGGTCCGCGGATGTAAAAAGGTTGAAGAACACTGATATACACAACATTGAAGTGCACGGAGACTGTTCAACTGGTTTTTAATTGACCTTATCTGATTATTTTTCCGAAAGGTTTTTTTTACTGATCGCAATTGCCACTTCTTTTTTCAAACTTAAAAACCTAAATTTAGATTCTTATTCAAGATTTTCAGCTTACATCTTTTTGATATAACGTGTATCAAGTTGTATATATTGTGATTATTGAAAAAAAGTGTCTGCTTACGTCCTTTTTCCTTTCCACAGTCGAATTATGAAATAGGTTATAATATAATTTTAAAACAAACCTTACATAATTATTAGGAATGACAATTTTGTTCAAGATTGACAACAGTGCGCACGGCATTGATTGAAGTAACCACGCCTCTGAGTGACGAATTATATTTTGAAATTCGAGCATCAATCACGGCGAGTAGTGGGGACTGGCAGTCCGAATGAGTCTGTACTTGCCGCTTAGACAATCTTTTCGTCAGTCTTGCTCGCGATGCATGCAGCTGACGTTGTCGACCACGTGAACGTTCTTGCGTCCGACAACGCCAACGATCGCATATTGAAAACATTCATTGAAACGTATGAGAATCAGCCACAGCTTTGGAATGTTTCATCTGCATTGTACACAAGTAAAAGCAAAAGAAATGAAGGATTGGCAAAATTACTCCATATATATAAACAGTTAAAATACGATGCCACTATTGGTGATGTTAGGAAGAAAATTAATACGCTTAGGTCGAACTGTCGAAGAGAAATTAACAAAATAAAAGCATCGAAGAGTACCGGGACTGGAAGTGACAACGTCTATACTCCAACATCTTGGGTGTTTTATGCGCTGTCCTTTATACATGACATTGACGCTCCAGTATCACTAACGAGCGAAGAGGATGAACTCAATACGCAGGTAAAGTATGCGCACACACTCAATTCTTTTTTACACGGTAGATGCATTCAACAAAAAACCGTGTTATTTGAAAAAATAGCATTCGTGTAAAAAAGGGTTATAATGTAATACGTAAATATTATTCATGATATGTATTTTAATAAAGAAAAAAATATATTTTTCATCTCTACTTGATTGCATACGGGGACTTTTATGAGTGACTTGAGATAAATCTCTTTCATCGTTAGAAAATTCTGACATGTTAGGATCATATGAAGCCTTTTTTTTTTTTTACTGTATTGTGTTGTTGAATTTTTTGATATAATGAAATACGTTTTCCATCTCATCGCGAGAATTACCAGTCAATCTCAATATTAATAGTTATACGGAAATATAAAACCAGGATCGATTTTTGTTTTTATTAGTTTATACTTGTGGTGAACGTAACTGGTCCTGACTTAAAACAATGTGTAATTAGAAAAAATAAGTTTTTAAATTTTAAAATATCGTTTTTAGCATTTAATGTTTTCTGTAAGCAAAATTTTATCACGTTTGTGTTCAAGGCGAAGGTTTCATCTTCAATGAAAACGAATGGAAATACTCATACTTGTATTGAACATATTATGAGGGTAGATTGAATATATAGTTCTGGTAAAGTTCACCAAATATCGAGGGATTACGTTTTCCCCCACCCGACAATGCCATTCATACCAACGTCAACATTTAAAATGTTCTTTTTGTATTAAGGATTTCGACTGAAGGTGCTTGATGGAATTTCGTTATTAAATTTGAATTGTTCAAATTATGTACATTCACACAAGTTTTGTCACTAACGACTCGGGTTCATGTTCATCCGTGCACTTGAACGCCTGAATATGACGAAAAGCGAAACCCGGGTCGTTGGTGACAAAACGTGTATGAATGTACATAATTTGAACGATTCAAATTTTCTTTTTGTGTTTGCTATCGCTAAGACGACACAAATTAAAAACAACTGTAATTGAAGTTTTTTGATTTATAATTCGCAGGTTTTCAACTAACAATATGCTTTTCATTTATTGATTTGGCATTTACTTGGTAGAACTCCATTTTAATAGGGTAAAATATCAAGGTATTTCAGTTCTACAGTTTTTAAAAAAAGTTAAAGGTTGATAGCTATTTCGGCTTACGCCATCGTCAGAACTATGCTTTAAACGTACATTTACTATTAATATGCTTTTCTTCCAAAGCAATCAAAAAAATAAATAATAGAGAGTCCGAGAGTTTCCTATTATTCAAGTCTTCGATGCATCTGGGAAAAAATGAAAACTTCCAGCTTTTATTACGTGTATAATAATTTGTTTTGCAGGACCTGCCTGAAACACCACAAACTAATTCAATAGAAGTTCACGATGACTTCAAAGTTGTCAGATCATCACTTTCTTCACTTACATCGGGGCAACCACCACACAAGAAACAACATCAAATGGGACGAATCGCTACCCAAAATAAGCTTTTAAGTTTGGCATGCAAATATTTCTCTGAGCCAAGAAAAACTGAACCAGATGATAGTTATTTAGACATTGCCAAGGTGTGGGCAACTAAATTGAAGAACCTCGATCCTATCCAGAGGAAGTTTGCTGAAAAGGCAGTCAATGATGTGCTATTCGAAGCTGACATGGGGACATTAGACCGAAATTCGGTACAAATTAACCATCGGCCGCTAAACTTCGATGCGAGAAATAATTCAGTATCTGTTAAATTAGAATAAAATGTTGTCAAATTATAGATTAATGAATGCCCCTCTGGAATATACAGATGTAACATATTTTTTCGCAAACTTTAAACTTTTGTTATTTTTTTTTATTTATAATAAATAATGTTTTTACTACTTTCATGTATTTTTTACACCTACCTGTTTCAGTATAAAGCTACTAGTATTTCAGTATTGAGCAATGAGTATGCTTGTATGATATCGACCCTTAACCCTTTTAATGCCGGACGATTTTGCTACGCATATGCTAAAATTGCCAAGCGATTTTTAAAGAAAAAATCGTCTTACAATTTTTTAAAAAAAGTATTGAAAAGCATTTTTTAGGAACATAAAAAAAATGTATTCTCTATGATCTATGGAAATAATATTCGGAGATATTATCTGCATTTTACAAACATGATACAACAATAAAAAATATTAACGTTGATTAAAGAAAATTTTAAACAAACAAAACTAAGTTCCCCTTAAAAAAAACAGTTTACAATATATTAATTTTGAAACACTTTTTATGTCATTGTGTAGTAAAATCTATTAGTAGTCATTAAATGAAAAAAAAGTGGATATATTTTATTATTTCAAAAAAGAACCAAAATTAATTATTACATTACATTGCGAAAAAATATGGGCCGATGGGATAGATTGATATGCCGGGTTGAAAAATCGGCCCGGCGCATTTTACGCATTTGTTAAATAACTCACATGATACAAATAAAAAATGAATAGGTATAAATTTGGTATCTGAATAAATAACATAAGAACCTCACATATTTAAAATACCGATATTTGATTTAAAAAAAAAACATCAATACCGGTATTAATACATTCATCCGGTATTGCAATCCCTATACATAATATCCACCCATGTCGATACCGCTAACAATCACTGTACGTAACATCCGATGAAACTTTTTCTCTTGACTGGAGTGCATATTGATTCACCCGATGCAACATCGTATGATGATCGTATATTTTTTCAAACAAGTTTTGTGTGAGTATTCAATTATCGAGGGAAACTTGCATTATTTACCGTTACGTTAAGACAGACAATAAAAACAACTGTAACGGTGATTGGTAAAATACACGCGAATGAATTAAATCGAGTTTTTGTTTTGGAGCAACTTTGGTTGAGTGCATGAAAAATCCAAGTTCTCGGAAGACGCAGTTTGCTCCGAAAAACAGATGACCGTTTTATAAATGAAAAAAAGAAATCAGTAGCGCCACAGCATGCCTCTTAAGTCTAAATAATATATAGAGGTCCGAAAGCATTAAAAAAAACAAACTATTTAATAAATTAAAGGTCGCAAAAAATCAGGGAAGGATTTCTCAATTCTTCATTGAGATAATGAGATAAAATACTGATTCATCGTATTGATTGGTGATATAATGACTATGTGCTAGAACAGTGATTCCCAAACCTATTATGATCACGGACCCCTTCATGGAGAAAATTTTGGCCACAGACTCCCAAGTGAAATAACTCCCAAGTGAAATAACACCCCCAAATTGATTTTGACCGGTCACGGACCCCTTGAGCTGTCTCAGGGGCCCCTGGGGGTGGGTCTGTAGGAACCACTTTGGGAACCACTGTGCTAGAAGAATGGGAAATGATTGAAAAAAATGAAGACAATTGCAAAGAGTCGAAGTCGGAACCGTTTTATTTTTTAACGACTGCAGAGCCCTAGGTAAATTTTATTAAAGTAAATTTACCCTGAAAAATCCCATATTGCTTATTGTTTTTCGAAACACTAAAGCCATAGTTAATAAATTTAATGTAGTATAATTAATAATAAATATCAGTTTAAATTATCTTAATTAATGTTTTTTAAAACCCCCAGACTGCTTATCGTTCTTTGAAACACTAGAATCACATTTAATAAGAGCAATATTGTAATTATAATTTGAATTAGGATGTTAGAGTGAATAATACGATGCATTGTGTCATCATCTCTTAGGAGCCAGTATATATAGCTGAGCAAAAATTACGTTTAAGCATAGTTCTGACGATGGCGAAAGCCGAAATAGCTATTAACGCATAAACTATAAAAAACTGTAGAACTAAAATACGTTGATATTTTTACCCTATTATAATGGAGTTCTACCAAGTAAATGCCAAATCAATAAATACCTTGTTACAAAGTCATATCGCGTCATTCTAACGACCTGAAGACTCCGCCATTTCCAATTAACAAAACCGATATCAGTTCAAAATAATAATATTGATAATTGGAAAGTGGAGGAGGCACTTGCGAGCTTCGCGTTGGAAGCTCTGTGTAAATAATCTCGATTCCATTCAATTTTAATTAAAATTTCGACTTTGATATTTTTTCCAATCAACACGCAATTTCCCTTCCCTCAATAATGATTGTTTCACCGCACCATATCGACATGAAAAATCGTTATAACCTACCACAGCTCCGTAGCTGTTTAAAGACGGTCGTTGTTTGTATGGTTTCCCTGCTAGGTACAATTTTGTTCAACGTCATTGTCTTCGGTTCCTGAGCTTGCGGGTTCAAATCTCAGTACGGACAGTTTTATGAATTGTTTTTTCAATCGATTTATGGAATGGTATTTGAATGCATGGATGCGTTTGATGTCTAAAGTTTCATTAGCGATATTAACTAGCCACTAGTCCGACCTAGCCCTATCCTTGTATTCTTATTTTCTTCAAAAATAGGAGGTTGAGCAACCAAGTAACAAGCATTTCAACATCGCAACGAAATTTTCTATTCTTTGACATTCATTACTTTCTGCTACTAACAGTGCATGTAATCAAGTCTTGGGGATTCTTCTTCATACATTTAATTACGAGTTTGAAACACTAATACAGATATCTAGTAAGAGTGTCAACCTTCGCTGGGGTGGTGGTTGGCAAACGTTGAGTACCTTGGGGAGTATAAAATAAGCATTTTATATTTTGCTACGTGTTTTTTCGTATGCTAAATATATAAAATAAATAGAATTGCGCCTTTAGTATTCAATTGAATATAGCTTCCGAACAAAAAAACTGCTGTAATTGGTTAACATAAAAAGTTTTTTTCGTATTTATTTATTTTTTCTCGCCTTTTCCTATTTCTACTGAACATAATTTGGGTTTGTGTTTTTAGATCTCTACTAAAACAATACATTACGATAAAAATAACATTTAAAAAAATGTCAAAAACAGGCATGTTTATTTTTTTTGTAAATTTGTGAAAAATTTATGAAAGGTTTTTTGTATAATAAATCAGGAAGTATTTTTAAAACCATATTCGCTCCCCACTTCACCACATACCCGACAAACAGTACTTCCGAGATTCTTTGTACATACCATATTAGTCTGATTCATTCCAGCATCCCGTAGCTCTGCCATCGGTGGCCTTCCACGGACAGGATCCATCCGGTTGGTAGAAGAAACAGACAGTATTCAAATTCCCTTGGAAATTGGGACATTCACAGCAAATCCCCAAACCAGATCCAACGTTGCTTTTTTTAATTTTGAACGTAATAGTGGGTCAAATAGTCCACTTCCTTATCTCGTGTTTGTTTCAAAGTCAAATCAACTTACCCCCTAGAATTTGCCGCAGGCATCTGTTATCAAATCATAGTATACGGTGAATCTGTGCTTTCCTAAATTGTCATGACTCACAACCGTAAAGCAACACCTCTCCGGACGTAGAATACCCCCTGAACTTGGCGGGGCAAAACATTCAAAGAGTCTATGGCTTCAGGTACTTACGGGCATACACCGCGAGAGATGGCAATCCGTGTAAAGAGCTCCCGATTCGATTAGCGATAGCTGGACCAATCTTCAACTCAATGCGAAATGTATGGTCCTCATGGCTGTATGTACTCGATCAATACTAAGTTCCACTTGCTTAAGAATTTTCATCGGGAGTGTAATTAAATTGTAGGAAACTATTTCTGTTTTTTCATTGTATCCATACTAAAATATTTCTAATATTTTTTTTTGTTTTCTTTTGTTTCAGGTAATTGACACCAAAATAAGAGATATTAATGAAGTTTATTGTACCTGGGTAAGAATCTTCATATTCAAACGATTCTATTCATTACAATCGTGAAATAGTACAGACGGCCCCTCGACTTTCGTAAATTCTATTGATAACTTGTGTTGATAACAATTCCTATCATTCCCAGTCCCACCCACGCATATAATGACGAGATAACTATGTGTCCCGTCCTTGGGTCATTCTGAAATTGAGACCTTGGAATAGTTTATTAAATTCAACCTCTGTAAGAAAAACATTTGTGGAGAATGGAGCTGCTACAATAAAAATCTTTATGCTCCACATTTCGAACGGAAATAGTTGGAAATTGAAAAAAAAATATTTGAAGTACATATATCAATAAGAATAACAATATATATTTTTTAATTTTTGTAAACCGATGAAAACCGGTTGCGCCAAACGCGTCTATTTTTCACTGATCGTTATTTTTTTCGTAAACATAATCAGCGGTGGGCTGCCAATACGTAAACAAGGGGCTCGCTTAATCTCAAAGCAATATGTAACAATATGCAATTTATCGTTAACTTGTCAATCTAAATGACTAAAAACGTACTACTGTGTATGCATACTGAAACTGTCGTAGATAATTATATATCAGAAATTGCAGTTATATTTACATATATACCAATTTGATATGAGAATATTGTTTTCTCTTAATTTAACAATGGGCTCGCGGGAGTCCCTCCGACCTACCACCAGCCCACCCCTGGAAATAATGTTATTCCATCAGGGATTGTCAGTTTAACACCTAAAAGCGAACAAAATAAATGCAGATTTATGTTTGTTTTTTTTACAGTCTACCGAATTCGAATGTTCTTGTTATGTTATAGTAAAATATTGTAAAGGCATAAGCCTCTCCTGAAATGTTGTCATCTGTTAAAAATAATCTATAGAAATGTATGCGATTCGTGTAAAAATAGAATTTGTAACTTCATTGTGAAGTAGTCGTATATCGGACGCCGCATTCCGCGTATGTTTACGCACAGTTCCCAGGAAGTCGTCATTGTGTAAATTCCCTGTTATTCGGACTCTTGCACCAGGTCTGGATTTATCGATCGCATTATTGATGTCACGTGACAACATCGACCCACATTTCACACAATCCAAATATTTTCGTTCGTAGATTTGCTGAATTGAATTCAAATGTTTACCTCTCAACACTATTAATTATAGGCTCGTATTTTTCCGGTCAGAATTTATATTAAATGGTCATAATATATGAGTCAGAGTAGTCATAATTTAAATGAAATTTTGAAAAAACCTAACCTAACCAAAACGGTTCTAAAATATTCTGACCGTATAATACTTATTTTTATTCTGACCGTTCATATTTTTATTCTGACTGAAAAATAATTCAAATTCTGACCATTTAATTTGTTCCCTTAATTATAATATAACAACCACAAATGCAGTAATGTTAATTGTAATAAAAATAAACTTACTTATTTATTCAAACATTAATATAACCTAATAGGTATTATTTAAAATATCTTACATATTTAAGATTTCGAGTGAAGGTGCGTGGTGGAATTTCAATATTAAATTTGAATCGTTCAAATTATGTACATTCACACAAATTTTGTCACTAATGACCCGGGTTTCGCCTTTCGGCAACTTCATCTCACTTTTAAGATGTTCACTGTTAATACTTGGTGAAAAGATATCACAACTCTTTTTAACTGATCATCAGTAGGGAATGCCCATATGCTCCACATCCGGAGCAGACATGGTTTAAATAAAAACATTATGGCAACAAATTAGTGTGATATATATTTCATCAGGATATTCGAAATATGACGCGTACCCATAACAAGTCATTTTATGTTTATTGTATTACATTAACGTCATAATGAAATCTGACATTATAATTTTTACGCAAGTACTGAATTAACAGAATTAAATCATTGATACCTTCGTACCACGTGATTTGTAAGGTCGCGCCTCATGGGAAAAATTCTCGCTTTTAAAACAAAAATAAAATGCGGTCTTATTCCGGCGCCTATCATTCGCCATCATCTCTCGCACACGGTAAATATAAATCTCACCTGCGAGTCGACGGGGCGGCTCGTAACCCTGAAATGGGACGATCGATCGGCCGGGCCACCAGATGAACGGCGGTGGGGGTTAACACTTCGGCTGGGAACCCCGGCGACTGGAGAGAGAAGAGAGAGTTGCCGGAATTCGCAAGTGCGTCGGATTGCTTTTTTCCTTTTTTTATTTTTATTTTTTAATAATATTAAAAAATATATTTGACATTACGGCTTACGCCAATGCGTCAAATATTTTTTAAGTTTTAAAGTTGAAAGATCATACGAGATATACTCGATGAGAATTTTTGTAAGTCACATGAGATTAACTCAAGGAGAATTGACGTCACAAACACCCATGTCTTAGATCTCAATTGAAAAATTGAAAAAATCCAATTTGACAATGTGACCTTACCGGGAATCGAACCCGGACCCCCCTGATCGGTAGAGCAAGCTCTAACCAACTAGACCACAGCGGGCGAAAGCTCTTCGGTCATTGGTATTTGTCAATATTTTTTTTCAATTTATCTGTGTTGTGTAAGGAATTGCAATTTGCAATACAGTATGAATCAATACCATTGAAACAGATACATGCCAGTAAACGGGTTATTTTAATAAAAAAAACTTACGTTTTCTTCAAATATAAAACCCCCATTTACACTCATGTCGGGGGGATAGTGTAGTCGGAGGTGTGATTCTCATACAAAATTAGGGATTTGGTTTTTTCCGCAAAAAATGTAAAGCTAAGATTTCCCTTAGTTTTGCAAAAAATAAATATTGACGAAATATTTAGTTACCAAGTGATTAAATAAATGCAAAGCGCGCCAAAATCTCACACATAGACAGTCGCCCGCTATACGGGTATAGCCTGGCACGTGTTGAGTACACAGACGGTAGCCAACATTTGACTATGCGCGGCACAGACGACCGTCTCGTAGTAACGACAATGGAATGCGAGCGTGAAATTGGAGGACTGGCGGCGAATATTCGGGGTAGTGTAATTGGGCGTTCCACTGTATTTTTAAAACATGTCCACTACAAATTTGGAGTATATGGCCACCTAATGGAAGTATCTCAACAGATGTTTTCCTACGAGAACTGTTGGTTACTCAGTCGCTCAACCTTTCCTTTTCCAAAGACAGTAAGTAGCAGGGGTAGAAGGAGTATGCTAGGACAGAACTAGTGGTTGACTAATCGTTCTCGCTATGCCCAGTTATTGAATGATCGGAAAGGAGGGAATTTTAAAACATCACAAACACCCATGCCTTCGAACAGAAATTAAAAATCGATCGAAAAAATTCTGTTCGTACTGGGTTTCGAACCCGTGAGATCCGGCAAGAAAGCCAACAGCGCTAACCCGCTGCTCCATTGCACCGGAAGATAAAAATAAAATTCGGCTTTGGGTAAATACCGGTATTTTTGCATTTTTGAAGGCAGTATTTCGTTTTTGAAAAAAAAAACATGAATACCGGGATGCCGGTTTCGGTTATATGTACGTGTATTGCGATCCCTATTGTGGCGCTTGTATCAGAAAGTAAGTTATTTTAAAAGCAGTTAAATTTTTGATTCAGGATGTAAACATAATATTTACTGAAAGAAACGTTAGCAGTAAAATGAATAAAAATATGCTCTCAACTAGTATTTTACCCGATTTTGAACTAATACGCTCAACTAAAAAGAGCGAAGACTTTACCTTTATACGTATTATTTCTTCTAAAACGAATCCGAGGAGCGGAAAACGAATTTTCCAATATCAAGAAATTCAACAGCACAAGGCAGTAATAACACACAAAAGGGTTCATTAGATTCTACGCATTAGACGTGTCGGACATTTCTAGCGATGAAAGTGATGTCCAGTCCCGCATAAAAGTCCCCAAATATAATTAAGTAACGATGAATATTATTATTTTTCATAACGAAAATATATATTATGAAAAATATTTTGTGCAAATTACTTTTTTTTTTGGGTCTTTATTATTTATTACGTTTTTAGACGATTTTATATTCTACAGCGTTATTTTTTTTCAAATAACACGATTTTTTAAATTCAGAGAATCAATCGTCAATTTTTTTTTCTGTAAAAAAAGATTTTTGTGTATGTATAATTGAACGTGGACGTTTCAATACTATAAATGCGAAATAATAATTACGAACACAAAAATTACTTAAAAGCAAAAATCGATAAAAACGCAATCATCAAAATCTAACCAAGATACGTCCATATGCACAACCTTCACCTTCTAGCGGGCCGCATAAAACAAATTATCGTGGCTTCGGGCCGCAAAGAAAAATGATTTAAAGTACGCTTAATCCTTTTTTTATACAGAACATATGTACGTTCCACGTAAAACAGCCTTAAAATCGTGTAAAAAAGATTAAGTGAATAATAGGTTCCATTATATTATTTTGACCGTGTTATTTCGAAAATAAATAAGCCATGCAAAAAAAGGATTATGAGTACGTGCTTATTAAAAATCGTTTCATTGTGAAATATTTATGTTTCATTTATATGCAAATCATAAGTTAATGCGTTCTTGGTCTCAGTTAATTTTTAACTATTTTTTTTAATTTGACATAATATTTGTAAGCCTGTTTCTATGAACCGATTTATTCTCCTTCATTGAAGAAAAAGCTTGCTTACATTTGTTAAATAAATGTTTTACGTGAAAAAAGTATGTTTGAGAAAAAGATTTAAGGGCCGCCACAATATTCAAAAAGGGCCGCATGCGGCCCGCGGGCCGCGTTTGTGCATCACTGATATACACATTAAATACAATATTTAGCTTTCTCTGTGATGAAAGTATGTAATATCAAACATTGGCAACTATTCTGTTCCACAGACAATTGTTACGCCAGCTAATTCTATTCACAGACCGACTAAATAGATTATTTAAGTTTCAAAATAAAATTAGTAAACAAAATTAACCGCTAAACGCTTTTGTCCCCATGGAAATAAACTTTTCTTTATGGTATCCAATTCAACTGGATCATATAACTTTAGAGACTCAAATAATTTCTTACGTAAACTTTGTTCTTACGAAAATTAGAAGAAAGGATACGACAATATCAGCTTTAATTACTATTTTTATCGTTGACCTGTCATATAATAAATACTATTGAACGGAGTTAGCCTTCTACTTTGAAGTCTTTCGGTTGCCTGGCGACCACCCTTCTGCGACACCCGATCTCGCCTACTCGTCGCATAACAAACTCGGCGGAGGGGGAAATAATTAGTTATTTATAAAGGTGAAATAACTGTTGTTGTATGAACAGCTGTTTGCAACTTGGTTGTGTCAGCCGATCGGCAGGTGGTTAGGAGTAACGCGAAGGGGGCTGCGCAAAGCGCAAGCGACGTCGTCTTATTATGTCACTTTTTAAGCATGATAAATTGCTACATCGGATATATTTTTTTTATATGGTTTAAGGATATTACTGAATGGTGCGAAGTCGTAACATATTGCATTCTCAAATTTCTATTAAAGCCATATTGCCGTCCTATGTGGTCTTGTTGATGAGAGTTATTTTCCTTTCGAGTTTATCTCGTATGGTTTTCCAATCAAAAGAACTTAAGCGACACAATTTCGTAAATTGCGTTTTAAGCCAATAATTGTTACATATGGCCTGATCTTTTTATATGGCCTTTGCGTTTTAGAGTTTTGACTTGTTATCGTTTGTTCCACGTGGACCCAGGTTGAGAAACGCTGATTTAGAGAACTGAAAGTAGTCGGACAATTTTATTATAATATTGGGATAGGAATTGATCATACATATATAACTACATATTTACAAACCGCACATAAGTCCTTTTTCGAACATAATTTTAAAAAAACCTTCTGTAAAATGGGTCGATATATTTGTGGCGTTGGTGTGAAAATGTCAAATATTTTGTTTTGTTATTATTGCCAACTATTATTTTCGGTAAAAGATTGATACTCTATCCGTCGACAGCTGGGAATTCACAACTCGAAAGTCGTCCGTTCCAAAGGGGGCCCTTTGATAACTTTTGCATATGGACCCAGATTTTCTAGTTACGCCACTGGTTTTACATAATGCGGTCAGATTGATTTATCATTAAATGGAGAGAAAAAATGCCTACGAAAAAGCGTACAATTCCGCTATCACCAAACTTGAAGTCTTCGACCGCAACAAATAAACGTATTATAATAATTCATGTTTTTTTTATTGTATGTGATTTTGTGCTCTCTTGTGGGCAAAAAAATAATACAAAGATGCCATCATTATCATCGTCCCACGTCTCGCCGTCCGGTTTTGGTTCGGCCGTAGCGCGCTCGAGAAGGCCATGCCTCTCGGTCCTCGCGCCGCGCTCTCCTACTCGGAACGGAATTTTATTATGATTCTGAAACTGGTTTGACCCATACAGTAATTCTTTAGTTACACTTTCATGTCTCTTGGTTAATAATAATTGCTATTGATACTAATTTCTTTGGTCAGTATTATTTCAAATGAACGTTACTAATCGATTACTATCGAGTTTTTACAAGCGAATAATCTATGTGTCTAAGGGAAGTCTTAAAAAAATATTAAATTTTTCCATAACAATTTTAATTCACATATGACCGCCTTAAATTCAAAACCTACTCAACTCCAAAAACCAAAATTGTTGGCAAAGTGCAAAAAACTGCTGTGGGCTTTTTGGATTTGAGTACGTTTTAAGACTAAACTGGTTTTTATAAATGCGTTTTCTCTGTATTTATAGAGGTTTTAAAATCGGAAATTTATTGATTATGTAGATATTCAAATAGAGAATAAGTTGGCATCAAAATTTAAAAAAAATCAAAAATGGTTTTGAAATTGAGGTCCTCGTATACGTAAAGGAGAAACAGGACCAGAATTAGTCAATTTCACGTTCAAAAATGACAAATTTACATATATGTTTATATAAATGCAAAACTAGTTTTGTCTCTCCTGAAAAAGTACTATTTTAAGACTTAACACTCTTTTTTATTTCGCACACGTATATAAGAAGCTTGGGATCAAAAATGACTTTATGACTTATTTATTTTTTCCATAATATATAAAAACAAACTTTTCTTACAAAAAGTTGGACAGTTTTGATTCTAATGTAATATTTTGAGTCGAAACTACTGTTTAGCAACGTTAAAAATTAAATTCTGTTCTTTAGAATCAGTACTCAAATAATATAGCGATATCTTATTTTTTCTCGAAACTGGATTTGGGCTAGTTTGATCCTAGCTCTTCAAATAAGCTCATGTGCGATAGAATTCCATTTTTGTCTAAAAATCTTTCAAATTCATTCTATGTGGAATAAACTGTCCATCATTTCTTTAGCTGAACGCCCTACGAAGTCCTTAATATGTGAATTAAATGTATTTGATAAGTGTGTGTACATGCATAAGTGATGACGAACTCTTAGATCTTAAGACAAATTTCACCACCCATTAAAGATCGTAGTAAGATAACACAGTAGTGACGAACATATGACCAGCTGGTCAGACACTGAAGCACGAAGCCTTTCTCTCCTCCCCCTTTCCAAATGACACCAGTGACTAAGTGACCCACGGGTAAGTATTAAAAAAAATTCACCCACTTCTCAAAAAGGTTCGCCATCGCTGTTATAACCGCTATTCACTGTACTTACGTAGCTAAAAACCCTTACTAGAATGATGGTCACTGAATTAATTAATTAGTCACAAAAATTCAATACTATTGAGGAATTGCTCTTTATGTGGGAATAATCTTTCTGTTAAAGTAATAATTTAATAATATCAAATATGTACATATCCATCCATTGTTCAAGTGAGCATTATTTTTTTATACTCACACAAAGCATAATATTTCGCTGCAATCATTAAGGGTGTTCACTGTCAATACGTTGTGGAAAGAGATATATTAAAAAAACGCTTTCACATTTATTTAAAAAGATTAGGACTGATTTCGCTCGTGAAGTGATAATGACCCATGAGCGAAATCGGTCCTGACCTTTTTAAATAAATGTGGAAATAGTACAATAGAATATTTTGTTTTTTAATTATATATAAGTTTCTTACGTTTATTTAATAATATTAATTTGGAAGTTCCGAAAAATCTGTTTTCATTTTTATTTTCATTGTAAAATGTATTCATTTTTAATTCTAACCATTTTATTCATAACTGGTTTGAAATCGCTTAAATCATTATTAGATAAACTGGTCAGTTCAATTTCACAATTAGGGGGAAATTCCGTGTTATTTTTTTATTATTGGAAAATCATTATCATCGATTGTTTTTCGTAATATCTTTATACGCACAAGTATTTCGCATGTCTCTTTGGAAAGTAAAAGCACGTCGCATATGTGAATCAATTTTGAACACAATGTTTTAAAATAACATCAAAGCGAAGCCGCGTAAATCGAAGTATAATTCTTATACAATGCAAGTTGCGCGGTCTGCAGTAATATCCGTCCTTCTAAATTAATTTGAAATGGATCATCATAAATAAATAATAATCGGCCGCGCTGTGGGACACCAAATTTCTCCTGCTTTTGCTGTCGAACGGGTCAAACTTGTCTGCGAACGGATGACCGTGTTGGTGTTTTTTTCACTGCCACTCCGACCGACTTTTTTCCCATTCCTCATCATAAAGATTTTTAACTCTCGTCTCCTTCAGGAATAGCTTCGTTGCATCAGGATTTCTTGCCAAAGGACAATACTCCCGCTTCTTCGTTGAAATGGCTACACGAAAATCGTACTGAGATACTTAATTCATAATTTAATGTCAATTTTATAAAAAAAGTACCACAAACAACCTTTTTTTATATTTCGTCTTAACCTTAGACTGCATGTGTAACAATACTATATCTTTAAGTTTTTTTTAAAGGCTTATGATGCATTAAACCGATCTTCACTCAAATGTGAGTGAAATAAGTTTATTCGTGAATCCACCGAAAAAAAAGCTTACTTTGCTTACAATCTTTCTGAAGGCATTTTTATGTACACCGTGTAGTTTAATTATTAATTAATTATAATATACCCGTATCGAGACTGGGGCAAGGTGTGACATTTTTTTAGAATATTTAATACCATATTTTTTAGTTTATCTAAAAAGTTAAAATAAATTTATAAAAATGATTCTCTGGCATTTAACTGCCGTATATAGATTTAAGAAACTTTAATTGTATTGGGATTTTTTAAATTACTTTTAGATACAACTAAAACCATACAAAAACTCTTACTTACTTATTACCTTGCATCGTAAACAGAAAACATAAAACTATAATTAACTATTGTAAATGTAAGAAACAAACCAAAATCAGTTATCACGAAACGAATAAGTATTCCACTTGTGTTACAATATATGACACGTTTTTCGCTCCTTTGAAATGCCTCTCGTTGAAGCGAAACACGTGTCACATTTTGTAACACAAAATAAATGTAATATCAAAGATATCAAACTAAATTTCACGGGTTGTGGTGGGTAGTGGCGGCTGGTCAGTGTGGCATTGGATCAATGCACCCCTTGTATATGCAGGGGCGGTTATATTTCATGAAATAATATTCAAACATAACATTTATACCATTCACTCGTTTTAAATTCTTCATGTATTTATTTATTTATCACCAGAAGTTTTTTCAATTTATACAAGATTTCATGTTGAGTGCCTAATCCTGGGGCTGAAAATTAGTCAATCCCGGGATCACAAAAGGCTCCGGGATACCCTAGTCACGGAAGCCAACGACGTTGGCCGCTGCGCCACGGGCCCGACAAGTAAAATACACATAAATAAAAATACTACAATGGGAAACGATGTCATCGGAATATATAGCCGCGTATCCGGATGCCAGCGGCTGCCAACGTTTCGTGTTTGTTTTTATTACTGATAAATATTTCCGGTCGCGGTCGCCGATAGCCATCGCCCCAAAATATAAATAAATATGTTCACCGGCAGGTAAACAGTTGCAGAGTGCAGCGCCGACCGCCACGCACCGTGAGCGTCATCATTAAAATGCATGCAGCCAATTCGATTAACAATCAATTCCCTGTATTTTATTTTTGATTGTTTACAGTGCTTGCAAGCAAGACATCACGTGATAATCATATCTTGTACGATCAACTGCAGATTATTTCATCATCGCATTTAAAATAATAAAAAATATGTACCTACGACATGGTTCGATTATTCAAGGGAGGGTGCAATGGTCTACAGCAGAGATGGGCAAATCTTTTGGCTGTTGGGCCACATAAAAAACCGCAAAATTAAGTAGTTTTTTTTATATACGAAAGTAATGGCATACCTTAGGTTGGTGCGGTTTATCCTTTTACCATTCGGCGATAAGTTTTGTCCTTGATAACTTTATAAAATACGCAACAAAAGTTTTTATTTTACTTTTCTGTATACCGGCGTTTCCCAAACTATGTTCCGCAGAACTTGAATAGGTGGTTTGAGATCACCTACATAACTTGACAGTAAAAGTCATTTTACAATATTTACCGAAAGCTAGTTAGGATGATTCTTGGTTTGCGGATGTGTTTCATTGCATAAAAAGTTTTGGAAATCCTGTGTCTATACAACGTGTACCCAGTGTCGTAGGAATGTGCCCTGCCGCCCGAGGCGGACCTTGAATTTGCAGCCCCCAATTTTTCCTCTAATTTTGTTTTTAAATCACTTTTTTTTAAACCCTTTGAGGAGTATCGCCGTACCGATACGTCGAGGTATTTTGTCATCTTTCATCTATTGCCATTCTCGTGTTTTTGATTGAATTATTGTTAGATCTTCAAATATGGATACTACACATATCTATCAGTATTTTTTGTTGTAACATTATTTTTGTTGATTGTTACAAATGCACAACAGATTTTTTTTAAAGGGTCAATATTTGTAAACAAATCAGTATTCATATAATATAAAACGTAAAATTCCATTTCGGTTCTATTCACTTCCTGAGAGCGTCACAAGCCCACAGATGAAAGCAAAAAAATCTAGTCCCGAATTTGTAATAATAGCTTTTAGAAAATATTAAAAAGTAATCATGAATTACTTTACTTTACACTTTTCTTTTTTAAAAATTTACTTGTAATAATGAGGAATATTCTACGCAGAATGATCAGTATCCAAAAAAATTGTTTTTATTCTTTTGTGTGTAGCAAATAGTCAAAATATAAGAAAAAAAACAACCCACCACTCAAAGGGTTAAACTATGAAATAGGAGTTTTTACTACAGGTGGCCCCTGGAGGTACAGGAAGTACGCCCCTGCCGCACCCCCCTTCATACACCACACTGTGTACCTACATGTTACATACACCCACAGTTAGAATTGTAAATATACACGTCTTCATTACGGATTTCCCACTTGCTTATGTAATTCTGTAATGTTTGTGTGTTATTTTTAATGATGCACGCCCACGCGCGAGTAGTAATTTTCCGAATTAGTTCTCGGGAGAAGAATGCTGAATGTTCGTTTCGTTGGTTCATTACTTTCGCGTCCTGTTCGTTTCTTTCCTTCCACCCGTGCGAATGTTTCGTTGCTTTGTTGTTTTTGGCGCGGTGCCAGACTCCGTCTCTTCTGACGGCAATGCGGCGTAATGATCAATTCATGAATGACGACGCCTACAGCACCCAGCGTACTGGTGCCTCCGTCCCTTCTTTTCCCCTCCTTCAATATTTTTTCGAAGTCATGATGGGTACAATGAATTCCCTTGCACAGCATTGGGGATGATAAGGCAACGATTCTTGTGATTAGTTCAGTACCATAATAGATAAACGGTAACGTGCAACGGTTTGAAAAGTATTTTAGTTTTAAAAAAATATTTCTTTTATAAGGTCGATAGATATTTCAGCTTATGCCCCTCATCAGAACTAAAAGATATCATAAGCCGCAATATCTATATCAGGCCTGGCTAATCCAAATTGCACCCGGGCCTCATTGCCGACCTTTAATTTCCCAAGGGCCGCACATCATGCATGTTTACATAATACAAAAATAAATTACAACGAATTTCATACATATTGTTTGTAAAATAACTAATTTTGAATGCAGAGTTAATCTGAAAGCAATCAATCAAGGTAATGGTAAAAAAAACAATATTAAAACCACATTTGAAACGAAAACACGCATTGGGCAAACAAAAAAATCTATGCCAATCTAATTTTAAAAACGTTATTGGTCTTAGTTTCTTAAATGTGATTTTAAATACATTTTGAATATCCCGTTTCTTTATTTATTTATTTAATTAACATTGCATAAGGTTGACAAATTATAAATTTAAAACGTTTACAATTATAAAAAAAATAGTACCTACAATTTAATATTAAAGGCAGTAGAAAAAAAAAATAGCAAGTAAGTCAACTGAGTAAGCTCCGACGAACTCTACTTTAATACATAAAAAAAATAGTATTCGTCGGAACTCACCCACGTCTACGTGGAATGTCGACATCCGAAGCAATATTGTTGAAAACCGTTAAAACTCATTCGGACATTAAAACAAGATTCGTCATATATGATCGCGGGCCGCACATATGAACGCCGAGGGCCGCGGGTTTGCCAGGCCTAATCTATATCAACCATGCTATATAAAATAATATTTGTAGAACTAAAGTGTTAGATATTTTTTCACCTTGTCACAATGGAATTCTACCGAGTAAATGCTAATTCGATCAGTAAATATTCTGATTCGGTCTTTCATTGGAAATCGTTATGACGATGGTTTGTTGTATCTATGTTATCTATGTTGTACCTAATTTTTACGTTATATATGTCTCCGAACCTTATTTTAGATCTTCCCTGTTTGTGGGTATCATATATTTTGAATTTTATAGGTGCGCATTCAATTGACGAACTTAGTCTTAACTCACACTAATATAATTTAAGATGTCGACTGAAGGTGGTTGTGGAATTTCAATATTAAATTTGAATCGTTCAAACTATGTACATTCTCACAGATTTTGTCACTAACGACCCGGGTTTCGCCTTTCGGCATCTTCAGGAGTTCAAGTGCACGGATGTGCACGGACGTCAGTCCAAGAAGATGCCGAAAGGCAAAACCCGGGTCGTTAGTGACAAAATCTGTGAGAATGTACATAGTTTGAACGATTCAAATTTCACACTAATATACGTTTGTGTACATACGTGTATTTACTAAACATAAAAAATGTGTGACAATTCCTTTATACCAACGAGAATGGGATCAAATTAAAAATATATTACCTATTCGTATTTTAAATAAACAACGTTAATAATTAATTGTATTATATAATAATACTAGCTGGCCCGACGAACTTCGTACCGCCTCAGAATCAATAAATGTTGTGTTAATTTATTGGATTATTATTTATTATATATATTGATAATTTATATTGATAATTTATTGGTTAATTTATTATTGTTAAATTCAGTTTGAATGAATACTCAAAATGAATTAAGTTCAATAAATGTTCAAAATTCAAAATGAAAAGTATTTTAATATCATTATAATGATGTAATTCACGTGACACAGTCAATAGATTTAAATGAATACAGTAGATCAACGATTTGATTTTGAAGTTTTATGATCCACATCTTTGTTCTTTGCAGCAAGAATTGCTCGTTCAATCAACCAATTGTGATTTTTGTTATTAGATGTTCGGGAACATTTTGTTTATGAAGCCGTCTTTCGTTGAGACGAAATTGCAAAAAATCGGCAGAAACGAAATCAATCCGTTCGATTCGTCGACAGGAACACGGCCGATACCAGTAGTCAGCAATTGCTTGGAGAAATCTTCGGCAGATGGATCGTTTAGCAATGCAACTCGCATGTTTGTCGTCAGCAGAGGCAAGCGTTTATTTCATCGGCAACGGTCAATCTTGGAATGGCTGGTAGTGTTTGGCTGAAATCGCCAGATAATAGAATCATTGCGCCTGCAAAACATCTTGAGTCACTGCGCAGATCTTTCATAGTTCGGTTGAGTGCTTCCAATGCGCGTTTGTGCGCCATTGTGCATTCATCCCAGTTGATGATTTTACTCGCTTCCAAAACTTCGGCCATTGCTGAGTGTTTCGCAATATTGCATGTCAGTTTTTCAGTCGTTTGGAGGTTTCACGGAAATTTCAACGCCGAATGAGCCGTTCGGCATGCATTTATCAACGTAGACGCTATTCTAGAAGAAGAAACTGCTACAACAATTTCGGATCTCGCACAAACAGCGCCCATAATTAATGACATGCAAAATATCTTCCCAGTTCCACCGGGCGCATCGAGGCAAAATAAGCCACCATTTCCATCATCAACTGCATTCATTAACGTATCGTACACTTCCTTCTATTGTGGGTTCAACAGTGGTATATTCGTTTGAACTGATAAGTCATTCGGGTGATCAGGAACCACATCGCCTTGCTTTCAACGTTAAAATGTCTTCGATGTAGCGTCGAAGTGAAGACCAACGTTCGTGCAAACATCGTAATATTGTTGTCAAAAAATGTATCATACCTAATTATAAACATAACCTCATTTCAATATTATCCGATTTTCTTTCGTTTTCATTTCATATCATCGATTATACTCTAAATTTAAAATTATTTAAAAGTCAATCGTATAAATACAGTGCCATCTAGTGTCATCTACCTTAACCCAGCATAAAAGAACATGTCATTATTTGAAGCTGTTCGTCATTTGAAAATCTTGTTCTATATGAGAATATTATTTTCTTTATAATTTCTTTCCCGTGATATTTTTGCGATGTTTTAATGCCTATTCTGCTATTCTAAGTGGACACAAATTTAATAAATCAAAGATCATTGAAATCCGTGCAGTAATTCTCGAGATATACGTGGTGTAAATAACCCCACGTTGTTTTATATACATATATAGATAATGAAATGTATTAAAAAGGACCAGACCAGCACAGTAGTATTTTCTTACGAAACTTTTAAGTGAGGTAACGTATTATGCATCTGAAAATAGCATCTTATGTAAGGTATAAAAAGGTCTAAAATAGCGTCCGGTAACAAATTTCTTATTTGCGGTTAATGAGTGTTTTTTTGTTTTGCGGGGAAGTGTGACGTTTTTTATCTTTTGATGTACGTTTATCAGAAAAGTACCCTTATTTTTACATTTTTTGTAGATTGATTATGAATAGCCTTCTTGTATATATATTTAATTTTCTTATGAGGGGATAAATGAATTCATACATAGATTTTATAAAAAATATTCAAAATTTATTTTGGTAACATTATTTACAAAGAATTGGAATTACACGTCAAATTCTATTCTATTCTATAAGTAAAGTATTTTGTTGAGCCACAATGATATATAAAATAGTTATTTTACATTGTTTGAACATGCGAAATGCGTACATACGTTTGAGGGGAAATGAAAGAACAAACTTATGTGCGACGCTTTTATAGGTAACGTTTTTAAACTTTAACCATTATCTATTATCTATTGCATATTTCATCCATTTACCCCCTTCTAAAATTTTCATCAAACGTAGTTACGTACTTTGCATGTTTACAAAACATATGAGACAATTGTATCACGTATCCAATATTCTATCGTTAAAAAGAAATATTATTGACGGAAAAGAAATCTTCCTAAAATATGTTCACAACGGTAGGAAAAGTTCCATACCTTATTCGCAAAAATTCATATTAACGGAAAGAAAAAAAGTGTCACGTAGAACTAATAATATAATATTTAATATGTGCCCTGATATCATTCTATGCAGTCACGCCATGTCGCGAGCTCGGCGCCAATCCCACACCATTGCGCCGTAGCGGAGCGACACTCGCTTGACAGTTTGGCCACACTATACTTTGCGTCACTCGCATCCTGATCGCACAATAATAATAATTATATGTCAGAATCACTTATAAGTAGTCAGTTGTCTCTGGTCAAGTAACTAACCCGAGGTTTATTTTCAGCAGTGTTAATTTAGTACAACCATTCGAAAAAGGATTGGGTGTATACATAATAATAAAACATCTTCCCAGAGTCTGGGGTGAATCTTGGACACATTAATCAGTCTTCGGTACACCGCTCGGTCTATTTCACTCGGCAATCGCTTACCCAAACCGCAACGGTCTTCTCTCAGAGTGCACAATACCTCAGGATATGCTTTAGCCTTTGACCAGCTTTATAACTCTTCAAGTTCTCCTTAAAGTCACTATTGCTTATGACGCAGTATTGTGTCTATTATATGACTTAAAATTTTTAGTCATCCTTGCTATTTTATTATCTCCAACATTTCAAAACAAAACAAATCAGTACTACAATTATTAATTTCTGCGCGTTTCGAGGGCGCTTAATCAACCATTCTCACTTCGTCTCTGACTTAAGCCACATTTAAGTTTTCCCCCCTACTCAACGAACATTCAACTATCTTCAATCAGAGATTGGAGAGTTCCTGCACTCTTTGTCGTGGTCGAGTTCTTCATTCATGAAGATCTCGGCTATTTTCATTTTCGTTATCGCCTGTCTTCGCGGACTGAATGATTTTAAAGTTTTAGCGTATCCCATAAACAGAAGTTCAGTTGCATCGGCATCGTCGATCCTTCGTTTTTTATTTAAATAATTCTCTACTATTTCAATAACACTATCTTCTTCGGTATTGGAGAAACTTCTCTTGTGATTAGGCTCTTGTGGTTCTATTTTAACATTTAATGAATCAATACTATCACTGTGAATCTCCGATTCTTCCAATATAGAATGTTCAAAATTGACGGATGATTCATCTAAAACGTCATTCTTCTCGACAGATAAATAAGTAGCGAAGATTTCCATTTTCTGCGCCCATTGCCATTTTTTTTGGGGCTTACCGGACTCGTTTGATTGAATATATCTTAAACTTTTGATGTATGTGTCCCGGAGGTTTTTCCACTTGTTTCTGATTTTGTCTGCTGTTGAAATGGCAAAAAATAAAAGTTTTTAAAAACATGTATATTTAACTACAGGCAAATAAATGATTATATCAATGAATCCCAACCGGTGTTTACTCCCGTATATTTATTTCAACATTACAATTATATGCATATTATTTGGAAAGCACATTTTGAATGGATGTTATACAGAAGGGTGGGTTATTTATATTCTGAGCATTAGGGAAATGAAGCAAAGCAGTTTAGGAACCAGTATACACTGACTACATTAAAATCAAAAGTTTTGTTTTCATATTTTCATCAGGTGCGTATGCTTTGGGTGTGCTGTGTGAAAATAAAAAAAAATAACTGAAACTAAACAATTAATTACAGTGGAACCTCGATTCTACATTTTTCATGGGACCATAATAAATGAACGAATAATGCGGGCACCGATAATCCGGGAAATCTTCAAATAATATTTAAAAAAAATTATGTAACTAAATGCGATGTAAAACTATTTGAGCGAAAAAAAAATATTCTACAAAAATGGACAATCGGGATAATAATTGGGACGGGACGATAATATTTAGATGATATATCGAGGGAATCAGTAAATCGGTGAATGATAAACGTGGAATTATTAAATATTGTTATGACGGGGTCTTGGTCGAATAAAAAATAAACGATCCATGCAAAAAAACAAAGATAGCGAGAACGGTAGACCGGGGTTCCACTGAAAAAACGCGAAACATAGTGCGAGGCAAAACTATTTATGAAAAATATTGAACGAAAACGGTCAATCGGGATAATATTCGTGACGGGACCAAAATATTTGAACGATAGATCGAGGAAAACGGTAAATCGGGGAACGATTAATGCGGGATTCTTTTACATTGTTCTTATGGGTGTTTGGCCGGGACTATGAAAAATAAAAGATCCATGCGAGAAAACGAACAATGCGAGAACGGTAGATCGGGGTTCCACTGTATATGAAAGAAAGGTTGACTAACTGAGTCGCAAGCAGTTCTCGTTGAAAAACTTACTTCGAAATACCTCCATTAGGAAAAGATATAATCCACACTGGGAACGAACATGGATTTAAAAAAATCTATATCAAAATGTTTTGAAATTTTAGTAGTTATAAGGGTAAAATAAAATAAATAAATAATATAAAAAGTATTATCACACCAAAATATCAATGAAAAATAATCTATTAATAAAGAAAAATCGAATACAAAAGTAGAGATGTGAAATTTTCGAAAGAACGCCCGAGAAACCGCATACGTACGCGTGAGCTGTAAAAACAGGACGCCTTCAGACCAAATATTGCGTACAAAAATATTCGCTACGCGTACCTAGATTGAGCGACTGTATGCAGTTGTATGGGATGGCAGGTAATGCGGCACGGCACAGCGATCGCCTTTTCAAATGCGGTGTACAACCGCGCAACAAATATACTTTAAATATATTGCTTTATGTTTTACATTTTGCGGATGTATATTCAGGATTTGCGGCACACACCTTGCACACCCTGAATATACGCCCCTGATTTTCATATGATTCGTGTTATCGGTAAAGATGGTACTTTTTTGAGAATTACATATTCAATTTTTAAAGAAATAATTGCAAATTATTTATTATTGGTTAATTTACGTTAAAATTACTATGATACTTTATGATGAAAGCGGATTACACAGCTGTTTTTTTATGTAATAAAAAAAACCTTGGTTTCATTTATAAATCGTTCACCAACAAGGACTAAATTCAAGCCGCGGGCCGCATTATAAACAAAGTCAAATAAAAAATTAACATTTTTTATTATATACCTACTGATGAAATATATATCATACTCCCATCCTTTTTTACGCGATAGATTGGTTCCAGAAATTAACGCGTATAAATTGGTTTTAAAAATCAAAATATCGCGTAAAAAGTATCAACAAACGTACGTAAAACTTTAATTTTCTCATAAAATTCGCGCTTAAGAGATGTTATTTTTCACCTAATAACCGTTAATTTCTTTATTGGATATAAAAATATAATGAGGAACAGATAACGTGCATAATTGCATTCACTTTTTAATATAGGAGCTGGCTGCTGTCACTGTAAGTTGCGAAAATTAATCGTCCGCGCTTCATTAAACTAACGTTTAAATTTTCGCGTAAAAATGCGTTAATTTCGTATAAAAAGGAACGGAGACGTTAAAAAAAATCGCGTCAACTGACATAACGCGACAAAACAAACCCGCCATAGACAATAAACATCAGTTGAAAATGCTCGTCATAAGCGAAACCGGTCTTGATCTTTTTTAAGTGTAAGTGGAATTAGTAAAAAAAAATTTCAATGCAATATACAGATTTTTGAAGATGCGGAGTGATTTTTTAAAATTATTATTTCACTCTTTTTTCATAAAATAAAAGAATGAAAATTTTATAAATCAACATATTTCGCGATTTCCGTATCTATATCGCACTTATGTCAAAATGTTTTAATTACTGATCTATAAAAATCTAGTATATAAGAAACGCGAAAACGTCGATTGAGACTACCGTTTTTTTTTTTTGTAATACGAGTTAGGCGAAAACCGTATGTTTATCAGCCTAAAATAAATCAATATTGTCAGTTTCTTACCGGATATTTGCATTTCCTTCCCTATGCTTCTCCACGTCTTATTCCTCTTTTTCCAGTTCATAAAGTTTTCATCATTCCGATCGTAGATTATTGGATTTTCCCACACTGTCGCGATTAGGCGCTCTGTAGTCATCTTGTTCATATCTGATATTCTCTGTAAGCTCGGCCTTCGATACGACCGTCCATAGACTAATGCGAAAGCGCGATGCGAAGTCGCTGCTGCAGACAAGAGGCGGTGCCGTGAATGCCGTCGCTCCGCCTCTCTCCCAGGCGTTGAAAACTCTACTTCGCTAAGCCGAGCTGAAAGCTGTAGGAAACCTTTTGACCGAGCAGTTTTTCGATAGATTTATTTAGTGTTTTCTTGTAACCGTTTGCAAAAAGTAATCGGCTCGTTTATTAATTTTTAAATGCCCTTTTATTTATCACATTTCAGCATTAAAATAATCAACCACAGGTCTCGTCTTGACCTACCGGTCGTTTTAGAAACGTTATTGTTTTTAATTATTTTAATATGATTTTAAATACATTCTGAATAACCCGTTACTTAAACAAAAACATTCGTCCTATATGATCGCGGGTTGGCCAGGTCTGATCTATATCAACCATGCTAAATAAAATAATATTTGTAAAACTAAGATACTCAATATTTTCTCACCTAATCAGCTTAACGCGTATTTGTGTCTTTGAAAAATAAAGGTTTCTGGCCGGCGGACTCATATATGCGTATAGGCGAAGTATCTAAAAGCTAAGAAAATTAAATTTTTGGTAAATATATCTCAATTTGTTTACAAATTTAGTAAAATTACAATTTTTGCGAACTTTTCGCAAAATTTCCTGGCCGCCAGGTGAAATTTTATAAAAAACGTGCGGTCGTTAAGCTGTTATAACAATGGAATTCTACCAAGTAAATGTTAACTCAATCAGTAAATATCCTGATTCGGTCTTTAATCATGATTGGAAATCGTTCTGACGATGCTGTGTTGTATCTAGATACCTATCTACTTTTTATGCCTGCCAACCTTATTTTGGATTTTTCATGTTTGCGGGGCGGGGCGGGTATCATATATATTTAATTCAATCTGTGCGCATTCAATCAACGAACGTAAAGAGGTGCACCCTTATTAAGTGTATTTATTAAAAAATACAAATGTGTACCGATTCTTTTATACCACTTCAATATACTATGAAAGACCGAAGAATCGAAAAGTTGGTAACGATTATATGATGATATTGATAAATACATCATTTCTTTTAATGGTTTCGATTAGATACTTTTATTAATGGTTAGTTTGTTGACTTTGCTTTTTTGTGAGGCAAATGATAAAAAACGACTCTTGCAGATTGTGTTTACTTTCCATTTTCCAATTATTATAAATGTTTTCAGATATATTTTTCTTGATAAACAAATCCATGGTGGCAGTAAGCATTAAGCTGACATCGGTTCGAAAAAATCATTTAAGTTTTTTGTTGAGAATTTACTTTGACCTAGGACTAATTATTTACTACTGAAATAGTTCAATTCAATGGTATAAATATTATATATTATTAAATTCTTATCTAACGATAATGAGATCAAATTTATAAGATATTTGTTGACAGATCAGTTGACAATGCTCGCAATGAGCGAAACCGGTCCTGACATATTAAATAAAGTGGAATGAAGTACAAAGGAATATTGTGTTTTTATTAATAAAAGATATTATTCGCATTTTAAATAAACAACGTTAATAATTAATTGAAATGTATTTAAAAAGTCCAGCATAGTAGTATTTTCTTGTGACACTCATAAGTGAAATAACGTATTTTGCATTTGAAATTAGCATCTTATGTAAGGTATAATAAGTTCTAAAATAGCGTCCGGTAAGAAAATTTTGTTTGTGTTAGTGAGTGGTTTTTTGTGTCCTGCTAAGTGGGGAATTTTTTAGGAAGCATAACAGTTCATTTGGGCACACATTTTTTTTTAAATTGTATGTAGTTTTTTGTAGATTAATTAGCTATAATATAGTCTTCTTGTATAAATATTTTATTTTCTATTCAGGGGATAAATGAATTCATACATATATTTTGTAAAAATATTTAAAATTTATTTTGGTAATATATACATAGTTTATTTACTAAGAAAGATACAGAAAATTGTAATGACACGTCAAATTCTACAAGAACCAGGGCTGTGGAATCGTGAAAAAACCGCGACTCAGACATTGACAAAGGTTTTACTCCGACTCCAATTAAAAACGATGTAAAGTGTCCCGAGTCTTCGTATTTTTTAATATCTACTAAAATGCATTACTTTTGTACTTTAATTTCGTCGAGTCGCTTGTTTTTTTACGACTACACAGCCCAGATATGAACATAATATTTTATTGAGCCACAATGACATATAAAATAGTTATTTTACATTGTTTGAACATGCGAAATGCGTACATACGTTTGAGGGGAAATGGAAGAACAAACTTATGTGCGACGCTTTTACAGGTAACGTTTTTAAACTTTAACCATTATCTATTGCATATTTCAATCACTCCCATTAACCCCCTTCTAAAATTTTCATCAAACGTAGTTTGCATGTTTATAAAATATGAAACAATTGCATCACGTATCCAATATTTTATCGTCAACAAAATCATCACCGAACAAGAAATCTCCCTTAAATATGTTCATAACGTTAGGAAAAGTTTTCATACCCCATTCGCAAAGAAATCATATTAACGGAAAGAAAAAATTATCACGTATAACTAATAATATAATATTTAATATGTGCCCTGGTATTATTTCTATGCAGTCACGTTGTCGCGAGCTCGACGCCAGTACCACACCATTTCGCCGCAGTGGAGCGACACTTCTACTAGAACACGCGACACTCGCTTGACAGTTTGGCCACGCTGTACGTCATTGGCGTCACTCACATCCTGATCGCACAATAATAATAATTATATGTCAGAATCACTTATAACTAGTCAGTTGTCTCTGGTCAATTGACTAACCCTAGTTTTATTTTCAATAGTTTTAATTTAGTACAACCATTCCTCCTTTTACGCGTCTTTTTTATGCGCGTTATCGCTTTACTCGTGACGCGATTTTTTTCTTACTAAAGATTAAGTGACCTTTGGAAAATCATGTGATGTGATGACTTTGTTCTGAATCTTGTTGAAATACAGCCTTCGTTAAATAGCACGTTTCAGGCTTACGTTTTATCCAAACGCAGAGAGCGGAATATGTATTAAATCTATGAAATAAATGCACTCGAGAAGTCCGTTCGTCACTATAAAGAGAAATACTTAACCGTCAAATCGTCAGAACAAATCCAATCTAATCAATAATCGACTCAAATAAAGAATTTAGGAAAAAACGGCATTTTATCAAACGAGTCGTTCAAAAAATCGCGAACAAAATCTATTAAAAAGCTAATACAATTATGAATGTATATTGTTCTCATTGTATTTTAGTATAAATTAAAGAAAATTAATGGTTAATATGTAAAAAAAACTTTTTTTGGGAGAACTTCAAGAGAAAAATTTTAATTAGCTAAAAATAATTCTACAAGTCATTGTTGAACAAAATACTTTCTTATTTTATTACTTTATTACAATGGAGTTCTACTACATATATGCCAATTCATTCAAACAAAATTGTAATTTTTCATACTATTTTAGGCGATGTTTTGATTTTTGGAAACAATTTGCGTCAGTTTCCGGAACCAATGTACCGCGTCAAAAAAGAATTTGGTGTATACATAATAGTACAACTTCTTCCCAGAGTCTGGGGTGAAACTTGGACACAAATCAATCTTCGGTACACCGCTCGGTCGACTTCACTCGGCAATCGCTTACCCAAACACAAGTCGATCCGTAGACACCATATATTTCCAGCGATGTTGCGGTCTTCTCTCAGAGTGCACAATAGCTCAGGATATGCTTAAGCCTTTGACCAGCTTTATAACTCTTCAAGTTCTCCTAAATGTCACTATTGCTTATGACGCAGTATTGTGTCTATTATATTGCTTTTTAGTCATCCATGCTATTTTCCTACCTCTAACATTTCAAAACTCATAAGTAAATCAGTACTACAATTATTAATTTCTGCGCGTTTCGAGGGCGCTTAATCAACCATTCTCACTTCGTCTCTGACTTACGCCACATTAAAGTTTTCTCACTACTCAACGAACATTCAACTATCTTCAATCAGAGATTGGAGAGTTCCTGCACTCTTTGTCGTGGTCGAGTTCTTCATTCATGAAGATCTCGGCTATTTTCATTTTCGTTATCGCCTGTCTTCGCAAACTGAACGATTTTAAAGTTTTAGCGTATCCCATAAACAGAAGTTCAGTTGCATCGACATCGTCGATCCTTCGTTTTTTATTTAAATAATTCTCTACTTTTTCAATAACACCATCTTCTTCGGTATTGGAGAAACTTCTCTTATGATTAGGGTGTTGTGGTTCTATTTTAACATTTAATGATTCTATACTATCACTGTGAATCTCCGATTCTTCCAATATAGAATGTTCAAAATTGACGGATGATTCATCTAAAACGTCATCATTCTTCTCGACAGGTAAATAAGTAGCAAAGATTTCCATTTTCTGCGCCCATTGCCAGTTTTTGTAGGGATTACCGGGCTGGTTTGATTGAATATATCTTAAATTTCTGATGTATGTGTCCCGGAGGCTTTTCCACCTGTTTCTGACTCTGTCTACTGTTGAAATGGCAAAAAATAAAAGTTTTTAAAAACATGTATATTTAAATACAGGAAAATGATTGATTATATCTAAGAATCCCATCCGGTGTTTAGTCTATATTTATTTCAACATTACAATTTATATGCATATTATTTGGAAAGCACATTTTGAATGGATGTTATACGGAAGGGTGATTTATATTCTGAGCAATAGGGAAATGATGCAAAATCGTTTGGGAACCAGTATACACTGACTACATTACAAGGAAAAGTTTTTTTTTCATATGATTCGCGTTATCGGTAAAGACGGTGCTTTTTTGTAAATTACATATTCAATTTTTATAGAAAGTAATAATTGCAAATTATTTATTATCGTTTACGTTCAAATTACTATGGTGCTTTATGACGAATGCGGATTGAGCAACTGTTTTTTATGTAATAAATATAACTCTTTCACCACCAAGGAACAAATTCAAATAAAAATTAAGCATTTTTTATTATATACCTAATGATAAATTATCAATCGCACAAATACATACCCATCCTTTTTTACGCGAAAGATTGGTTCCAGTAATTGACGCGTATAAAAAAATCTTACGTTTATATAATTTGACAAATTTGTTCTAAAAATCACAATATCGCGTAAAAAGTATCAACAAATGTACGAAAAACTAAAATTTTCCCATCAAATTCGCGCTTAAAAGATGTTTTTTTTCACATAATAACCATTAATTTCTTTATTGAATATAAAAATATAATGAGAAACAGACAGCATGCATAATTCACTTTTTAATAGATGAGTTATTCGCTGCTGGCACTATCGGTTGCGAAATATAAACGTTTAAAATTTCGCGTAAAATGCGTTAATCGCGTATAAAAAGAACGGTGCCGTCTAAAAAACGCGTAAAAAGAGGACCGGTTGTATAAGTAACTATGTTGCAATTGAAATATGGTGTGCAAAAGATACTAAACTTATTTTCAAATTTGGAATGCGGCTTGCTGTATCACAGAAAATATGCCTGCCATAGACAATAAACATCAGTTGATAATGCTCATCATGAGCGAAACCGGTTCTGATCTTTTTTTTATGTAAAAGTGGAATTGGTACAATTTTTTTAGTGAATTCTTTTAATACAATAAACTTAAGATTTTTGAAGGTGAGTGTTTTTAGAGATTATTATTTCACTTTTTTTAAAAAACAAAAGAACGAATATTTTATAAATTTAAATATTTCGCGATTACCGTATCTATATCGCACTTATGTCAAAATGTTTTATTTACTGATCTATAAAATCTAGCATATAAGAAACGCGAAATCGTCGATTGAGTGGCGTTTTTTTTAATATGACAGCCTGTAGGCGGAAACCGTTTGTTCATCAGCCTAAAATAAATCAATAGTATTGTCAGTTTCTTACCGGGTATTTCCATTTCCTTCCCTATGCTTTTCCACGTCTTATTCCTCTTTTTCCAAGTTCTAAAGTTTTTATCACTCCGATCGTAGATTATTGGATTTTCCCACACAATCTCTATTAGACGCTCTGTAGTCACCTTGTCCATCTGATATTCTCTGAAATCGCGGCCTTCGCTACGACCGTCGAACGACTAATACGAAAGCGCGACGCGAAATCGCTGCAGCAGACAAGAGGCGGTGCCGCGATTGCCGTCGCTCCGCCTCTCGTCCAGGCGTTGAAAACCTTCGCTAGGCCGAGCCGAAAGCTGTCGGAAACCTTTTGACCGAGCAGTTTTTTGTGTTTTCTTGCAACAGTTTGCAAAAAGTAATCGGTTCGTTTAATATTTTTAAATGCACATTTATTTATCACATTTCACAATACATTACACATTTGAGTTAAAGGATTAAATAAAATAAAATAAATGAAATCCCTTCTCTTCCAATCTCTTTAAGAGAGATGTTATTATATTTTTTTAATTATTAATTTATTATTCCACTGATACACAATGTAGCACTTTCGCCTGTGCGAATATAATTCAGGCTAATTATCGTTAAGTTATTATACTTATAATAAAACTCTCATTCTTTTGAACAAACGGAGGTGGCTAGATAAAAACAATAATGGTATTCATAACAAATTATATAACACTAATTAATTTTTGTTTCCGCTTAAACACCACCGCTAGATTTTTTAAATCCCTTTCGACATTTTTGTACTTTATTTTTAGTTGGTTCAATATTATTTTTTACACTTATTGGATCTCAAGAACCAGAGTAAAACAAATTAGTTTTGTTTCTTGATGACTGCTTAATCTTGTTGGGAAGCTATTCATCTCACTCACTGAAGGCTCACTTTAAGGTTGTTCCACCAACAAGTGGTATTCGTCAAAACACTCGACACAGAGGCCGGGTGTTTCTTTACAAGTTTCGCAATGGTAAACGGTTTTCTTGCACTGTCCCTTTTTCGAACACAGTCTGCATCGTTTCCTTTGCACTCGTTTGCCGTTACCCTTGTCTTTTGTGGTAGCCTCAATCTTAGATATTTGATGAACATTGTTAGAAATCATCCTTTGCGGAATACGCGCTGGAAGTAAGGCTTTGACAATAGAAAGGCGGTACCCGTACAGATTAAGATTGGGCCCATCGGAGAATCTATTATAGAACTTGTGGGAATTTATCAGCAGCAACTGTAGAGTGTGGATAAATATTTTTTTATACCACCGTAAGTTTTTCTCTTTGCAAGGATAGTGCGACATCATTCGCTCTTCTCTGTTCACAGTAGTCATATGTTTGTCATATTTAATAATCGCATTGGGCTTCTGTATCTCCCGACCCCTTTTATTTCTATATTTGTATGTTTTATTTTTAAATTCACTGGTGATGTACAAAAATTCGCTTCTGTCTTTCCATTTTCCAATATGTATTCGCTCTGAAAATAACGATACATTTTCTCCAGTCTTCAATTTTTTGTCAACTACCTCACTCGGGTTGTGTTCCCTGTCCGCTAGAATGTTCCCCGTGCAGTACGTTTCGTTGCGAAGTAATATTTTTGTCAAATTATAGCTGCTGTAAAAATTGCCCATAAATAGTGAATGTCCGTTTTTCAACTTTCCCTCCAACAATTTCATGACAACTTTGCTCGAATGATTTGCTCCACCGAGTTCGCGATCACCCCTGACATATAGAACAAATTTCAACACAGTACCATCGGGTTCGGTGAGCATATAAAGACTTATGCCATGTTTATGATGCTTGTGGTCTGTGTGACGCATGTGTAAAAGCTGTCCACGCCACAGTATCATGCTTTCGTCCAATGTTAATTCCTGGGATGGATAATAACTCGTTTCCATTTTAGCATTGAAATAATCAACCACAGGTCTTATCTTGACCAACCGGTCGTCGGATAAATCTCCGGAATAAAAATGCAAGCACTTCAGTATTAAATAAAAACGATTCCTGGACATTTGTTCTCTGAATATTGGGATGTCGAAGATTCTGTCTGTTTTCCAATAGTCTTGAATTCTTTTCAACTGGATTGTTCCCATGTGTAAAAGAAGACCTATAAATATTTTGATTTCCGCGACATCTATGTCTTTCCATTGCGTTGATCGAGTTTGTTCTGTTCTACCAAATTTACAGTACGTATTGACGGCATATTTGTTTGATTCGTGTACGATCATCGATAGAAAATTATGGTCGACGAACATGTTAAAAAAATCAATCGGCTGATCGCCTGGAATTTGCACTAGCAGTTCTTGCCGTTTTTTAAATAAGATATCTTCATTTATGTCAGTGGATTCTGTCCAGTTCACAGAATGATATTCGCATTCGATTACGGTAGGACTTTCTTTTTTAATAAAGTCGACATCTTCTTCATCGGTCTTGGATGTTCCCGCTGGATAAAAAGAAGGATGAACGTCTGCATTTCCTGATGTGTATATCCGTGACAAGTCTTCATCAATTTCTTCATAGTCGCTGGCACTATCGGAAGATGACTCATCGCTGCCGTTAAATTCGGACCCGCTGTCTTCGACTTCGCAATCTTCCTCAACCTTCTCATTTTTCAATTGTGTTATACATATTTTTTTTGGTTGTGATGGTCCTGGTTCTTCCTTCATTTTGAAGACAATTTCAATGACGATTTGTTTTTTCAACGTTCATGCACGACGCAAACGTGCACACAACCTCGCAAGAGCGATGCCAGCCGCGGACTGCCTTGCAATACGATGCGTTGTCCCCTTTCGGGAACGACGGCTCCTCCCACAAAACCGAAATTTCACGACAGCGTGAGTTTTGCCTACGTTTAGTATGCTTTTGAACGGTCGGTTTAGTTATCCGTTCAATAAATTACACTTCTGTATAATGTTATGTACATATAACAAATATCGCATATCGTACATGATTTAACACATTTTACAGGAGGCAAAAATACTCTACTGTCAGTATTGCCTATCATTAAAAAAATATTTAACCCTCACCAAACATAATTTTAATCCAATCATAATATTTTTTTAAAATTAGGTTTTTTATTAATATATAATCAGTAGACGTTTCGTGTTTTCACTGAATAAAAAAAAATGTTAGTAATTATATAATAATAAATAAGCAATGGTCCTGAAAAAATCCACCATTTTTTTAACATTTAAAATTGAATTTTTATTTTTGTGAATCTTTTAAAACTAGTTTTTACCGAAATTTGCGAAATATTGGAATTGATAAACAGGTTTTTTAATCATTGCTGCCAGCGATTTTAGAAACAATAGAAATTGCATAAAAAGTGGTTTTAATGAAATAATATTTTTTTTGTTCAGGGTTGTCACAACACAGTGAATATATTTTTTTTAATTAAATTTTATATTATTTTACTTTTAGTCGATAATTTGGACACCGATCGAAGTTTAATCATTTAGATAGATTTTAGTATATCTCAATTTAAACATATTACATATAATAAATATATCATCGTGACAAATACATTTCAAAATACGATTCTCGTATAAAAAATCTTTAATAGCCCAAGCGAAATCGGTTTAATTTATTTAAAAAACAATTGAGATTTATCAAACATTTAGGACGTCATTGTATTAAAAAATAGATGACACAAGTACAATATTTTTTACATATTTAAAAATCACTTTTAATGTGTTCACTGTCAATACTTGGTGGAATGGCATTATAATAAAAATAATAAAAGATTAGAAGTAGTAAAAATATAAACTATTAAATCTTGACGCTGTTGTTTTAATCAAAATCGATTTTACGTGTTCCAGGGCTCTTTCAATTATGATTCGCAGAGTTGTGATATTTTTGAAAAAGTCGGAGTGGTAAATAACAGCGACTCCGATTCCTTTTAATCTACCATTAATGTGATTTTCTTTGAATAAACGAAAACAATGTACTAATTGCATATTGAAGAAATAATGATTGTTAATAGAATTTGTGTTGGTGGCATGAACTTTAGTATGTGTGCACCTGTGCATTTTTTTTCGTGCTTTTACGTAGTGTAGTCCTCCATTTTTGTGTTACAACTTGTGTCACGTGTTTTAACTCTTTGAGAAGCATCATCAGATGATTGCAACGCTTGCGAATAAACTAAAAATTGATTAGTAAAAACACAATATTCCTTTGTACTTCATTCCACTTTATTTAATATGTCAGGACCGGTTTCGCTTATTACGAGCATCGTCAACTGATAAGAAATATAATTTAACAGTGCTATTTATACAAAAATGAACAGTTATAAACAACAATTGGCATTGAAAAGAAAATACCAATTACATTAAAAGTGATTCTAAAATAGCACAAAATTAAAATGTTTAACACATCTAACATATAATTAAAAAGTCATCTCAGATTAATAAATTTAGAATGGGAATTGAAAGTAATTACAAACATAATTAAAATTTGGGATTTCTTTGACAAAGTGATTCTTTGACAAAGGGGAATTTTCTTTGGGAGTGGGGAATTAAAGACAATCACATACATCCATGCCTACGAACAGAAATTCATAAATCGATCGAAAAATCAATCTATACAACTGTCCGCACCGGGATTTGAACGCGTGCCCTTCGTAACCGAAGCCAACAACGTTGACCACTCGACCACACAGGCGGCAATTTATGCTAATTACGAAATATTTTTACGAAAACTCATCGCCATATTTCAAATAATATGCTGTATTGTTAATAATCTTCTAAGAAGTTCCATTTGACATGATATTATTATTTTTATACTGATATTAGTTTAGTCGGTTTTGCTGATTCCCATGTGAGACAATGTATTATAATATATAAATTTCATTCAGAGCTGCATTGTTATTAGGGGTATTCAATTCATTTTCAGATAGGAAAATACTACCAGCGTGTTGTAAAACACTGTTGCCTTTAAAAAAAAAACAAATAAAAATCACCCGCAGTCCAGTTTGAACTGACTCGCCAACTTTCATTTTAGACAGCTACCCCTGAGCGTGATTCGTCTCTAAGCTATGGGTTCGGTATCCTGCTATTCTTACCTGGTGCCTAAATGCCTTAGGTACCTGGCTCCTTAGCACGTGATGGTACATAGTCCACACCACCCTTTCTCCGAATTCTCGGAAGTCATGTCTGCTTCGACGATTCAATAATTCATCACGCGACTGACTCATACTAGTCGTGCTATGTTTACATTATGCGAGTCGCTCACTCCAGTAACAATCTGCCTTAGCGATTTCAAATATATTTTACAACTTCTCTTCATTAGAAAAACCAACAAAGTTGGCTCGTATGGACTAATAATATACCTACCATGTTTTTAGATAATTAACATTTTCGAATATCATGAAGCGAACTGACAAATGAATAAATAACAATTAACGAAAAGGTTTATAGCTCAAAAACTTTTAGTCGTTTAATCGTCCTTGGGTCATTGGCGGATCCAGAAATTGTCCCAGGAGGGGGCCATTCAATTTGAAAATAAACATTATACATACATAATACATTTAAAAATAAATGATTTTAAGCTAATATATCTATATAAAAATAGTCAATATATAATTAAGTATGTATTCTACAAAACAGTAAACTAAACGATTAAGAAGCCTATTTCACAATAAAGTTTTAATAAAATATAAAATAAATTCTCCTCAGGGGGGGGGTGGCCCCCATGGCCTCCCCCTTGGATCCGCCAATGCCTTGGGTAGCTGTAAATATAAGAAATCTGTACATCTAACAAGTGTTATGTTACTTATGGGTTTTTCTGTCTATGATGAATTTCAACGAAATCGACTTAGTTTGTCTTATTTTTGTTTTGAATGTCGAAATAAATAAAATTAATATGAGTGAGCTTTTTTTTTCAGACGATATAACGTGTCTAAATCTATCGATCTGCATTCATAACTCAAATCACTTAATTTTTGACTTAACCTTTTTTGGCAGTATACCTATACCCACTTTTATCTTAATAAAGCGTACACATGTGACGATGACGTGAGCCGAAATAGCTACCAACAGGCTAATTTAATTATTTTCGAGCTAAATACAGCGAAATCAAATTACGCGAATTCCAGAAATATTCGCGGTTGCTTTTTTCGCATTCCATTTTCGTTGCTGTGCGGACGTGCATTCGGCACACACACAGCCGGGCGGCTGTCTGTGTCGTCCACAGATTAAATCGTTGGCGGGAGACTGCATAACGCGTAGTAACTAAGTATTTCGTCTATATATTTTTTTCCATAATTTATTTTTAGTCTTAACGTAACCCTATTTTTTGTTTAAGCTTTTCATTATCCCATTTACGCGAATCCCAATTACGCGGTCCCAACTTTCGCGTAATCGGGGGATCACTGCAGTTTGTTTTTTTTTATATATAATATAAAACGGTTGTATTTTGCATCCTTTCTTTTTTCCGAATATTGGGCCTAATTTCAGTTATTTCTTTTGTTTCAGGTAAAACATTGATTCGCTGTTTTATTATTAGTGGTGAAGTACATAATTTTACCACTAACTTCGTCAGCCAAGTAAGTGAATGGCTCTTCTGCACATACAGTTTCCAGACGGTGAATTTGTAATCAGGAAGATCTGGCTTCCAATCGATACCATTAATTAGTATGGCGCGCGGGCGGTACTGGCGTGTCTTGATGTGTCGACCATCAGACAGCCATTATCCATTAATATTGTTCACGTCAACTTTATCTCGGCTCTGTCAAAATGTCGATGTGTATTGTCCGATTCGAATTGCGCAAATATATACATTATCGGTTTGCAGCAGAGTTGCCATATTTATATATATACTTGTTATTATTGTTATTATTTCTTCACATGTGGATAAAACACACATATATCAATCAGTGTTTTTTGGCATTCGCATTATAATTTCCATTATTTGTTACAAATAATTACAAAAAAATGTAAAATGATTAAAAATTTGAAAACAAATCGACTACTGAAAGGGTGAAACCAGGGGTGTGAAACCTTTTCATTTATAAAGGCCACATTCACTTATTTGATTCAACATAAGGCCGCAGTTAATAAAATGTTGACACCCCCTATTTTTGCGACTGTCGAACACGTAATGGGTTGATTACGCTCTTTTTTTCAAACGCTTGCGTATAATTTTTTGATAAAAGTGAATATTTTGATCAAGTCAAACGGCCGCATCAGGATAGTCAAAAGGTCACAGGTGCTCCTCCACTGGGTTAAGCTATTCTACCTAGCAGCCTAAAATTGGAAAAATCATCCGCGAACACTGTATATGTTTTTCCTCCTATCCATGTCCGCTACCTTTGTGGAGCATATGGTCTCGTAATGGAGATATTTCAACCTTTCGCGCCTCCCTATGCAATAGTCAACGCCCCCCAATTTGGAAATCGCTGCTGCAATATGCTGCATTTTTTAAGGACTAAAGAAATAAATATAATTAATTATGTCTGCCTTAAAATCGAAGCATATGGACTGCAAAAATAGGTTTTTTTGTTGTATTTATTACACGTACAATTTGGTTAGCGAGTTTACGTTTAGCTACACAACAGGTAGAGCAACGAAATTACCAATTCTTTTTTTTATATTCCTATGATGTATGGTTACCCTATCTTAGACGAGCTTCATACAACCTTCAGTGTGCTCAGCATAACCTTCATTTTTGCTGGCGGTCATGCCTATTTTTCGCTATGTACAGGTACATACTTATGTGTGTAATTTGTACAGTGATGCATATCCCGCGGGGTTTGGGCCACATGCAGCCCAAAATGACATTTATTGTGCCCCACATACTGAACATATCAATTCTGAGATTTTTTTACTTCGATAATCAACACTGGTTAAAGTTATCACGATTGGAAAATATGCGGTACTTTCTATCTGCACCGCGGGTGTTTTGTATTTAGCGTTTATTGTTTCATTAGCACTCATCTTAATTCCCTCTTTTAAGTTGTTCACCGTCAATTAATACTTGGTGGGAACGGGAAGACTGAAAAAGTATTACATTACAAAATAAAACACTCTTTTTTACAAATTACACGCTTTTTAACAAATATCAGTAATGGTCTTGCTCATGACGAGCATAAGTAAGCAACTGATGACAATTTAAATCGAATAATAAAAAGGGTAATTGTATTTTATACCTCTTAATTTATTGGCTGAGTCCGTGGGCAAATGGTCAACACCGTTGGTTTCGTTTGTAGTGGTCACGGGTTTGTATTCCAGTACGGACATTATTAAAATTTTATTTTTTAATCATTTTTTAGGTAACTGTTCGAACGCACGTATTGCATGTGATGCCTAAAGTTCTCCCCAAATCACCACGCTGTCCTAAAAACTGAGCGGTATAAAAGTTCCTTTCCTAGGTCACATATACTTCTATGCCTACTCTTCCGAAAAATAAGGTTGAACATGTCTAACAAACAGTCGTAAACCAAGGCTGTGGAGTCGGGTAAAAAACTCATTTTTTTCAAATATTTCCGTTTAACTCTCGCGGCTCGGAGACTAAAAAATTCTTCTCTGCCCATGGAGGTCGTTTATGGACCCCAGTGGTTTCCTCATTATAGGCCTTATTCTTATGAATTTCAAAAAAAATATTCTAAGGGCTTTAAAATATCTCTTTTTTTTATAAAATCTGTGGTTTTTTAATAAATAATCATATTTTAAGTTGCGTGTAAAAAAGACGTCATCCCAGCACACATATTAAATTGGAACTGACGCGTTTAGCCCAGCTATCTTACGAACGATCGCTCATCGCGTATTTATATAAACTACAGAAAGTCTAAAAGCTATTATATAAGAATACCTTAATTATAAACATTGTATCACCCATATTAAAATAGATATTTAAGAAAATGTGGGTATTGGGGTCGCATTTCTTGAGCTTAGAACCGGAAAAGTTAACTGACATCTTGGTGGAAAGGCATTATATTATTAAAAACACAATATTCATTTTGTACTGAATTCCACTTTATTTAAAATCAGGTCAGGATCGGTTTCGCCCATTGAGTTGATAATGCTCGCAAGGAGCGAAACCATCCCTATCCATTCTTAAAATAAAGTGGAATAAAGTACAAAGGAGTATTGTGTTTTTATTAATATCTGTTTTTGTAATATTTATTTTTATACTTAAATGATTATAAATATCATATCACAAAACACTAAGATAATAAGTAAACAATCCTTTGTGTAGTCATATTTCGTTGGCGCCTGCGGTCAGCGATCAAGTGACACGACCGCTGTATGGACGTCAAAAATGTAATGCGATAAAAAGGGATTATATTTGGTTTAGTTAGTACCTTCGAGAGTTTCACACAGTGTGCGAAAGTACGAATGTATTTAACCAGTGATACACAACCAACTTAACGGTAGGGTTAATTTATCAAAATATTTTCGGGCCGCAGAGGTAAATAAATATACATGCACTGAAGAAGTTCTTTAAACCGTGCAAAACATTATACCTAAATAAAAAATAATGCTGGAAGGGTTTCCTTAATTTTCAAAAAAACAATTCAAAATATCAAAAAAAAAGACTATAGACATATAGATATCTCTTTTAATGTGTTCACTGTCAATACTTGGTGGAATGGCATTATAATAAAAATAATAAAACGTTTGTAGTACTTTTTCCACATAAAATTTATTGGATCAGGTCCGGTTTCGCTCATGGTGAGCATTGTCAACTGATAAGAAATACAATGAAACAGTGATGTTTATACAAAAATGAAAAGTTGTAAACAACAATTGACATTGAAAAGAAATTACCAATTACATTATAAGTGATTCTAAAATAACACAAAATTAAAATGTTTAACACATCTAACATATAATTAAAAAGTCATCCCATGTTAATAAATTTAGAGTGATGATTGAAAGTAATTACAAACATAATTAAAACATAAGTGCACTTGAACGCTTGAAGATGCCGAAAGGCGTAACCCGGGTCGTTAGTAACAAAACTTGTGTAAACGTACATAATTTGAACAATTCTAATTGGTATCAATTGGGTGATACCATGAATAACCCCACCAGGTCATTTAAAAAACCTGCGAGGGACAGTGTCTGGGCCGCGGGTCATATGTTTGCAATCACTGCACTAGACGCTTGTCGCGTGCTCTTCTGTTAAACAAAACACTGATTTTTATTTGCAAGCTCGCAGAATCGCATTCATTCATCGAGTGTGGTGTTAGGTTTCCATTGTCCATTGTGCATTTATGTACTAATTTAGTTTATAAACAATATAACAATTATTATTACGCTATATTTTTATGGTCAGAACGGAGTAGTAACCTTGACTCGTAATTTAATGCCAACCTTGCGAATATTATTATTTAATAACAAGGTCACTTAATTCAAAATTAAATCGGTTTGATTCATTTTAGTATGGATCAATTTAGTTGACATATATACTTGGTAGAAAGTTCTATCATAAAAAGGCAAACCACCCTTTTCAATTATCATTACTTATTAACTAGCACGCTAAATTAAAAGTTTAATCGGCGACGCTTGTTTAAGTATGGATCGATAGAGTTGGCATTTACTCGGAAGAACTCCATCATTACATACATCCATTAGGTAAAATACATCTATTAGGATGCCACATTTAGAACGGACACGGATAAAAAAAATTAAAAAAATTACATAGATTGAAATGCAATTATTGGGAATGTCAAAAACAATTTTTGTCAGTAAGTCGATACTTATTTTGGCTCCACAGTATCGTCATATTAGCAAAATTGATTAACCTTATGCTATTATTGGGTTTGACATTCCCAATAATTGCATTTCAACCTATGTATATTTTAACTTTTTTTTATCCATGTCCGCTCCAAATGTGGCGTCCTAATGGATGTATTTCACCAGAAGTTTTTCTACGAGAAATCGCTCAACCTCTAGGCTAAGACAGGACTGGTGGTTAACTAATCGCTTTCGCTACGCCTAGTTTTTATGAGCAGATATGGTGGGAGGGAACTTTTAACCTTAACAAACACCCGTGGCATGGAACAGAAAATCGATCGAAGAAATGCTTTTCGTACTGGAGCTCGAATCCGTGAGGTCTGTCTGGCACGGAAGCCCACAACGCTTACCGATGCGCCATAGGACCTGACACTTAGATTTTTATTGAAACGTATCTAAAATGTGAGTGTACATACTTAGTATTTTTTAAATGCTTGGTAGGGGGTCTTGCGTGACGTTTGCATGAGGGCTCCAAATTTCTGGCTACGCCATTGCTGAGTAGGGTTGCCAGGTGTCCCGGATTGACCGGGATTGTACCGTAATTGGAATCGCTGTCCCGTATCCCGGACGAGTACTAAATTGTCCCAAAAATTTAGAGAAAATTATTTAACTTCGATTCGAATTAGGATTCGAAAGTCTCGGAAGAGCTAAAAAAAGCGAGTTACGCTTGTATTTTGGGCAAATCGATAAATTCTTGGTGCTTGGATTCGAAAGTTAGCAAATCGGACAGATGTCCCGGATTGACTTGCAAGAAATCTGACAACCCTACCGCTGAGATTAAAATTCATCGGTCAACACTTTTCCTTTAATTAATGACTAGGTTAGGTGTTTTATAATAACAAGCGTCGACGTGAAATTGGCAGCCTGACCGTCATTCGAAATCGGGAGCAATGAAATGCTAAATGTTATGTAATCTATTTTTACTCATTTGTAATTGAATAATTGAGTCGCCGAGAGTGCGAGCGGCGCCACGTGCCGGCTGTCGATATAACAGAATCGCTCGATCGGCTACTTGCAAATGATTCGCTAGTTGTTTCACTTAATATTTTTTTCGTTTGTTTTGGATGCAAATTTCAAATAATGCACTTGGCAATCGATGCTGTTTTTTTCTGTAGTAAAATTGCCACTAACTAAACTGTTCATTATTTAATTTTCAATACATAGCTTCTTTCTTATCTATGAATTCCTATGCCACAGGTTCACGAAGTGTTTTTTCCGCGTGTCTTTTTGATGTGTCCTGCCAGATTTATTTAAATCAAATATTTTCTATTTGAATCGTTCAAGTTTTGTACATTCGCACAAGCTTTGTCATTTACGACCGGGGTTTCGCCTTCCGGCGTCTTCAGGCGTTCACGTGAACGTATGAACGCCCTAAGATGCCGTAAGGCGAAACTCGGGTCGTTAGTGACAAAACTTGTGTGAATGTAGATAATTTGAACGATTTAAATTTAATATTGAAATTCCACGAAGCACCTTCAGTCGAAATCTTGAATTATGGTAAGAATTAAAAAAAAAAAAAAAAGGTGCAGGCTGTGAGCGCAAGCAGTGAGTTAGACATTCCTATTTCTGAGTATATTTTAAGCTGTCGAAGAAATACTTTCATAAATAATTTTCATCAGTAGCAGCACAGCATGTGGATTAACAAAGCTATCAACTTTTTTTACCTTATTTCAGTCTTACCGCCGATTCTATCAAAGATATTAAAGATCGATCACGTTCGATCATGCCGCCTGTGTGGTCGAGTGGTCAACGTCGTTGGCTTCGGTTACGGAGGTCCCGGGTTCAAATCCCGGTACGGACAGTTTTATAAATTGATTTTTCAATCGATTTATGAATATCTGTTCAAAGGCATGGATGTATGTAATGTCGTAAATTCTCCCCTCCCATCCATCCTATCCTTTGAACGGGGCGTATCGAGAGCGATTGGCTAATCACTAGTCCTGTCCTAGCCCTATCCTTCTATTCCCACTCTCTTTGGAAAAAGAGAGGTTGAGAAACTGAGTAACAAGCAGTTCTCGTAGAAACACATCTGTTGAGATAAACTCCACATTGGGAGCGGACATGGTTAAAAAAAAAATGTTCATAAAATTATTAACTGTAGCACTTTTTTGCGTATTACTTCACAAACAATGTTTTCTCGGCAAATGATATGCACGGTTTTTTTTATTGTGTCACGTGGACTCCTGCCAAAAAAATATCGAATGAATTTTAATGAGTTAAATTTGTATTTTACAAATGAAAAACAACATATTATTGACACTTCTGTATTATAGTACAGTGAAACCTCGATTTTACGTTTTCCAAGGGATCCTGGAAAAAAAACGGTAATTGCGGGAAACGGTGAATGCGGGAAAGCTTCAAATAATAATAAACAAGTAAAATCTTAAAAAAACATTTATTTATTAGTTACTTGTACATACTGCCCTTTATGCTAGTTTGTTTCTTTGTTGTTTGGCACTTTAATCGGAACAAAGACGCCTCAAACTCGCGTACTTTTCTAAGAGCGGATTCATCGATTTCTTTGGAATAGAAAAATAATTTTATTTTTTCGAAGGCCAATAATGCTTGTGTAAATGTCGGAATAGGTTCGGTATTATGGTCTTCGCCATCTTCTTCTTCACTGCTGTCATTAGTTGCATCACATAATGACTCGATTGTTTCAACGCCACAGGTAGCTAGCTCACTGTCACTGTAAAGCACTGGTACAATTTGGAGGGTAATAAACTACCTTGATGTTCTTAAGAAATGAAGTATCTCGAGGATGGGCGGCACAATTGTCTATAAATAGTAGTATTTTACGCCCCTGAGCACTAATTGAGGAATCGAAATTCCTCAAGAAAGCCATAAAAATATCGGTGTTCATCCATGCCTTCTTGTTGGCGTGGTATTTTACGGGAAGTGTTTTTATATTCTTAAAACATCGAGGTTTCAGCGATTTTCCTTCTTCTTCTCAGCTGAGTTTTAGTTTTCTTTATGGATGGCGGCATTTTAGTTTCAATTTGGAAAAAAAAATGATACGAGATGTGAGGCAATATTGAACGCAACTGACTTGTACGAATCCAGCTACGCGACCAAAAAGTTTGTATGTACAGGAATTATTATTATCATGAATTTTAAACAATTCTACATTTGCATCATAAACAATAATACGCGTGTGGTGGATTTCAACCCAAAAAAATAGCACAAGCGTCCAATGCGTCTAACATGTACAGTGCATTCCAACGTGTCTAGACATAACACCTGCACTCGGCTGTCAAACTTACTTGCTGAGATATGGAGAAATATGCAATAAAAACGGTCAATCAGGATAATATTTGTGACGGGACCAAAATATTTAGACGGTTTATCGAGGAAATCGGTAAATCGGGGAACGGTCTATGCGGGATTATTTAACATTGTTCTTATGGGAGTTTGACGGGACTATAAAAAATAAACGGTCCAGCCGGGAAAACGTATTATGCGAGAACGGTTGATCGAGGTTCCACTGTAATTACAATGGAATGTACATATAATGCATCAACAAATGATTACTTTTTAGTTGCTAACCGAAATGTGTCCGATAGTTCTTCATCGTTTTTTTTTTTTACCATGACTGATTACGTCGACATTGGATCACTGCAGATTTTGAATCATCTGTGCTCATATCATTCTTTCCGCACACAATAAAGGGACTCGTGGCTGTCCAGCTATTTATTGAAATTAGTTTAATGTCGCGCGTGTGGTCGAGTGGTCAACGTTCTTGGCTTCGGTTACAGATGGCACGGGCTCGAATCCCACTACGGACAGTTTTATAAATTGATTTTTCAATCGATTTATGAATTTCTGTTCGAAGGCGTGGATGTATGTGATGTCTTAAATTCCCCCCTCCCACCCATCCTATCCTATGAACTGGGCGTGTCGAGAGCGATTAGCTTACCACTAGTCCTGTCCTAGCCCTATCCTTATATTCTTACTCTCTTTGGGAAAAAAAGAGAGGTTGAGCAACTGAGTAACAAGCAGTTCTCACTTCAGTTGACATAATCTCCATTAGGAATCCATATGCTCCACATTGGAAGCGGACATGGTTAAAAAAAATGATTCTTAAAATTATTTTTAAGATTTCAATAAAAGCCAAACAGTCTGCATCCAGGTAGCAGCCTGTTGACAGACGAGTTGCTTTTTTTAAAACCAGGGAATGGCTTCTACTGTTGGGTTTAGATCAAGGGTGGCCAACCCGCGGGCCACGTGCGGCCCGCTGGGTGTCTACTTGTGGCCCGCGGAGCACATGCACACATTTTTTTCTTTCAGTGTACATAAAACCACCAAAAGAACATTCCAAAGTTCGTATCATATCTCATATATGGAAGTATCTCAGTACATTGAACTATCATGACAACTTTTTGCTGCATATGCAACGCCATTCTCTGTAGATGTGAATTTATTGCCAGGAATTTTACAAATGGAACATTGTGAAATGTGTTGTGATGCACAGTTAAAGGAGAAATTCAATCAGGCTAGTTTGGAAGAGTTTCTCAAAACATATTTGGTCAAGGAGAAATATCCTGCATTTTACAAACATGCTCTATCGATGATCTCGCTATTTGTCGTTATCAACATTGATGCACTTAGTTCTGACAAACAAAATCAGACGTCTCACTAAAATGTATGATATTTTGTTTATTTTTTTGTATTGCCTAACTCTAATCTATATTGCCACCTGTGTGGTCGCGTGGTCAACGCTGTTGGTTTCGGCTACGGAGGACCCGGATTCAAATCCCGGTTTTATACGACAGTAAATCGACAGTTTTATAAATTTATTTTTCAATGGATTTATGAATTTCTATTCAAAGGCATGGATGTATGTGATGTCTTGAATTCCCCCCTCTCACTCATCCTATCCTATGAACGGGGCGTATCGAGAACGATTAGCTTACCACTAATCCTGTCCTAGCCCTATACTCCTATCCGAGTCGTCAAATATTTTAAAGCTGAAGTCGGAGTCGTCTTTTTTTCTAGCGACTCCACAGCCCTGGATTATATACCGTGTAGCTGTCGATTATAGTTTTACTGATACTGGACAGTAAATCCATTGTATTATACCTAGATATGGAATATATTTTTCACTTGAAACACACTTTCACCCTTACTAATAGCAATAACATGGAAACATCAATGATTCCTTCGGGTATCTTGACAATATTTACTATTTAAGGCCATAATGAGTATTTGATATTTATTTATTGAAAACGTAATGATACCGATTCAAGGCAAGGACTCGCCTCGAGTTCTTCTCCGCCAACTCACTCCCGCAGTAATAATAGTGTCTGGTGTGTTTTTTGTTTGTTTCGGAAACGTGACCTGGCCAAATGACTCCGCTCGTTTGGACTACTACTAGAGGTCTGCACGGGCTCGGGCCTGGTTCTCGGGTTCTTACCCGGCCCAGGTAAGCGTAATTGAGATTCGGGCTCTGGTCGGGCCCGGGTAAGGAAATTATTTTAGACTTTGTTCGTGTCATAAGTCAGCCATGATGATTTTAATTATTACCAGTTCTATAGTGAATCGTAAATTGTTGTAAATTCGTAGAAAACGGGGTTTTTTTCAGGCTGAGGAGTATAAATCTGGGCTTCGGGTCGGGTTCGGGTATCAAGTGTGGTATTAGATTTGGGACCGGGCCGTGTCGGGCCTGAGTATTTCGGGCTCGGACCGGGTAATTTTGTAAAATTTCGGCCCGTGCAGACCTCTAGTGACTACGTATTAGTTTTACATTCAAGTGAACCGGTTGTTTCCTGGTCGAACTGATGATTCCTAGAAAGTTTTTATAAATTTTAATTCATGCTATTTTTTCCATGACGTATTATTTCATCACTAGGCTGTGTTAATCCTCTGCCGGATGAATGACCAATCACTCCTTTTAAGACCGACCAGATGCCGGAAACTTACTAGTGTTAGAAAGTCGCATTTTTTTTATTATACCAAATATATATTAATTAAGATATCTTAGAGCAGTGGTTTCCAACCTTTATGTTACTGCGCCTCCCTTTGATGAAAAAATATCTTCGCGCCTCCCATTCTTTATTTCATATAGTAATACAGACACGTTTTAAAGAGTAAATAAATAATTTGGACTGGTCGCGCCTCCCAGGTTGGAATTCGCTGTATTAGAGTTTATACGTGTACTCTTTCTGGAGATACCGCTTAAACTACCTGAAAGGTGAAACTTGTGTCGTAGATCAGTGCTTACCAACCTGGGATCCTTGGGTGTCCGCGAAAATTTGCATTCTTTCAAAATTCTCTGATAAAATATGAACATGTGAAATAATTTTTTTTCGGAGGTTCGTAGATTATTGTTTTCAGATTTAGGGGTTATTGGCATGAAAAAGGATGGGAAGCACTGTCGTAGATGACATAACTTATGAAAGTATACAATATTTGAACGATTCATATTCAATGAGATATCTTGCTATATTAAAATTTAATTTGTTATTCCACTTGTATTAAAAAATGCTAGACGTGTTCCGCTTTTTCAAGAAGCAGAAAGGGTTAAGATACAAACTTTGATAGTATTAATTATACTTACATCAGGTACGGTAAAATCAACAATGGTGATCCACCTGTATTATTTAAAATGGTATTTATTAATGTGTCCTTTCTATAAACGACTTCATTAATTTATAAAAACTTCGAGATAAACTCCGAGATCCAAGTGAGTTCAAGTTCATCCGTGCACTTGAACGCCTTAAGGTGCCGAAAGACGAAACCCGGGTCGTTAGTGACAAAACTTGTGTGAATGTACATAATTTGAACGATTTAAATTCCGAGATATTCATTATTAACCCTGCATTATTTACTTTATGGATTATTCGTAATTTTTATTATTATCAGAATTGTGGTAATTTCGGACAAAAGATTTGCAATCTCTGATTTATTATTGCTGTTTAGACATCTTACGTGTTCTTTAATTAGTACATTAAAGTTTATACATGTCATGAAATGATGTCAATTTTGAAAAAAATACTAAATATTCGTAATATTAAATAAATAGAAGACGAAAAAGAAAGGCATTTTTCCATTAACATTTGAAACAACGTACTTTTTCGCGATGACTGCGTTTAGCTTTAGCAATGTTACCACAAAAGTAATAATTTAAATTCATATTATGGTAGTAGTATGTCTATAAATAAATGATTACGTTTTCCGCCACTAAATTTCATTGAATCATTAACAAAATCTTGAATCATCACGATGTATGTATGTATAATACATACCATGAAGTGTGGTTCTTCTGTTTTAAGTTATAATGAATCATAACTTTTAGTCATCATTGGGAATTGTTAATTTAAGAGTTATCACGTTTGTATACAAATCATCAGACTATGTGGTCATTTTAAACTATTTATTTTGAATCATGATTACGATCGCCATTTATTTCTCAAAGAATCTTCCAGCATGACAATACTATAGCCGAGCTTGTTCTATGGAGATATTTTCTGATATCACTTCGAATCAAAAGACCGTAACCCATACTTTTATATTAAAAGGATTTAAGCTACGATAATGGCGAATTAGTATGTCAGTTTAACTTTTAATTTCCTTTAAAAAGAAGGGCCTGTGAAAATAGACTTGATAAAAGGTTTTTCTTAAACAATTGTTAAATTGATATTAGATTAGGTCCATTAAATACTAGTAAATAAGTCTCCGTGCACTTCAAGGTTGGGTATATTTTATAATTTACCTTTGACTCAAAATCATCGATAAACATTTTTGTGCCTGCTGTAAAATTTGTTATGTATGGACTGCATCCTTTTTCCATTCCACACTCGACTTGTTTTTGTACTCAAACACTATTTTGTTAACCTATGTATACATGACTCTCGGAGAATCTATTTAAAATTTAAACGAATGATTTTTTCATTCTCACACTGCTTCGTCAATAGAAGACAGAATAAGAAAACAAATGGCTCGCAAAGAATCTTTTTCGAAATGAACTACCAGCCATATGTTTTCGTTATGAAGTATACGACTCGAATGAACGAATCTAGAAAACAGAAGTTGTACACTGGTAACTCATTTTCAATGCCACTGTCTAGCTGTGGGTTATTTATTACAAAACGATACCAGTTGCCTGGATGGGATTTTTAGTATTAAAATAATGAATTAATGAACTAACCCGTCAAGGGACTCGATCCCGCGAATCCAATAAGTGATACCACTCGGCTATAACTACTTTTCCGAACTATCGTAGAATTACACTTAAAAACTAGATAGTGACTCCAAGATAATATGTACAATGTTTTATATATTTTTTAAGTTTATGATTTAAAATAATATTAATTTAAAAGAATGTTTATTAATTCTATTTTTGTACAGGACCGAGGATATCCTGAAAACCACGAAGGCGTTAAAATTTGTATATTTTTAAAAATAATTTCAATCAAAGTACTTTTTCGTAAAGCATAGTACATACATTGTATAAAATAATAGTTATTGGCTGAAACTGGTTATGACTTATGAGCGCGGGAATAAAAAAAAAACCCACCAAGCGTTCACAAGAGCTGACCTAAAATAAGTCTTTATTTTTTCGCTCAGCAATGTTGGCACAATTCAATTCATTTCCAACTATTTAACATCGAGCAAGGTCGTTCGGTTCGGACTTGTTTGTTGTTCCAGAACAAGCCAGTGAATGGAAACCTTTTGTTCAATTTATCTATCATCGCTGACTGAAAATACTTTTACTATAATTTTATTGATTTTGACTTGTATATAATTAATTATATTATTTATTGTTTTGTCATATTTTTGACGAAACTTATTGACTGTTATTATTGCGGTTTAAATGGTTTGAAATTACCCGGAAACCTTTCGATTCTTGACTGACTTTTCCTTATCCGTTGTTCCGTTGGGTGTCTTTAGCGTCTTGTCATATATCGTCGGTATACTATCGGAAGACGATATGTCAAAAATTGTCAGATCGATAGATTTAAACACATATATCTTTTAAAAAATTCACTCATTTATCTATTTCGTCATTTAAGTAAGTACTACGAACTGGAAACCTAATAACAATTGTAACAGAATTCTTATTTCTTCAGCATTCCGAAGACGATTAGACGACGAAACGTTTTTGAGCTGTGAACATTTTGTTCAATTGTTTATTCGCCACGCTACGTTTTAATTCGCTTCATGATAGTTGAAAAAGTCGATGTTGTCAAAAACCTTCAGTATTTAATATGGCCTAAAATATTAACAGGTCCTATGGCGCAGCGGTTAGCGTTGATGGCTTTCGTGCCGGACTACACGGGTTCTAGTCCCAGTACGAACAGCATTTTTTCGATCGATTATCGATTTCTGTTCAGGGCATGGGTGTTTGTGACGTCTTAAAATTTCCTAACACCCTTCCGATCCTTCAATAACTCGGCGTAGCGAGAGCGATTAGTTAACCACTAGCCTTGTCTAAGCTGCTCGCGTGCGCGGCCGCGCAGCAGTCGGGAAGCGCCTGCGCACTCATTCCGGGTTGAGGCGCACTACAAGACAGTTTTTCAATTAATATTTGATCGGTACGCGCAGCCTTTGAAATTTCCGCGCAGCTAACCTCTTGCCTTAGAGGGAGCATTGGTCTTGCCCTAGCCTTCCTTGTCCTTCTATTCCTACTACTCTCTTTGGAAAAATAGAGGTTGAGCAACTGAGTAATAAACAGTTCTCGTAGAACAACCTCTGTTGAAATACTTCCATCAGGAGGCCATATGCTCCACATTGAGATTGGACATGAATAAAAAAAAAAAATTAATCGATTAAACTGTAGCTTGCACTATACCACCATGTTCAGCAAACTTTTGTACCTTTATCCTTATTCCATCTATTTTGCCATGCACCGAGCGTGCGATCTTTTTTTCTTTACTCCATGATACTTTGCTTAAACCTCCGTCAGTAAAATATATTTGATATAATAAGAATCGATTGTCGACCACTGACTGATTGCAAATGTTTTCGTCAGTTCCCATACTACGTAGGTATAGAAGCATCCACGCCACCTACCACGTAGTCTTTCGTAGAAGTTGTTTTTTTACGTTCCTCGTCTCTTTGAGCAATCCACTCGACCGGATGGAGGAAAACATGACAATTTTATCGCCACATTTAAGTTTTATTTCATTAATATGTGCTTTATTGCGATTTTTTTACAATTTTATTTTCTTATAATTCTTGAAAAATGTACCGTTGCCTGTCATATTATTAATTTATTTAAAAATATATATGAACTGTACTGTAGTATCGGTTTTTGCAAGCTTTGCAGACTAGACTAGATTATACTGGTGACTTATTCTTAGAAAAAAAAATAATATCGATTTTAAATTACAAATTTTCATGTCATCAGATTTTTAATATTATACTTTAAAAAATACGTCTTTACAAGTTTGAGTTAATGGTATCGCAAAGATAATATGTAAATAATAAATATTAAATGTTGTTAAATCTAATAAGTTTAGTGAAATCAACCCTTATCATACAACAAATTGTGTATTTTAAAAATTAAAATTGCTCAAAAATTTATTTTGAATTCAATTATCAATCGCGTGTGTCCTCAAAATCAAAGTTACTACACTGTGATTTCTTTAAGGTGGCCGATGTGCAATTGTGGTCGTTTTTTAAACTAAGCCCATTCTCATGGTGATTTCAGTGTGCCATAGATATTACGTTTTAGTATTTGCTCATTCGAAATCTGAAAATGTTGTATGGTCTACGATAAACAGTCTCTCGAATATAATGCCACGTCGACTATATTATAGTGTCAGTTGTTCAAAATGCCTCGTGCCTTTGTATAATTCGTATACTTGCATTAAAAACTAACCATTTCGGCGCTGCTCTATTTCCGTTTTATTTTGGTCTCCCCCTGCCGCCGAGCGTAGCAAATTGTGCCGAATTATTTAAATATGCTCCATCGCCGATTCGTGGGGTCAAATCAATACTTCGACTTCAAGAATAGGCAGAAATTTTAAAGGCATTGGATTGAGCAGCGGTATCTTCAGAGTGTTACCGAATGCCCCATAGTTTACATTGGTAGTATATATTTATATACAGGGTGTGAGCGTCAGTACTCAGGAGATTTGGGAACGCGGATCTTGATTCGTGACTGTGGAAAATATTATACTCTCTCTACATTGTCCAATGTGACGTTTTCTCTGATTCAACGTACTGTAGAACCTCGATTATCCGGACTAGAGATTGCAAAACCGGCAGTACCGAAACCGGGATTCTGGTATTCATTTTAACTAGCAACACTTTTTCTAGCGACGGCTGATCTGTGCCAAGTTAAGTTTGCCCTTTCACCATGAAAAAACTTAGGCCAAAACAACACTTGTAAATGGTACAAATATATTTTATAAACAACATGAGGCTTAATTTTTGAAGAAGCAACACATTTTATTGCGACTGCCATTTCTGATGGCTGATTGCTCTGTTTGGTTCACCATGAATATACCAATTTTTGAATTTCTGTTGGAAGACATGGATGTATTAGATGCCTTGAATTCCCCTCCCACCCATCCTATCATAAACACGGGATTTGGCGAGAGCGGTTAGCTAACCACTACTGTTGTTCTAGTCCAGCCATACTCAACCTTTTTTTTCCTCCGGACCGCATTTCGATATTTGCATCTCTACGTGGGCCGCAACATATTTGTGGTATACTGTTTTTTTTTTTTAGCTCACCGAGGTATTTGAAATCTACGATTTGGTAAGAGCTTACTGGGCCGCAGGTTGAGTATGGCTGTTCTAGTCCTATCCTTCTATTCTCACTCTCTTTGAAAAAATAGATGTTGAGAATCTGAGTATCCTAGTAATTCTCGTAGAAACACTTTTGTTGTGATAAACTCCACTGATAGCGGAAATGGTTAAAAAAAAATGATATTAGTGTGGAAAGCTGTGGTTTGCCACACAGCGCGTGCCACAAATTGGATGTCGTTGGATTAAGTGTTGTTAATTCGAAAAACAAACTCCTAAAATAATCTCTACAGTGAAAAATTTTACTTTTTAACTGGTGAAAGTTTAGCAGCACTCACAAGTAAATTTACATTGAAATAAAGTTAATGCCCGCGACCCATCTGTAAAAGTGGCCGGTTAAATTTGATGCAAACTTTGTTATGAAACAGCCGGCTGGTTTTGTATCTGCGCACATTTATTTTAGAAATATGAGACCCGCTCAATCATTTTGGACAGGTATGGGGGGAGCAGATTGGCAGCGAGTGACTGCTGAGGGTAAGAGGTGAGGGATGTCTGTGCCAACACAGACAGCAAGTTTGGCGAATGACATAATGTGTAAGTGTTCAGTTGAGAAATAGAAATTGTTAAGATATCAAAGGAAATATATATACATAGCTAGTATAAACTTTTTAGATCAGATTACTTGAATTGCAACCCGCCAAGTTTTCGTGTGTACCAATTGGGCCAAGTTATTTAAAAATATTTTAATTTATGAATGGGAGCTAGTTTAAGTATTAAAATTTAATTTTTGAAAAAGAGATCAGACTGAAATTTTAACTAATTTATGTTTTTTTTCAACATAATTTCCTTTTAGCGTAACGGGAAAATTAAAAAAAAAAGTATCCGTAGTTTAATCCTTAATTAACAAATGATGGATAACATTTTAACTGAACCATCTACATTCACAGCATTATTTACATGGAATATCTAAAAACATGGTATTTGAAGCTCAACATCTGTATTGTGCAATTTTGCAGTTTTAACTCAAGCCAATTATAAACCTGATGGAATAATAAAGTAGCCCACCTAAACAGATGTTTTTCCACTGCAACTGGCGTTACTCAATCAATCAACTTCTTCCTTCGAAGCGAGTAGAAATATAAGGCTAGGACAACATTAGTAGTTGGCTTATGCCCTGTTGAAGGGATCGAATTGGTGAGTGATAAATCAATAAATTGATAGATAAATCGATTTATGAAACTGTCCGTAAAGGGATTCGAACCCGTATACAACTCGGTCGAAGAAAGTCAACCTTGTTGAAAACCAAACTCGGCCATATTAGGAATTCAATAAACGCATTTTGCCGGGTTTTATAATTTTCCTTGATCGTATTGCAACGCCTTCGTGATCTCATTTAATATTAATTTTAAGTCCCAAGTCAATCGGAAGATTCCAGTATTTCTATCAAGAGTTACCACCCTTTTCTACAATGATTGACACTCGGAAATAAAATGTTTCTATAAAAAGCAATTTCTGTTACTCAAGCGAAAGGTTATGTATGCCGGAAAATAAAATACAAAAACAGATATCCTTATAATAATCCTTATATAAATCTATTGTTCTCCGAGCGAAGGCGTGACTCTAGCAGTGAACGACGCTGACGCTTATCATCCTCTTCGGTCTGGTAAACGTCAAGGTCTCGATTAAATGTACAAAATGTCAATCACGTCATAAACAGAAGTTAAATGTACAACAGGCATATGAAATAGTTTGTTAACCTTTTGCGTTCGATGGCGTACCGTTCAAAATTATATTATGCGTTGATCCTACCGCGAACGTCTTGCATGTGCGACTTTTTAAGATTGATGTTTTGTTTTATTTAGAATCTGTACAATTTTTATCTATTTATTTACATGACATTAAAGCGGATAAATGTATTTTGAAAGTACATTATACAATAATTGAAAAAATAAAATACAAAATCGAGAGAGAAACAAAACATCAAAAAAATTGCATCAACATCCTAAACATAGAAAAAAATCTAAATATGCAAAAGGCAAAATCTTTTTCGGCACATGTTTGCATATCGATGACTTGATGTCTAGATGTTGTAACTACCAAAATGTCTAAATTAATTAAGAACGCAGTTGACTGTGAAATGTATCTCCCTGATTTGAAATAGAATTGCTATTTTAAATCAGGGAGACAAAATATTTTGACATTATATAAAATGTAACATTTTACAGCCAACTGCGTTTCTTAACTCATTTTCGACATTTTGGTAGTTACCATATTTAGACACCAAGACATAGATATAGGCCAGTGGTGGTAGAGCTATTTAAAAAAAAAAACCTTTTCAACGTGCCGAGCATAAATAAGTTCAACATATTTACTCCAGTTTAATAATATATTACACACAGCATATTATAATAGTCCTAGATTTATTTTTATCTCCAAGAAATTTAGCAGTTAGCTGTTACTCATGTAATGATTGCAGAAAATCTCTTTTAAAAAGGTGTTATTTTTCCATAGAATATTAAATTGGTGAAACGCGGACGTGCCAGTAAATGTTTCGATCGTGCTAACTCAGCCACGCGTGCCCTTTGTTCGCCATCTCTGTTATAGGCAATGCTTTGATCCGCTGACTCATGACCGATACCAAAAATTTCAAAATTGTAATTTCGACTCCGAAGAAGAAATATATAAAATATAACCGAAAATTGGTCAATGTTTCTATTATTATTTTTTAATGGTTTTGTTGCCGAATGGTTAACACTTTTGGCGCCCGTCATATTCGGTTACAATGCTATTTAAATGGCGTGATTTTGATATTACTTCTAAGAAGAGCTTTTTAGATTAAATATCAGGACTCTAAGATATTCGCTAGATATATGTCTAATGATTGTGAAGCACAACAGATCAATTAAAATTGTCCACATTATAATATTAAAGGAATGTTTACTAGAATCAGTAGTACAAAAATAGTTATAACGGGATGAAATGGGTTAATAGTTGTGATACGAAAGGTCGCCGTGAGCCTCTTTCGGCTATTGTTGTTTGTTGTTGTTACTACAATAATAATTCAAGCCACGTAACGTTGTTTTCTTGCATCTCTGCCGCACCTACCCACGCAACTTTCTACGCCACCCCAATCTCCCTCCCATTCTACCCTCTGTGCGAGGCCGCCTATCGTGAAGGGCGGTTTTCCTTTTTCAATGTCAGCTGGAAGGTCTCGGGGTGGGGTGGTGGCCGCCTCGTTTCTTCCCTCTCGAAACCACCTCCCTTATATATTCGGTCGGAAATTTCGAATATCCCTCCTATGTAGTGATTCTGCAATTTTGCACGCTGTATTTTATACATGTAAATTACGTAAACACTCCATTGTTGTATTTTTAATTTAGCAAATGCAATTCTGCAATTAAAAAAATCATCACTTTTGTAATAAATTATTGATTTTTGGGTTTTTAATAAATACATATAACTCTGTTTTTACAAGGGCTGCAAAAATCATCAATTTATGGATATTTGTAGGTGTGATATGGCCAGGGGTGAGCTAGAGGGAACTTAAAGGGCTCGCACGAGCCCCTTCTTAAATTTAAACAAATTTATATTATTTCATCAAATCAAAACCTAGTTGAAATTTCTGTAGATTTAAAAAAAATGTATTATGAAACATATGACGGTGTTGCCTTTTAAAATAATAAAAGACATTCCTTAAAAAATGCGGTATCTTTTTTTACATATTGCTTGTCCAACGGACCATTTTTGTGAACGATGCTTTGACCGATTATCCTTCATACTTTACACATGCACATTTTCTCCATTTACTCGTTTTGAGATGAAGCGAGTCCTTTGTCAACCTTTTGGGCATTGTTTTGGGAAGAAGCTTATAGAAAAGCATGCAAAATGTTGCAAATTTTGTTTAAATCGCTCTGTGTCCAAATATATGGGTTAGGAAGGTATATAGATTCCGTCCCAATTCTAAAAATGGGTCATAGTAAGATCGATTAGTTTATTAACCAATCATGCTCATGTCACATCCTTATATCAGTTCTCATAAAACAACTTTTGTTCAGATGGACACCTGACAAGTCCATACACTCAACATTGTTTTTTTTTTGTTATATATAAAACAAAATTAATAATCTGACAAAGAACATTATCTCTCAAAGTAGTTACGCAGAAATGAATCACGAAAATATTTCCTACTGAATAAAAGTAATTTGTATGGAACACCCTCCGAAAGAAAGCTTTTATATAATGAAAAGGAAAACGGAACATACATACATACATACATACATACATACATACATACATACATACGTTTTTATTCATTCCTGAGCTCAATACAACGATCGTTCCACATCATCGCATCGCAGTGCTTGCTATGTTAATTCTCATGAATGGAAGAAAGAATTGTGGAATCTGATAAAAACAACTTTTACGTAATAGCAAATCAAAATTATTTCCACACCGACTTTTTAATTTCACTAATGGGCTTGTAATTTTCTCCTTATAGTTTTGACATGCACCAACGATAAAAGAGACATTTATTTACACATACGAAGTGAGTTTACCAATATTTAAATACTACGCTAGAGTTGACCCAATATGCTCTGCGAAATATCAACCCATAATCGGCAAAAGAGCTTAAGCGATACAATTAGGTAAATTGCGTTTTATACAGATAATTGTTCAATATCACATATGGCAGTGGTCGTCAAATTGCGGCTCGCAAGCCACCTGCGGTTATTTGACCCTTTGAGTGTGGCTCTTTCACAAAATATCACATACTTCGTGTCTCACGCTCAGAAGTCGAATTTCTGTCTTCAAACTTAGAGTAGGAAAGGGAAATCTCAGCGAACGTACCTCAATCAGATTGAGAACCTTTAAGCAAAAGTCAGCTCAGAAGTACCCTAATCAAGTTAATAACAATGTATTTACCTATATAGTTTGTTTTTTTTAATCGTTGTTTAGTTGATATTTGGCTCAGTTGACTTATCAGCTCACAGACCATTGGCCTAGGGCTAGGGCGTCAGTGACAAAAATTTTAGAGCATTATTATCTCATTCGTCAGATCTTTTTTAAGGCCTGTGCATTGTTAGCAAAAGTAGCTCGTTATAAAAGTGAATAAATGTACGGATTTAACCATAAACTAAAATGTCAACAAATGTTTCCTCATTACATTCGAGATCTCGCTATTTCCGTGATCGTAATAATCGAGTTCGACTGTAAATAAATTTATTTAAAAAACTTTATTGTAGTACAGAAATAGTATCGACTCGCATTTTTTTTGGATATATAGACAATGTTTCTACCCATTCTCAATAGATATCAATTCTTAAATAGATTAGTGATTTAATTTTAATAAAACTAATAAAAGATTTTTAGTACTTTTTCCCACTTAAAATTTATTTGATCAGGACCGGTTTCGCTCCCTACGAGCATTATCAACTGATAAGTAAAATAAATTAAACAGTGCTATTTATACAAGTTTGTATTTCACCCCCTCCCTGGGTCCAGTACAAAAGGAAAACCACTACTTTTATTTTTAAATGTATAACTTAAGAATTAGTATCATTTTTTAGTTTATTTGTAAAAATTGCAATGCTATGTTGTTAGTGCTTCTCAAACAGTTTAAATACGTGTCAAATTTTGTAACACAGCGAGTGTAATAACAGAGTTATCGAATTTAATAATTTCGATGGATTCGGCGGTAGCTTTGTGGAGGGTTCATTTTATATACATATTATCAAATTTAATTTTATATTAAAGATAAATACCGTATTTTCGCCTAAGTCCACGTTCATTACAACCAAACTAATGATTAATTTCATTATCGTTAGCAAATCAATTACTGTGATAAAATTTACCTGCTTCTATTGGCGCCTAGCGGGTTAGGTAATTGGGTCCCCCTGTCTGGCGATCAATCAACTAATTAATTGCGACTCTCGCATTCGCTTGGGTGTTGGACGCTACTGTTCATGTCGACGCACACCTAATTGCGTCGGTTCATGGACGTGCCGTATGTGAACCTAAACAAAATATTACTTATCTGTCAATTTTTGTCACAGTCGCGTCAAAGATTTTGTATTATATGGAGAGGCGCAGACCTGCGTACGCTGCAACGCAGACACGTACGGCGCAGACATGCAGTGCTGGCACAGGTTTCTACGTGGCACGTGCACGTTGGTGTTGTCACTAAAATGACAGTGAAGCTAATGGAATTAGTGCAAACTGAACTTTTATATACGAAACTACTCATGTATGTAGACTACACAAAAAAATAAATCATTAAAATAGTTATTGTGGATCTATGACAGACAACTACATATGTCACTTGTGTGACGCAGCAATTGCAGCATGCGCACGTCCCACATACCTGCTCCGCCTGCGTGCGATTTCTGTTTTTTTTTTAAATTTAAGATTTCGACTGAAGGTGCTTGGTGGAATTTCAATATTAAATTTGAATCATTCAAATTATGTACACTCCCACAGATTTTGTCACTAACGACCCGGGTTTCGCCTTTCGGCATCCTCAGGCGTTCAAGCGCACGGATGAACCTGAACTGACGCTTAGCAAATGGATGTTTCGTGTTTATATATCAAATAAATGTATCACTGAGTCTAAAGCCATCGCTGGCGAAAAGGGTAAGCTCATGGGAATTCCCAAAGATTTGAGTAGTGAGTGGTTTTTAGAATTATATTTATTTGTTTGTCGGCAAAGGTTATATGATATTATTTATGATATTATTTATATAGGGTATAGAAGTGGAGAGCCAGGAAGGTTTAATATCCCGATTTTGAACGAGATATTAAACCTTCCTGGCTCTCCACTTCTATACCCTATATAAATAATATCATAAAACCTTTGCCGACAAACAAATAAATATAATTCTAAAAACCACTCACTACTCAAATCTTTGGGAATTCCCATGAGCTTACCCTTTTCGCCAGCGATGGCTTTAGACTCGGTGATACATTTATTTGATATATAAACACGAAACATCCATTTGCTAAGCGTCAGTTCAGGTTCATCCGTGCGCTTGAACGCCTGAGGATGCCGAAAGGCGAAACCCGGGTCGTTAGTGACAAAATCTGTGGGAGTGTACATAATTTGAATGATTCAAATTTAATTTCTGTGTTTCTCTGGGCTACATAGCAAATATGGTATAACAAACAATTGTTATTGATAAATGGTATTGAGAAATAAAGATACAACATATGTATAAGTGACACTAAATTGACTAAAATTAAAATGTTCATTACATCTTAAACATATATTTTTTTATCCATGTCCACTTCCAAAGTTTTTTTTTCTACGAGAACTCAGTCGCTCAACCTCACTTTTTGTGAGTAGTAAAAAAGAAGGATAAAGCTAGAACAGGACTAGTAGTTAATTAAGTAATCGCTATTGCTACACCCAGATATTAAAGGATCAGGAGGATTGGAGGAGAGGAAAATTATGTGAATTGAAATCACAAACACCCAGTCTTCGATCACAACTTTGAATTGAAGGTACAATCGCAATAGAAGTACATCAAAAAGTGCATACTCTATTTGAACGGAGTACATTTTGCTTCCTAAAAAACGCCCCACTTCCCCGCAAACAAAAAATCCCTCATAAATGCGTATAAAAAAATCTTACCTACGCTAACTTAGTACGCTATTTTAGACCTTATTATACCTTACGTAAGATGCTAATTTAGAATGCCAGACGTTATTCTATACGTTATTCCAGACGTTATTCCATTAAATAGTTTGACTAAAACATTTTGCTAGAGATGTGAATTTCATAATTTAATACATTTAATATTTATTTAAAATGCGAACAATATCTTGAAATAAAATAAGAAATGATTTTATTCTCGTTAGATTGAAATCTAAGAATCTAAAATATTTATATTATCGAATTGAATTATATCAGTAGTACATAATTGGTTGTAGTATAAAATAAATTGTAAACGAAAAATTCTAAATATATATGATGTCAGTGTAGCTACTTACTACCACCATGGATTATTTCTCAAAGAAAATATGTATATCGGAAAAAAAATTCTGCTGTATTGTAGTGGGGCCGATATTTTTGATTATATTGAAAAGAAATATCATTCATATATGTTTTTAATATTGAAAATTGACATACACAGTATTATATACTTTTATTTTCTTACCGATACTCATATATGATGGTATTACTTGCAAACACGGCTTATTCCAAAATGGTTAGAAATATGAATCTTGAATTTCATTTTGAAAAACAATGTTCATTTAAAAGTTTTTTAAGTCTTACATTACTTTGAAATGATATTTTGGATGTTTTCAAGCCATTTTTGGGGCTGATTTCTAAAAATACTTTCAAAATTTATTTTTATTTACTAAATTACATTCACGGTTCATGTTTCAACAACTTTGGATAAGCTGGGTTTGCAAGTAATACCTTCATATTATACGTTCACTTGATAAATGCAAACAATGTGATTATCAAATATTAAACATAATTTATCAAATTGTAATTGCAACATGATAATTTAATAAATAATTTAAAGAAACGAAATTAACAACGAAAGACGTGAAAATATGAAAATATCACCGGCCATCTCTAGCGTGCTCCTGTATATAAACCTTTAGTAGTACGTTCGTTTATTGAGTGCGCGTCGATATAATTAAATACGTATGATACCGTTTAAAAAACATGTACCGAATTGAATAATACTACCGATCACGCAGGTCCAGGCTCGATTCCCGGTAAGATCACAGTGAATTTGAGAGTTAATTTAAATACTTATGAAGTTAAAGTGCAGACTAACAGTAAATTCGAACATAATTATAACATTTTATTTTCGGCGGTAAACTGCTAGCGATTAATCAGTGGCGGTAAATTTTCCTTGACTTGTTTGATTCATGTTCTGGTGGTATTTCTTGTTCGGCTTGATGAGGTTGCAGCCAATTCGAGATAATACGTCTGGGATTGTCATATATACCTACAATTTTAAATAAAATTAATTTAAAAAAAGACACTGAAGAAAAGCCAAAGAAATAGAAGCTCTGGCAAGTGTAAGAATATATAATAAACCTTGGGAAACCCTCCGCTTAAATTAAATCTTTGGCTGGATTGAGTTTCTCTGTAGAACCTGGCGTTGGAAACGGAGCCTTGTAGTCAGTAATTGCTTATTAAGGCTGTATTGTTAGCCCACTCCTGCTTACCCCCCCCCCCCCCAGTAACCGCAACACGCAACCCTTTGAGAAAATATTGCGGTTAGGTAATATCTCGTACTCTTTGATTTTACTAATATTAAAACATTTATGAAGAATTTTGCCCGTTTGTGGTTTTTATAGACTTGTAAATAAATTATTTTATCGTACTTGTCCTTTTAATAGAATCATTGTTTTGGTAATAGGTTTATCTGTGTCTATTTAAAATGGATGATAACAATTATTACGAGGTAGGTATTAAATAGGGCATCCAATCCCGGACCCTTTTTTTGATCCCGGAATTTTGGGTTCACAATAATTACGGAATCAGGGCTTTCGGGATCCCGTGATTGATCACTGTGAAAAAAGTGAGAGATGCTAAAATATTTTCAACTCGAAGACCATTTTTTTAGCTCGATGACTTGAAAACGTTGCGAATTGTCAGATTCTATAACAACTTAAAAATATGAGAGTTTTTTTTTCAATTCAAGTCAATTCAAGTCAATTCAAGTAAATTCTCCTTGAGTTAATCTCATGTGACTTTCAAAAATTCTCATCGAGTATATCTCGTATGATCTTTCAACTTAAAAAATATTTGACGCATTGGCGTAAGCTGTAATGTCAATTTAAAAAAAAAAAATCTCGCGCCTTCAAAGTACCGAATCGACAGTTTCCACAGATATTCAATAATGTGAGACCTTTTTTTAGGTCCTCCTTCCGAAATAGTTGCAAATTGAGAGATTACAACTAGTACAATTATTCAGAAGCGTGAGAGCTCTTCTTCTATTCAAAGAGTTACGACTGCCAGTAACTAGCAGGTATTTTACGGGTAGAGTGGATTAAGCGGACATTCAAGTGTTATAGTGAATCACGAAATCACGGACTTAGTATTAAGACAATCTCGGGATTACAGGTACGATTCCTTGCCATCCATCGTATCCATAAAATAACGGCACTCACCAATAATGATTTGCTCACCACTTGTCATTTCCTATCTTAGTATCCATACTTTTTCGATATTTAAGAGGTTGAGCAACTGAGTAACTTGCAGTTCTCGTAAAAAACTTATGCTCCACATGGGAGCCGTTATTTCAAATGTCGGAAACTCGAGGATTTAATCGTATTAAGTGTTTCGTCAAGAGCAGGTCTAGCCAACCGTTGCCGTGCGGCCGTTGGCACTCATATGTGCGGCTCGCTGTCGTATATGACGAATTATGTCTTTATAAATTAACGGGTAATTCAGAATATATTTAAAATCGCGTTTAAATATTTAAAACCAACTAGCTGTAAGCCCGTTGACCTCAACGGGGGGATTTTTGTTGCATTTTTAAGAAGTCAGAAAATTACAAACCTATTTATTGAATAAGCCAGAAATACTAAAAATAAAATAAATATATCTCGGGGCATATATCGACAGCATGCCCTGTTGTATTTAAATTGTAAATTATTTAATTTTTGGAATAATGTTGAGTTTGCTAACAATTATTTTTCTTATTAGCAGAAATATACCTCGTAAATTACCTAATTTTTGGAATAATGTTTAAGTTTGCTAACATTTTTTTTCGTAGTGACAGAAATTTCGTAAAATATTAAATCCTTGGAATAATGTTCAAGTTTGCTAACAATCATTTTTCATAGTAGCATAAATCGACCTCTGCGCATATATCGACAGCCCTGCAGTTTTAAATTGTAAATTACTTAATTTTTGAAATAATGTTTAAGTTTGCTAATAATCATTTTTCACATGCAAAATGGTATAAATTAATTGCACATTTTATCAAAACAAAATTATCAAAATGTTGACTGATTCTCCAAACAGAACTTATTTTTTAAAATATATATAATGATTTTTACTGAAGTTATTTTATTACACATACTGAAATTATGCTTTCGCCAACAACTAACTATACCACGTATGTACCTAGATTAAAAACAAATCTTGAAATAATTGCGTCTTATATTTATTTTTTGAAAAACATATTTCGCTAGTCAATCGGATTTTGTTATTTTGGTAGCATTTATTTTCATACGATCAAGATGTACTGTGATTTAAAAAGAAAATTTTCAAAAAAAAAAATGTTATAAACCCAAAAAGAAGCGCTCTAGGCTAGATTCGAACCAAGTTCCTACAGATTATCAGTCGAGCGGCTTACCTCTAGGGTACAGTAGAATTGAGAAAGGCTCGAAAAATAAAACATATAATATGCATGCTGTTTTTTAAATAAAAAACGAAAGGTTCCATTTTCAAACGAAATTTAATATTTATTATATATTTTCATCATTTTGATAATTGTGACGTTAGCTCAGTTGACAAAGAGCTCGGCTGATAATTCATAATTATGGGATCGATCGACGGTCGCGACGCTTTTTTGTATGAGAATTCAATTTTTCAGCCATTTGATAATTCAACTGTTTATGTATGCATGTGAAGTATGCGTATTTTGGAATTTTTAGAATAATTTAAATGTGTGCTTAATATATATAATTAAATCAGATCGATGCTGACAGTTGTTCGTTTGCCCGAGCGGTAACGATTTCAACTCATAATCCAGAAGCGATGGTTCGAACCACGGCCGCGGCGCTTTTTTGTATGAGAATTCAATTTTTCAGCCATTTGATTTGTTTCGTCAAATAACAGTGTATGTATTAATTAATGGCGACAGCGGGGCAGGATGGGGGGGGAGGAGGACCGTCTTTCTTGACGTCATCGAAAAGGCAAAATCGCGACCATATACAAACGAAAAAAGTATGTATTTGGTATGAATAAAAAAATGGTGACAGCGGGGCTGGGGCGGAGGAGGGGGAGGGAAAATCGCGGACAATCATTCAGACGGACGGACATTATCGAGTATTAATATATAGATAGCGTTTCAACCAACCAAGTCCATAGATTGTGTTGATGTGTCTGTTTTTTGTTGTCAGTTCAATGCGTGTTTTCTTTTCGCATCAGGTTGTACTAGTCTTTTTTTCCACAATTAATAATTTAAATACTTTAAGATAACCTCTGCGTTCAAATTATTTATTGTACTTACAAAAATATCAATTTGTATGAAATTCTTTGTAATAAAATAATGATTTTTTGTGTAATGTGTACATCTCTGTACGGTCATTTAAAAGAATGACAGTTTTAGATATTCAATGCGTCTCGGTGTGCAATTTGATTTGGCCAGGCCTGGACTTAAGAGCATGATAGTTTGCAACCAATTCGAGGTACCTGTTTTAATAAAAAGACCAACTTTTACGTAATTTAATAATAAAAAAAATACAAGAAAATCATTCGTTTTATTTATTGATTTGGCATTTACTTGGTAGAACTCCATTTTAATAGGGTAAAAATATCAAGGTATTTCAGTTCTACAGTTTTTTATATATGTTATACGTTGATAGCTATTTCGGCTTTCGCCATCGTCAGAACTATGGTTGTATAGTTCTATAGTTCTGACGATGGCGAAAGCCGAAATAGCTATCAACGTATAACATATATAAAAAACTGTAGAACTGAAATACCTTGATATTTTTACCCTATTAAAATCATTCGTTTTTTAAAGTGCTAAGGCAACGATTTAAGGTGCGATCCTAGCGGTAGGCGTACAATTTTAAACATATTTGGCAGAAGGACTAATACCGAATTCTAAGTGAATCCCGAGAAAGAAAACCCGCAGTAATCTCACAATAATGCGAGAGCTAATTTTCAGTTCCTTAATATGTTTTTAATATATTTTAAAGTTTGCTGACAACGCCATAGTTGGATGTTGGCATCCACTCAGCCAGTGTTTCGAAAACTTTAAAAGCATTACCGTGTCGAAAGCTCGTTAGTGTCAGATTTGCATTATTTGCACTCTTTTTTTATATTATGTCGTATATAAAAATCCTTGACGCATGGAATGCATTTGTTATTTATACACCGTTTTCTAATGCAAAGCATATAATAATAACGTCCCAGACAATGTTATAAAGCATCACCTATACGTATAATATTTCTTCAGACGCGAAGTTTTTCAGAGATTTTAATGTTTTTAAACTTTTCCCATCCTTTATGGCAGAGCTCGTTTTTACTTATTATTTATGGGAAATCTTTTATTGTCCCTGTTGGAATTTTACGAGAACTTTTCTTATGCAGACGTTATTTTATACTTTTTACTAGACACTATCTATGCATGTGCTGCAAAACTTTTTTTATGGTAATGTGTAATGTTTATCAAAATAACCAAATACATCAATATAATTCAGTGAATTCTGCCATAACAATGTATCGTTATTATTGATTGGATTGACATTAACTTGGTAGAGCTCTGTTGTGATATGGTGAAAAAATATCAAAGTTTATTTTGCCATATCCGCTCCGTACACGTAGCATATGGTTACCACATGGTTTCTCCTAAATGATCTGTCCCCGTCAGTCCTCTTTGAAAGTCGTTGCTTCCTCCCATGTCATCCCAGTGTCCAGTACGCTTATTGTTTATATATGTATATTTGTACATCATTTAAACTATAAATCAAATCAATTCCGTCCAAAGCTATTCGTTAAAAAATCTCGAAATAACGTAACGCTTTTTAATATGTGGATCGAAGTCGTTAATCTTTTTTTTTTTAAACCATGTCCGCTCCCAATGTGGAGCATATGGACTCCTAATGGAGTTTATCTCAACAGAAGTGTTTCTACGAGAACTGCTTGTTCGTCAGTTGCTCAACCTCTCTTTTTCCAAAGAGAGTATGGATAGACGGATAGGGCTAGGACAGGATTAGTAGTAAGCCAATCGCTCTCGATACGCCCCGTTCATAGAATAGGATGGGTGAAAGGGGGGAATTCAAGACATCACATACATCCATGCCTTTGAACAGAAATTCATAAATCGATTGAAAAATCAATTTATAAAACTGTCCGTACCGGGATTTGAACCCGGGCCCTCCGTAGCCGAAGCCAACAACGTTGACCACTCAAACACACAGGCGGCCAATTATTAGGGCCTCCAATCCCGGGATTCCGTTCAATTTTGTGATCTCAAAATTCCACGATTGTAATAGTACTAATCCCGGGATGCCGGGATCACAAAAATGGTCCGGGTTTCGATGCCCAGATCGTTTCAATTTCATAATTATCGAAAATTACGATTGTCTCAAAACAAGGATTTTGACTGAGTGCCTTCTGCCAGTATACCAGCGATATATATTGTAGGCTTGTATTTACTACTGTTTTCTTACAGTTTTACTGACTTTAATTTTCTTTTTTTTTCAGGTAAACTATCAATGGCGTTTATACGTGCGATGATTATAATAACAATATAATATTGTGTCAAATATGGCTCTACTGCATCTGGTAAATATTTCTTCACTTGTCCTTATATAACCCAATCGTTTTTCTAGACAATGAATCTTCTGGCTAAAAAAAACTTGAGCCGTTTGGTCATGATTACTGATTCATTCACACATTAGTATTCGAAGAGTACTCCGACTCGTCCGCCCGAAGGTGTTATTCGTGGAAAGCAGAGTCGTATGTACATATCTCCGTTCGCTGGGACGTGATCTGCATCTCCTGTAGAACCTCGGATACGTGGCCAATGGCTACTGAACTTCTTTGCTTCTTCGCAACGAGGTTAACAGATGCTACCAGCTTTTTACTTAGTCCAGTCATCGATGAGTCGGTTTTAAGTGTGTGGGGGGTGTATTCTAATTGATTGACCACTAGCAACGATATTCACTACGTGGGATTGCAATCGCATTTGTCAAAAGCTCATATGATATTAAACTCACACTCTCTTCTCTGATCATGACAGTTTCTTCAGTTCGACCCTCCAAAAAAAAATTCTGATTGATAAATAAAAAATCGCTTGAACCCGTTAACAGCTAGAAAAAAATAACGTTTTTGTCCTGTAAGCTAGCAATTTTCTAAAAACTAATAAAAGAAAACTTAATATTAATTTTGTGAGTCCTTAAGAGATGTCGGACCCTTTTTCAATGATGCAAACTCTAAAAAATATTTATTGACGTCGTAATAATGATGGGTGCACACACTGGTGGATCGTTAGCTTTAGAGTGGTTAAATGTTCTTTCAGTATTAATGCGATTGCATTGATTTACGTACATTCATGCATCAACTGTACTTCTGTATACATAGGTTAAGAGTGTTTTTATTTTTAACATAGCCTTATTCATAGAATAATAATATTGATATATTTCAAGGTTTTATCAATTCTTGTTGGAAACGCATTATACGTATTAGAAAACTTTTTCGCACTTATTCCACATTATTTATCAAAGATCAGAACCGATATCGCTTATTGTTAGCATTATTAACTAATAAGAATCATTTATGAGTTGTTAAAATTAATGCTATTAATTTCATTCAAATATAGAGTCAAACCAGTCCTGATTTTTTTAAATGTACTATTTTTAAAAATCATAATGATTTTATCTTACGGATAATATAATATTGCTGAAATAACTGTAAATTGCAAAGTAAAACAATATAATTTTTAGAACGGAATGTCTTGATTTTTTAGAAAACAATTACATACTATTATTTTTTCGTTATTACTCGATTTAATAATTTTAAATTATTGTGTCATTAATTACAAATATATTTACATAATTTTATAAATGAAATAAGTCCTCGCAATCCCTTGATGAAAATGTGAGTGTTGTTTGCATCGCTTGGCCGTTTTTTCAATGATGCTTGATCGCCCCTGTCCCTGTGCTATTCTACCTCAATAAATAATTAATATCATTACATTACATGTTATCTTAGAAAAAATGCAATAACGGCTTTCGTACAGTCTTTTTCCATTTTGCGATTCGATCCGGTTTATATTGTATTATTGTGTTGAAGGGGTGTATACGAAACTTTCAAATAATTTGATTTTTGTGTGTATCAATAAAACAACCTTATCACAATCACCATGTAATTCAGTCGATACATTCTAAGGTTTTACAGCAATGAAGTAATCTTGACACACTCCTTAACAGGACATCGATACTTCACAAACACCACGACATGGCAAACTTTGCGACCCAAAGAAATAATTCATCATCAGTCAGATGCGAATCACAAGAATATTGTACAATTTAGATTTTCTTTTCTTTGTGGATGGCACTTGCTTATTCGCAATTGGTTTGTCTCGTGCGTCAGGCGGCAGCAGTGGGCTGCAGGATGGCATCGCAAGTGCATCGTGCGTGACTTGACGCCGAGTGCCGCGCCCTGGGTGGGATGTGAACCCGCCGCCTTCGGTATGCTACCGCTGATTCGCTCGCGCAGTGACGGACAGATTGTGTCTGCACGCATTATATCTGCATCATACGTTTGACTAAAATATTGTACGTATTTTTTTAAATTTCAATTTTAGTATAGGAGTAACTTTACTTATTTCCGTCCCAGTTATATATAATATAAAAAGTTATTAACTTTTAGGGTGTTCACTGTCGATACTTGGTGGAAAGGTATTATATTAATAAAAACACAATATTCCTTTGCACATCATTCCATTTTATTTAATAGGTCAAGAAGACCGGTTTCGCTCATTGCGAGCATTTTCAACTGATAAGAAATATAATTTAACAATGCTATTACAAAAATGAAAAGTTGTAAACAACAATTGGCATTGAAAAGATGAAAAAAGAAAAATCTCATCAGTTGACAATGCTCGCAATGAGTGAAACCGGTCCTGACCTATTAAATCAAGTGGAATGAAGTACAAAAGAATATTGTGTTTTTATTAATATAAAAAGTTATATTATTTCATAACTATGCAAATCGTTTACTCTACGCCACTGTATGAAATAAATAAAACGCATAAACATTTTTACGACTTTGCATTAGGATAAGGAGAGTTCTGAATATTATGAATTTTACGTATATGTATATATAATATTATATACATATTTGTATCGAGTGGTGATTTTTGACTAAGGGTGTTGTCAGAAAAAAAACCATTTTACTTTTTAAAATTTAAATTTGTCCTTTTTACAAAATTCATCGATTAGCGCATTATACATTTTTTTTCAAATTAAGAAAAAAATTCAAATTTCGTTTTTTTAGCGGATTCACTGATTTTTGACTGCTTATAGTCAATCCCGATCGAATTGTGCTAGTAATAATCCCGGGATTACCGGATCGCAAAATTGGGTGGGATTCCGGGATTGGAGACCCTAATAAAAAAACCATGTCACTGATTCTCCCGGAGATTCGTGCCTAGTTGCAGTTGATCGTTTTACTCTCTATAAACAAATCAACTCTACACGTGGGGCCACATCGTCTTCCAAAGAACTTCCAAGAATCCTATTAATACCAGCTTCTCAATTTTCAAAGGGTTGGTCTTCGCTTTGAGCCTGAGCGGATGCCGTTAGCGCAGATCGCAAACGTTTGGTCTTTTTGTTGGGTTTACTTTACAAAAGTAATCATATTCAAATTTATTCGATCTTACTTATTCGATTGAAGCCATATATTAGATAACGCCTGCCAAAAACGTGGTTGATGATATGAGGGCCCGAAAAAATCATTCATAGTGTTATCAAATCAATATACATTTTTTTTCTTATAGACAAAACGTTAAAAAAAAGCAATGCTAAATATTTTTATTAGTATTATCTTTTAAGATTTCGACTGAAGGTGCTTGGTGGAATTTCAATATTAAATTTGAATCGTTCAAACTACGTACATTCTCACAGATTTTGTCACTAACGACCCGGGTTTCGCCTTTCGGCATCTTCAGGCGTTCAAGCGCACGGATGAACTTGAACTGACGCTTAGTAAATGGATGTTTCGTGTTTATATATTAAATAAATGTATCACTGAGTCTAAAGCCATCGCTGGCGAAAAAGGGTAAGCTCATGGGAATTCCCAAAGATTTGAGTAGTGAGTGGTTTTTAGAATTATATTTATTTGTTTGTCGGCAAAGGTTTTATGATATTATTTATGATATTATTTATATAGGGTATAGAAGTGGAGAGCCAGGAAGGTTTAATATCTCGTTCAAAATCGGAAGACTATGTAACTGTGCCCTATTAATTTCTAAAATTTCCTGGAAAAAGAGCTTATGACTGTCCGTATTTGGGTGTAACATTTTTATCCCCTGTTCCTGATTGAACACGTGTCCTTCCGAAGTTAAGTGATTAGCAAAAGTAGACGTGTCCTTTTTCAGTCTAAAGGCTGCCATATGCTCTAATACCCTGATTTTTAAAGTCCTCTCTGTTTTGCCGATATAAAATTTATTACAACAAGAGCATTGTAATCTATAAATTCCAGATTTATTTAGGTAATGTATTTTATCTTTATTGTTAACTAATAATTTGCCTAAAGAGCTTTTACAGTAAAAGGCTGGTCTAACACTATCAGCTAGTTGTTTTTTAATTTTAAGACTAGTATTTCCTAAATAAATGATTCTACGCCAATACCTAGTATGATCTATGTCCTTTGACAATGTACCTTGAAATAACATCATAAATAATATCATAAAACCTTTGCCGACAAACAAATAAATATAATTCTAAAAACCACTCACTACTCAAATCTTTGGGAATTCCCATGAGCTTACCCTTTTTCGCCAGCGATGGCTTTAGACTCAGTGATACATTTATTTAATATATAAACACGAAACATCCATTTACTAAGCGTCAGTTCAAGTTCATCCGTGCGCTTGAACGCCTGAAGATGCCGAAAGGCGAAACCCGGGTCGTTAGTGACAAAATCTGTGGGAGTGTACATAATTTGAATGATTCAAATTTACTAGTATTATCTTGCTTTTTTAAAAACGTTTACATTGTTTGGTAAAATCCGTCGAAAGACTGCTGTGTTTGCTATACAGGACTATGTAAACTGCCGCTTTTTTTTACGAACTCAATTTCAATTGTTTGAAAATGAACCTGGTATTTTTTTTACTTCTATATGCGGAATTATCAGCTCTCCACAATAACATACCCGACTAATTTTCGATAAAACATGGACTTCCGGTTTTGTTTTTAGAGCTCTTTTCTTTCAAGCGAAAGGAGCCAAGTTGGCCAAAAAACAGGATGGCAAAGAGATCCGAGAACTATTGATATACAATAAATATATGGAATTTTAGAGTAAAAAACGTGATAAATTCACGATTTAATGTCGGAGAAGCTCCATACGCCCATGTAAAAAGCAGCATGCGGATCGCGATCCGAGAATTCCGACCCCTGCCCTAGTTGACCTGACATATTTCAGATTTTCCGTAAGAAAAATTTATAATAATCAAAGTACAAATTCAATAAATAAAAAACTAATTTGTAAATTTGAATCGTTCAAATTACGTACGTTCACATATATTTTGTCACTAACGACCCGGCTTTCGCCTTTCGGCATCTTCAGGCGTTTAATTGCACGTTTATTTAATTGACCGGTTTCGCTTATGACAATATTAACAACTGAAAATAATACAATATTTAAGTGTTATTCATAAAAAACGAAATAAAATTGATAGGGTGTAACCAACAAATGGTATTGAAAGGAATTTGCAAATGAAGGTACAAAATGTGACACTAAATTAACTAAAAAATAAAATGTTTATTAGATCTTAAACATAATTTCAAAACTCAACAAAAAATAATTCAATAAAAATAGAGACTAATGATGAAAAGTATTATGTTTCACAAGAATTATATGACGCCATCTTCAGAACTTGCATCATAAAGCCCTACACTAAATGAAATTAAGCATCTAGAAATTAATTACAGATATAATCAATGTAAATGACCAAACCATTATTAATCCATCACCATTACTTCATTCATTACATTGTATGATTACAAGAATCTCACGTAATTATGCATAATCATTAAAATGTAACTTTAACGATGTTTAATAATACCGTTCTGTATTTCCTAGAATCGCAAAGCAAAATTATTACTTGTAAGGCTCTATTTAAAACATACTAGTAAAGACCTACATGGCAAATAAGATTTGATTATCGTGCTTAAATAGACTATTTTTTTAAATTCATGGCGCGTACCATTTCTTTTCAAATTTAACACAAAAACAAATAATGCGTATGTTGGGGTCGTCTTTTTTACACGAACATTCGTGTAAAAATCTAGTGCTCGTTCTATTTAGTGGACCTCGTTATTCGTGTAAAATCGTGTAAAAAGGCAGCTTAAAAAGAGTTGATTTTATATACTAGAAGTCGGAGTCAGAGTTGTGGAGTCGTGCTCGAAAAAACTAATAACTTCGAGACCTTGAAATATATATATATATATTCAAATTGCCAGGGTCAAAAGTGGAGCCACTGCATGCTACTAAGTTTAAAAAATAAATTAAGTCGTTTTTTATGCTTAGGTCAGAGTCGGAGTCGCCCTTTTTCTTAACGACTCTACAGCCCTGTTATATACTTATCACTTTTAGGGTGTTCACTGTCAATACTTGGTGGAAAGGCATTAAATTAATAAAAACACTCTTCCTTTGTACTTTATTTAAAATTTAAAGCGTTGTCATTTGATCGCTCGCAATGAGCGAAACTTGTCCTGACCTTTTAAACAAAGTAAAATAAAGTACAAAGGAATATTGTGTTTTTATTAATATACTTATCAATTAAAAAAATATATAAATACACGACACTACGATAATGAAAGGACTCACAATTCGTCTACGTTTATTGTTTGACCTACAATCATAAGGCGCACATCGCTCAAATTAACTAAGCAATAACTGTAAAAATAAAAAAAAATCACAATAAAACATATTCCACGTGGGAGTTTAAAGCACTTCGCAGGATGAGAAACGAAATAAGAAAAATAAAAGTGTTTTGGGTTAAGGCCAAGGCGATGTGTATATGAAATTATATATATATATAGGAGTTGGAGAGGCGTGGGTGATGGAATTACAGAATTACATTATTTACGATGGGCGCTGTGACGATGACGCCTTGATAACGATACGATCATGCCATTATGTCATCATCGGATAACTACGTGGCCAATAACGTTAATATGTCAGTTTTTTTTTACCATGTTGCCGTAGAGAATCTTCCATAGCAATTACAGCGTATAAGGTGTACTGTTTGTGGAGCAAATTACCACCAAGTGGCGCCTCGAGAACCACCAATCTTGAATCAATGAGATGTAATTCTCGTTCTATCACTTCGTATTTTTGCCGTCAAATGTATACCAATATTTCAAATTTTCATTTTGCTCTTCTGCACATTGGCCAAAATGAGGCTAAGCCAGTGGCCACATGCGGCTCTTTGACCCCTTGGATTTGCCTTTTCAACAAAGAGTTTCTGATCTCTGGGCTAAGCGTAAATATGCTGAGATGCAGGCGACGTAACGCAGGGCAGTACAGAGTTGACGACGAGCGTATACCCGATAGCGCACGGGTTCCCAACCTGGGGGTCGCGAAAGGTTTTCAGGGGGGTAGCCAAATTTTTTCGATTTTGGATTTGAACAACAAAATAACGAAAAAGAATAGCAAATCGAGCATTTCAAATTCCTCGGGGGGTCGCCTAGTCACATGGCTTTATAAAAAGGGGTCGCCACCCGAAAAAGGTTGGGAACCTATGCGATAGCGCAAGTGACAACTGAGTGACACAGAATGACCCCGATAATATCTTCTTAGAGTGAGACTACATGAGTTGTATTATATAAACAACGTTAAGTTCGTTCTAATTTGCTAGCTGATCGGTAATTATCGCGGCAAAATCACGGGAATCAGGACGGAGATTCGACAACGGAGCGCACGCATTGTCTGCGTTGCAGCTTGCAGTGTCTGTACTTCTTCGTGTAATACAAAATCTGTGAGTCGCCTGCGTCTCAGTATACGCTTAGCCCAGAGATCGGCAAACTCATTGTGGATGTTGATAAATTTATAAATAAAAATAATAAAAGATTTTTAGTACTTTTTCCACTTAAAATTTATTTGATCAGGACCGGTTTCGCTCCTCACGAGCATTATCAACTGATAATGAAAATAAATTAAACTGTGCTATTTATACATTTAAATTGAAATAAAAAGGTGTAAGCAATTACTAACAATTAAAAGGATTTACAAATTACATTATAATTAGACAAAATTAAAATGCTTAACACTTATAACATACAATTAAAAAATTATCAATAAATATAAGTGGCAAATGATGTCGATTATAAACACAATTAAAATTTGGGAAATTTTTATACAAAACGAAACTCTACATTCAATTTTAAGTGGAAAAAGTACTAAAAATCTCTTATTATTTTTATTATAATGCCATTCCACCAAGTATTGACAGTGAACACCTTAAAAGTGAAATATATAAATATTTTCTAACTAAACAAACGTATATTTTCCAATAAAATCTTACTTACTTTGAAACAAATGCTCGACCTAAAATGGCGAAATGATTAAATATGAATAATCTCTGAGTGAATATAGTTTTCAATCGAGTGAAAATGTTAATTCTAGGGTCGTATTTTTTTCTTATTGCCTAATTTAACAACTAAATTTGATGTATGTTACTTGATACCGTCACGTGCGTTATGTATAACATTTAAACATACGCGACGGGCGTGGATCGCTTCTGTCGCCCTCTGCTCGGGGGGTCAAATGATTAATTACTCGAACGACATTGTGTTATTGCTGCTTTATTTGCAAAGAGTAGTCTATCAGTAGGTTGGTTCAGTCATCCGACGCGACGATGTTCGCTGAAGGATCGATGACAACACTCGTTACAGGCGATATCACATTCAATTACTCTCATAATGGACGATAAAAATTAATTCTTCACGAGACACGGCAGATTGAGAATTTTTTTCGAACACAATCTTACAGACTGAATTATCATTATTCACTTCGTAACGTAAATAAACACTGCATTGTATATCATACGATTTAGTCGAGCAATTTTAAATGTTTGAACTAGTAAGTTATTCATTCACTTGCAAATTGATTTTTATATGCCATGAATCTTTTTTTTTTTAACCATGTCCGCTCCCAATGTGGAGCATATGGAGTTTATCTTAACAGATGTGTTTCTACGAGAACTGCTTGTTACTCAGTTCCTCAACCTCTTTTTCCAAAGAGAGTAGGAAAAGAAGGATAAGGCTAGGACAGGATTAGTGGTTAGCTAATCGCTCTCGATACGCCCCATTCATAGGACAGAATGGGTTAGAGGGGGGTATTCAAGACATCACACACATCCATGCCTTCGAACAGAAATTAAAAAATCAATTTATAAAACTGTCCGCACCGGGATTCGAACCCGGGACCTCCGTAACCGAAGCCAACGACGTTGACCACTCGACCACACAGGCGCATGAAATTTAAGTGGCAGAAATCAATCATTCCAAAACGCTTCACATAATTGTAGATTTGTAGTCTCATTAGGAAATTGGAACCGAAACATCATTTTTGAAAAAAGTGGACTTACCGATTTGTGATTCTCAGCTCCCCCCCCAGATGTATTTTATTTTTTTCGCATGTCACACAGCGACCGATAAATTCAATGCCGATATATCTATGTATCTTATTTTTTTTCGTTTTTATTTATTGCAATAAACGGTTGCCTGGTCATCCATATTGTTCTAATTGACAATAAAGTACGTTGGAAAAAATAGAGTATTGCTAAAACTAGAAATCCCAGCCTACAGCTCAAAACCATTATTTTATGCAATTGCAAACAATTCTACTGTATAAATTCCAATTCAATCAATTGATTTATGTAGTCTCAAAATATTGTAGTGTACGTAAACGTGACAGTTTGTTTTTCTTGCTGTCACCAAATAATTCACATAATAGTGTTTTGTATATTTAAAGTGAAGTATGACTACTAACTCAACTAGTCTAGACTGGTTTCTATTTAAATAATTTTGCATCATCAGCTCGGTGAATGTTTTGGCATTTCCGTTCGACCGTCTGCGGAAGTCGGAACCGCATTCACAATTCATTTATTTGTATCATTGCATTGCCAATATATGAGGAGCCTTGTTTATTTTGATGACTATTTTATTGGACTCTATAGTCTGGTGCAGGGGAGAGGTATTAACAAACTTTTTGGCCGCAAGTTGTAACATAAGTTATTATCATGTAAAAAAATATTTTAACATAAAAATATAAGCGATTCTTGAAAGACCAACATTCGAATAAGACAAATGCGCCTGATGAACATATGCTTCGGCCATTCGTATGCTCGGATGTGACCCGCGGGCTATAGTTTGCCCACGCCTGCCTGGCTTAGTGGTAAGAGATTAATTAACCCTAGAGAATTAAGTAGGTCCAGGTCCATGTCCAGGTAAAGTCAATATATAAAAAAAAAACAAAATTAACATATGGGATTTTGGGCATCTAGTTGATTATCTATATATTAATAGTCGATAATGTCCGTCCGTATGTCTGTATGATTGTCTGATTGTCCTAGATTTCCCCAACCCCTGCTCCTCCACCGCCCCAGCCCCGCTGTCACCATTTTTTTATTCATACTAAAGACATACTTTTTTTGTTTATATATGGTCGCGATTTCGCCTTTTCAATGACGTCAAGAAAAATGGTCGATGTATTCATGTGTTCAAAAATAGAGTGTTGTCATAGCGCGCGTCATGACTAAACATAGAGGGCATTCAATGTGACTATACCTGAGGTGGGGAACCTTTTCCACATTCATTTATCTGATTCAACATAAGGCCGCAGTAAAGAAAACGTTGACACCCACCCCTTTTTTTTCGACTGTCGGACATAAAATGGGTTGATTACGCCCTTTTTCCAAAGGTTTGCGTATACTTTTTTAGTCAAGTATTCAAAAGACCACATCTGATTAGCCAAAAGGCCGCAGGTTCCCTACACTGGAGTAAACTGTTGATCCTGTGGACGATATAAGAGTGATCAATTTTTTCACATGTCAGCAAAATATTGCATCTACAAAATGCTAAAATTTACGTTATTTATTTACAATTGGCGTAAAGCCTCCTATTCTAAATCCTCTCTCAGCCGTTTATGATGCAGTGGGTATAAAAATATAGCGAACACTCTCTCTTGCAGGTGTATAAAAGCACTAAAAGCCTCTATTTTTATGTCCCCGGAAACACATCCCTCCACCCGCCCGTTCCAATCATAAAATAAACCCACCTCGAAGGAAAACCCTTCTCTCACGGCGAAGCAGCGACGCTAGACAGGGGTTTCCACGACTCCCCCACGCCACTATTTATTATGGCATGCGATGGGAAGTTTTTGACAGCATTTTTGATACTCGGCTATTTCCAGTCGATGTTCTCATGACGTTCACGGGTAGTCTCCATTTTTCATTATTTGATAGACGTTCATGTTCTAAATCGCTTTTTTTTCTTAGAATATTAGCTTGTTTGTCACAGAATTTCTACGATTCCACTTTGGTAATTGCGTTTGTCTTTGCTTTCATAAAATCAACATTTTCAAGTAATCAATCTCATGTTCTTTTACATGATAACGATTTCGATTTGCGCTCTGCTATTCGTGGTTCGAATCCAGGAATGGAATGGAAAAAAAAACACCCTTTTGGGTGTTCACTGTCAATACTTGGTGGAAAGGCATTATATTAAGAAAAACTCAATATTTTTTGTACTTTATTTATAAAGGTTAGGACCGGTTTCGCTCATGGCGATCATTGTCAATGTCAGTTCAAGTTCATCCGTGCGCTTGAACGCCTGAAGATGCCGAAAGGCGAAACTTTTCTACTGGATATACATTAATACAAGACTATTTATACTAAAGGTGTAATAAACATTTGGTATTAAGATACAACACAATATTCCTTTGTACTTTATTTATAAAGGTCAGGCCCGGTTCGCTCGTGGCGAGCATATTGTCAACTGATGAGAAATAGAAATGAAAATAAATTTATTGAAATGAAACATTTGGTAATAAAAATTTGAAAAGAATTTTGACAACAAAGCTGACTACTTATAATAAAAATATTTGTAACCTCTTGCAAATAAATGATACTAATTTGCAATTGCCTCAAAAAAGAATTAAGCAATATTGTTCACTAACAAAAGCCTCAAAGGTATATTATGTAAAACTAGGATTTTTTCGAAATTTTGAAAATTTTATTGTAAAATTGGTACGTAAATAGTTGGCGTTGCCTGAAATGAAATATACATCGTGCGAGAGCAGTTGTGATGCTTTTTTGCTTTGAAAATTTGAACCCTCTCCTAACTCGTTTTTTATCAGTCCTCGCCGAACAGCTGCTATGAAAGTTTTACCTTGCGTGTTCGATATACACTAAACTCTTTTTTACACGGTAGATACGTTCCACAAAAAAAACCGTGTGAAAAAATCATATAGATACATAATATGTATTTTAATTAAGAAAAAATAATACTTTATATCTCTACTTTATTTTATACGGGAGAAGCATAGCAAAACTAGAACTAAATGAATGGACAGTATGTACTAAAATTTTAGGTCGGCGTCTGTGTGTGCCGCGCACATTGCACACGCCACGAGCCTGCCCTGTTTATCATCCTTGTGCGATAATATTTTTGACATTCATAAATTCACTGATGATTTTTTTTTGTTTTTGTCACGTTTTGTAATATTAATTTAAGTACGTTTCGTATAGTATTTTTTTGCTAAAATTCAATTAACGAAATTGAAAAATAAAACGTTTTTAATGAGAGGCACGCTTTCGCTACCCCTGCCCCGCGAGCTCTCATTTCCCAGCAATGAAAGAAACCGCCTTTTTTAATTGCGCTACCCGTTCGCCAGCCCCCCCCCCTGCCCGCACTTTCTTTTCCGCCCCAAATTACAAACCATTCATCACCCTTTATTATGCTCGGCGGGTATTCCCGGATTTATGGGCGACGCTCCTTCGCTACAGTCTGCAGCGCCGCCTAACTCCTCGAACATTAAGGCGCGCACTTTAGCTACGCTGGCAATCTGTACGGGAGTGAAGATAAATGGAAATGGATCCCCGGGCCGTGTGGTATTACATCAATTTTATGCCAGGTACGTTAGGCGGGATGGAGTGCATTCCGGAGCCTTAGTGTGTATAGTCCAGAATTGATACATCCATAGAAAACATTAGACCGTCTGAAAACGTGTTAGCATTAATCGAAGATCGATAAAAGAGCAATGATTCATGTCTAAAACAGTATGTAAATAATACTTAAACACACTTTTGAGAAAATATAATTGTCAAGTAAATACAGTGCTTTTTTTAAAAAAAAAACAAAGGTACAGGAACTTCCTTGTCAAAAAAATATCTTATCCGTGTCTGTCGCAAAAGTGAAGCATATGGCTGTGTCATGGAGGTATCTCAACCGATTTTTTTACGAGTACTGCTTTATTACTCAGTTTCTCAACCTCTATTTTTACGAAGAGAGTAAGGATGTATAGATAGGGTTAAGACAGGACTCGTGGTTAGCTTATCGCTCTCGCTTTGCTTCGTACAGTGATTCAACCTGTGAGATTTGCCATACACAAAATATTTAAAGTCGTGTTTTAAGCTATGTTCGGAGTCGTCTTATTTCGTCACGACTCCACAGCCCTGGTTTAAACTTAGAAATTATCAATTCTTGCAATATTAAATTAGTCATTGTTAAAGGCGGAAACATACTGCCGACACCCGACGCCACGTAAGCGTGTTGGATGAGATCATAGCTACATATTTTCCATTGTATTGTATGGAACAGGAACGCACTACCGTCGCGTCGCGTTGGATGTTGGCAGTGCGTTCCTGTTCCATACAATACAATGAGTCTCATCCAACACGTTTACGTGGCGTTGGGTGTCGGCAGTATATTTCCGCCTTAAGACTAATAGAGAATATAATATATCAGTTGCTTAGGGCCTTGCAATTTTTCTGAACAGCCGTGGATGTCAATTTGATAGGTGTAAGATTAAAGGATAAAATTAGGACCGTTAGAGGTGAAGTCAGCCAAGTGGTATTTTAGAAAAAAAATAGATGCATTGTGATCTAAACGTCTTAAACTGAAGTAACCTCAGTTTAACACACGCTTCAATAGTGTTATCTTCTTGAAATAAAAAAAAATATACAATCCCCCAAAACACCAAATAAAGACGTGACAAGAAAATAGTTTTTATTACTTTTCTAGCCGGCTCACTTCACCTCTTGAGGTCCCATATGTAACTTATGTACGTCCCAGCAAAAATTACAATATAAAATATAAATTTGAAATCTTTGACATGAAAGTTTGTGACGTCCTTTCTCATCTATTGACATAGAGTTTTATTTCATGTGATTCAAAATAAATAAATATTAGGCGTCTTTTCAATGATTTACGGAGTCAAACATTTCAATTAATATATTATTTCATAATACATATGTATGTAGCACAAGTGTCACTTATCGAAGTATGATATTTTTTAAAGATTTCCATATCGTCAATTCAGTATTGCTCTAGATACTGTCTGCATTTTTGAGATTCTTTGGACGTCTAAAAACATTTTTTTTTTATCAGCACCTTTCAAGCATCATATCAATTTATTCTCCGTCCTCCCATCTATTAAATATTTATGATGAAGGATACCGAAAATGTCCGAACATGACGGCTGTATCAATATAATAATATATACGGGGATAGATTGGCAGTTGGCACATTTTCGAAAAACAATTTTCCTCTTCGACGCCTTAATTGACAGTGTATTTTAAAGATACACGCATCCCGCCGAATGAGAAACAGAGCAGCGATCGCCAACCTTTCAGACTTCTTTTATCACCAACAGATCAGTTTATAAACCCGTGAATCACTAATAAAATTTTATTTTGGGTAATAAAAATGTTAGATAATACTTTCGATGAATTCGGCGATAACTTTGTCGAAGTTCATTTAAATATAAAATTTGAAATAACATAGATTATTCCTAATTCGTACTTAAAGAAACTTTGTGAAAGTAATATTGTCTGAGGCTACTCCTGAAAAATGCGAAACACGTGTCACAGTTGATAGCACAATACGTGGAATAATGTTATTTTTAATAAATATTGAATAAGTTATTTTTAATTTTATATGTTAGATTATGATTATATTATTAAAAGTATAGTTTTTTTTTTAATCCGAACTCTTTGTTACTAAGCTACTAATCTTTTTTCTAAGAGAATAGGGCTTAAAGCAGTACTTCCTAAAATGGGGGCCGCCGCAGAACATGTGCTTCTTTTTATTTTATTATGTTGTTGTTGTATGAAAAAGTTTGTGAAGAACTGGTTTAAAGGATAGGGCTAGGACATGACTAGTCGTTTACTTATCGCTCTCGATACGCCCCGTTAATTTAGGATTGGAAGTTAACGAGGAAATGCCTTCGAATACAAATCGATTAGTTTTAATCAATGCTTTTCGTACGGAAGCCAACGACGTTGTCCACTGCGCCACGGACTTATATGGTATAATATAATAAATTGTAGTAATATTTTTTTCTGCGCTAATATTTCAATTTAATTAAAAACAAAGCAAGTCAATGTATTCTGGACTCAGCCCCATTTCCTTTAATAAATTTTACATAAACCTTCATCTCCTTCTATCCTACGGTTGTATAGCTGTTTTTTTTTATATTATACATTTAAATAACAATAATTTAATTACCTCCCGGAAAATCGTCCGACAGTTTTGGCACGTGGCGACAAACGACCGTGGAAATTGTATTTTATTTCTTTGCAAACTCGTCCTGCCTAACGATCAAACTTATTATACATTTAATTAAATGTTATTCATATAAATAAATTATTTCTGCCTAATAATTTTCCGCGTCACTATTGTTCAAAATAATTTTGCGTTGTTTATTATTTATTTGTATTGTTCAGTTACGGAAATGTCAAAACGTTTTACTCAGAATCTTTTTTTGTGGAGTTTTTCCTGAAATTTATAAAAAAGTTTTTTTTCTCGCAAAATATTATATATTATGTTTAGTCAATTATATTGTATGAACAAATCTTTCTATGTAAATAATTTATGCCTAATCGATTGACTTCCACGAATAGTTTCAAATACATACTAAATTAATGTGTATTTTAAATATGAATACTCAAGACAAATGACATGCAGAGTCTCGACTTTCATACATAAATTCCTAGTATATAAAGTATTGCCGGCAATGTAAATATATTTTTTTATAAGGAACCAAAATACATTTATCTACTGGTAATGTAATACTATTTATTGGCTCTTGGTAATAAAATTCGACCCATAAATAATAGGCAGAAAATCGTAACCGACAATTTATTAATTTTACAAGGGAAGCTTTTTTTAAAATTAGGCTCGAAAATGAATTCCTTGAATGCGGTTAGTAAATACTAAATATTAACATATGGTCAATGCCTATCCTGATATTAAAATAAAATTCTCTCACTACGTTCAGTTATCTAGATCAGCGTTTCTCAATCGAGGTCCATGTCGGTGGAACGAACGATAACAAGTCAAAACACTAAAATGTACGGGCGCTAAAAAGATCAGGCGTATGAGATAACGTCCTAAAATTGTTGTCACTGACGCCTTAGGCGATGTTGAACAATTATACCAAGGTTTCCCAAACTTATTCTGTATTCGGAACACTTAGCTTAATTTTTGGGGTGGGTAATAAGTAATAGTTTTTTATTATTAAAATACTTGTTATTTATTCAGTAACTGTTTTCAGGATATATCATACAAATATGAATAAATAAAGCTCTCAAGAGAAAATATGCTCATCACTCGCTTTTCAATATGTAATAGAGAATGTTTAAATGTATTGCAGCGTATAAAACCATTCCATTTTTTTGTGGAAAATCTACTTTGGCTCGCGGAACACCTACTCCGGCTCCGCGGAACATAGTTTGGGAAACCCTGATACAATAACAATAACATTTTTATTTTGTGTTTTTGTGGAATTCATTTATTTTTATTTTAGTAAAAAAAACTATTGCAGTGAGTATTATAGTACTAAGTTTATTTAATTTTTACGATCCTGGCCATGTAGAATATTATGACGCATCGAACTCAATGTTCGCTAAAACAGTCATAAAATACTTAAATGTTTTCTTGAAAATAAGTAAAATGTTTCAACATGACGTAAGTAGAAAGTCATTTTAAAAAAAATACGACTAAAATGTACACTTTTGACGAATAAAAATCATTTTTAACAAAAGCGGCAGTTTACATAGTCCTGTTACCTGTATGACAAACACGGCAGTTGTAAAACGGGTTTAAAAATAAAATATTATTTATACTTAATTAAAAACAAGATATGAATATTTAAAGATACATTTTCAGATGTTTTACATTTTAGGATTATGCAAACTTCCGTCTTTGTTTCATAAGGCTTCAAGTTATCTCGCCGTAGCATTAAGGTGGTGATATACAAAATTACAATATTGCAAAATAATTCGTGTGGTATTAATTGTTACTGTATGTTTGAGAAAGGTTAACGAAATCTTGGCTTAAATTTGAATCCCACAAATTATGTACATTCACAAAAAAATTGTCATCGTTAGTGACAAATTCAAATTTAATATTGAAATTCCACCAAGCACCTTCATTCGAAATCTTAAAAGAAATCTTGGCTTCTATAAATTTACTGAAACTACTCGACGGACCACCAAAATTTTCTCGCGAAACGTTGTCCACGGACCACCGACTCGCAACCGCTGCACTAGAGGTCAATTGTTGGGTCTATCGATTGTTTTACTCTTCGGTTATTTTAAGTTAAGTTCGATTCTAAGACGTATTAAGCTTTATCTATTTTGTGTGCCTTTATTGTATTAAAATACTTCTGCCGAAGCCGTATGGATGAAAAGGCCAAGCAGTTCACTATGTTTATCCTATTAGCGTGTTTATTTGCGGTATTAGTCATTTTGCTTTTTTTTTTACTGTTTATTTAACCTTTATCAACCCGTGCGTTGTGCGCAATATGATAAGTTCACTGCCCAAGAACTTTTTTGTTTTATCAATGATTAAATTCGGTCACTTATAAAAATAACTATATCTCAAAAACGACAGATCATATAAAGGTACAGTAAACCCCCAAATAATGAAGAGATAGGGGGATCATTACTGGGGGGTTAAGATTTTCATTTTTTTTTAATTTGAAATGCGGAATTACATATTATTTTTTAATTAATTAATTGATCATAAATATGTATATTACTTAAGCATATACGTATTCAAAATTATTTAAGTCGTGCACATTATCAAGACATGTGAATTTAGATATGTATTTTAAATACAGATTTGTATGAACTATTTTTATGAAAGCCTAATTAGGAGTTTTATTTTTGTTCATTATTCGGGGGATTTAACTCATTATTGGAAAACCTACCGCAAATGTTATTGGGGGGTTCATTAGCGGGGAGCTCATTATTGGGGGGTTTACTGTAATTTAACATTTTTACTGAAGGTGCCTGGTGAAATTTCAATATTAAATTTAAATCGTTCAAATTATGTACATTCACACATGTTTTGTCACTAACGGACTCGGTTTCGCCTTTCGGCATCTTCAGGCGTTCAAGTGCACGCAATAGCTTTTAACTTAGTGATACATACATATATTTCTTATATAAACTCGGGGGTATGGTCCGAAATTGAAGACGGAAAAATCTTACGACTCAAACCCATTTTAAAAAATAGTATTTAATGATGTGTATTCAAGCCAAAATAGTCCATACTGTTGCTACTGCATGCTAGGCTGACTAAAGATTATCTCCTGGTATACATATCGACGATGTAGAAAGGAAAAAGGACGTAACCCACAGTTTTTTCAAAACAGTTTTTTTTTCGATAAACACAATGTATACAACTTGATACACGTTCTATCAAAAAGATGTAAGCTGCAAATGCCGAATTAGTATCTAAATTTAACCTTTAATTGCAAACAGTAAAATAGACTTAAAAAAAGGTTATTCTTAAGCAATTTATTAAATTATTATTAGATTATGCCAATTAAACACCAGTTTACTAGTTTACAGTTTACCTTCGTGCACTTTAAGTTTGTGTATATTGTATAATTTGTCTATGATCCAAAATCATCATAACACGTTTTTTGCGCCTTCTGTAAAATTTGGTTACGTCCCTTTTCCTTTCCACAGTCGATATATATATATGTAAGTTAAAATGAAATGATTGAAAAAATTCTCTGGAGTCGGAGTCGTCTTTTTTTTACACGACTCCACAGCCCTTGTTATAAATAATTAAATTGCTACTGTGATCACTTCAATAAGATCTCTTGTTTACGGGTGTACTTTTGGTTAATGTTAGAAAACACCTTAGGCACTTTACTGTTTCTTTTCCATACACTCAAGGATGGGCTGGAGGGGGCTCGGGGGGCTCGCTCGATCCCCTTGTTAAATTCCGGCGCGGCCGGCGAGCCCCTTGTTAAGATAAGAAAATCATTGAGAAAATCAAGAGTTGTGGGCGTCCGTGAGTCCCAGTACGATTTTTTTTTTCGATCGATTTATCTATTTTCTGTTGGAAGGAATGGGTGTTTGTGATGTTTTAAGATTGCCTCCCACTATTCCGATTCTTCAATTCAACTGGGCGCTACTATTAGTTAATCACTAGTCCTGTCTTATGCTTATCATTTTATCCCTACTGCTCTCTTTGGAAAAGAGAATAAGAGCGACTAAGTAACGAGCAGTTCTCGTAGAAAAATAACTTTCATTAGGAGGCCATATACTCGACATAGGGAGCAGACATGGATAACATTTACCGAGCCCCTTGTTAAGATATTGGCAGCCCACCGCTGCATACACTTACTTTCTTGTTGTTACATATTTTACGTATCCGCTCTGTTAAGTTACGAAATAACACGTAACTAATCAATTACACTAACCCATGTAAGTTGTGTAAATTTAAAACTAGCATTTTCTGTAATATAAACCGTGTTGATCCTGTAAGAACATAACGGGGGCAAGGCGATCCCCCTTCCGCCGTCCTTGCCAAAGTTTCGCCCCCCTCCATTAAAAGAAAGCCCCGGGGACTCAGTCCCGCATTTTCAGATAAGGCTGCTTACTTACGAGACATGGAACTTACTTATCTCTGCTGTTGTGATGTTACCCCCCCCCCCCCCACTTCGCCTCTCAAACTAAATTCCGCTCGTTTCTCTCGTCGTGTATCTAGAGAAATAATTGGTAATTTATTTTGGCAAGATTATTTCTCACAACGAATTATTAATAATTTGAACAATAACACGAGTACGAAATATTTCGTTATTTCATAGAAAATACTGCCATTAAAAAATATTTCACAATCCTCTAAACACATGTGAATATGTACTATAAATAAATGATTTGAATAAATAAATTAAGCTTTCTTAATTTTATTTTTTTTACCATATCCGCTCCCAATATGGAGCATATGGACTCCTAATGGAGTTTATCTCAACAGAAATGTTTCTACGAGAACTGCTTGTTACTCAGTTGCTCAAACCTCTCTTTTTCCAAAGAGAGTAGGAATAGAAGAAAAGGGCTAGGACAGGACAAGTGGTTAGCTAATCGCTCTCGATACGCCCTGTTAGTAGGATAAGATGGGTGGGAGAGGGAATTTAAGACGTCACATACATCCATGCCTTTGAACAGAAATTCATAAATCGATTGAAAAGTCAATTTATAAAACTGTCCGTACTGGGATTCGAACCCGTGACCTCCGTAGCGGTAGCCAACGATGTTGACCACTCGACCACACAGGCGGCATAATAATAGCACACCTAATCCTCTTTTTGCACGATTCAATGTAATGAAACCAATCCTTAATTTATCTTTCTTTATTCACCCGAGTTTTTTTTGTACGGCTGTTTTGTAGGCAGTGTGAAAAGAAGATTGGGTGTACATTATTAAAAGACTTATCAATTCTGGGTTTAAAGAACGTTATTTGTGTTTATATTTTTTTTTACCAGGGCTGCCCACGTAGACTTTCATCAGAACTAGGTTGAATGCACTGTAATTAGAGAATGTAATACTGGGATTTTGGTGTTCATGCTGTTTTTTTAAATATCTAAAAATAATAGGGTATTTAAATATAACCAAAACCGCATATTTTACTAAATTTATTCGCGACGTATTGAAGTATTTTAAATCGCTTAAGAGCTGTATCAATTTTGACACTTTCCAGAATTGATTACCCCTTTGAATGATGTATTATTATTTAAATAAACCGTAGCTTATGTTTGAAAATCTTCCGTGTATAATAGGGTAAAAATATCAAGGTATTTCAGTTCTACAGTTTTTTATATATGTTATACGTTGATAGCTATTTCGGCTTTCGCCATCGTCAGAACTATTATAGGATAAGTTATAGGATAGTTCTGACGATGGCGAAAGCCGAAATAGCTATCAACGTATAACATATATAAAAAAAACTGTAGAACTGAAATACCTTGATATTTTTACCCTATTAAAATGGAGTTCTACCAAGTAAATGCCAAATCAATAAATATCTTCCGTGTATGTTTGTGTATATTCTGCAACGATCATTGCGATATGCGATATCGCGATTTTGCGATATGAAATATCAAAATACTTAATGTATTAATATTTGGATTCCAATTGGTTGTATTTTTTATTAAACCGATATTGAAGTTTCCAACGGCGTCATTAAATATGAAATACCGGCATTGATGTATGCTCCCACCCCAGTATTCCAATCCCTAACTGTAATATAAAAACAGAGTAAATGAAATAGGTTTTATGATTCGAGTTACATAGGTTAGTTACCTTTGACTGTTTATAATTATTACATTTTAGTATTCAAACATGTCACTGTCGGAAAATGTGTAGCTTTTCATTTAAATATTATTCAATTTGAATCGTTCAAATTATGTACATTCGCACAGATTTTGTCACTAACGACCCGGGTTTCGCCTTTCGGCATCTTCAGGCGTTCAAGTGCACGGATGAACGGTCAGTTCAAGTGCATCCGTGCGATTTGAACGATTCAAATTTAATATTGAAATTTCACCAAGCACCTTCAGTCGAAATCTTAAATTATTCAAATAATTTCCATGAAAATTAATCACTTTTAGGGTGTTCCCTGTCAATACTTGGTGGAAAGGCATTATATTAGTAAAAACACAATATTCCTTTGTACTTCATTCCACTTTATTTAATATGTCAGGACCGGTTTCGCTCATTACGAGCATCGTCAACTGATCGTCGACTCAGTTGACGATGCTCGTAATGAGCGAAACCGGTCCTGACTTATTAAATAAAGTGGAATGAAGTACAAAGGAATATTGTGTTTTTACTAATGAAAATTAATCTTGCTTACAATGAATGGACTAAAAAAAGCATGAATTTATCCGGACCGGCTCAAGGGATGATGGAAATCTATCCCTATACACGGCATATATTCCGAAAACGTAATAAAAATGGTATTTTGCATAATTCTACGACGTTGCCAAAAATACTTCGACCTATATTCACTCAAGTAAATTTATGTAGGCAAACATCGTTCCAATAAAAATTTATCTCCAAGCTTTCTCACATATTATTCTTTTTTTTTCCGCCAGTATTTTCACTCGAGAAGCCAAAAATACTCACTACTGATCCCTAGGGCTCGAATTCCTCGTCTTGTTTTGCTTTTCCTCCGTTGTTTTTCAGACTATTTGGCCCAGACGGGAAACTCGCGTGCTCGCAGAGTGGAAGTCGGCCGATTCATTATTACGCAGTGGCGTGGCTGCGCGCGGACATTTCAATATTACCATTATTATCATTCGAGCTACTAGTTACTACCAAACTCTGTTCGTGTCCGAATGTCCCATGAGCCACGTTTATCACAAATAGTTTCTTTTAATAGCGATCGTAATATTTAAGCAATGGACGCACCTACAGCACAGCGGTTGCCAACCGAATGTCCGTTAAAAATAATAATAGTCTGCTGAGTTTTTTCATAATATATTGTTTACCTCCTCTAAGTAAGAATACAAATCTTATCTAAATGAAGTTTAAGCATTGTTCTGATGCTAGCGGGAAGTCGAGACAACTATCAACTTACTCAGGGGTTCCAAAACCTTTTCTGCAATCGATTACTACCCGAAAACATAATGTTATTTAAACACTTACTATTGATTTATTAAAATTTATCACATACGAAATATATTAATCTGAACTAACTAATATAATGCTTTTAAAATTAAATACTTTGAAATTTTGTTGTTAAGCTAAGAATTGTGTTATTGATTGAATTTGCATTTACTTGGTAGAACTCCATTGTAATATGGTAAAAATAGCAACGTATTTAGTTTTAGAGTTTTGTAGACTGTATAACTAAATACGTTGCTATTTTTACACTATTATTAAGAATTAGAATCACTGTTAACTATCACTTTTAAGGTGTTCACTGTCAACTGATTTTCACTGTCAACGGTTCACTGTCAACGGTTCACTGTCGACTGGTGTCACTGTGTTTTATTTTTATTTTTACTGTTAACTATATTAATAAATGCTATTACGACTGTAAACCTGAAGATGCTTCTCAAGGAGATGACAAGTGTCATTATGTGTAACGCAATCAGTGGAGTAACAAAGTTATCAAATTACCACCAAGTCACCGCCGAATCCGTTGAAAATTTCAAATCTAAACCGATATAAAATTATATATTTTTGTATACAATGTATGTATATTGATAAATTATCGCTTTACAGGTATTGGCCTGTATTTTAAACAGATCTACCGATAACGCCTTTACTTTGTAAATTGTCTTGCCCTAGTCTTCGCGTAGTGTACGCCACTGCCGCAGTGATTCGTCGTCAGGGCAAACAAACAAAACGAACGTAAAGCCGAAAGCTTCCGCCATTCCTCGCCTGGTTTTATCTTCGAAGAAATAATAAAATAACAAGATTCACTTTCGTAACGCGATCGTCTCTCTAGGCCCCGAAAACTTAATACATAATATATATACTATATATATAATTCAACTTTCGAAAGGCGTAACCCACACTTTATTAAAATAGCACTATTTCGAATATCACAATTTATATAACTTAAAATACATGTTCTATCAAAAGGATGTAAGTAAGCTGAAAATGTCAAATTAGTATCTATTAAAAAAATTGGTCTGGTGAAATCTGCGATCAATAAAAAGGACTTGCCCAACGGTCCTATTTGTATCAATATTTGTATACCATCTAATCTAGCTAAAAGTAAAAAAATGTGACTATTAAGATGCCTGCTGTGGCCCAGTCGGTTAGAGCTTGCCCTACCGATCACGCAGGTCTGGGTTCGATGCCCTTTAAGATCACAGTGAATTTGAGAATTATCCAATTCAATGTTGTGATCGAAGACTGGGTATTTGTGATGTCAATTCAAATTATTTCCATTCCTCCCATCCTTCTGATTCCTTAATTACTGGGTGTAGCAATAGCGATTAGTTAACCACTAGTAATATTCCAGCCTTATCCTTCCTTCCCTACACTCACTTGTGACAAAAAAATTAGGTTGAGCGACTGAGTAAGAAAAAGTTCTCGTAGAAAAAGCTTCTGTTGAGATACCTCCATACGAAGGCCATATGCTCTATATTGGGAGGGGGCGTGGATACAAAAATGGATTACTGGTATTGAAATATTTGTCCAGTATTGTAATCTATATTTTTGACGATAAAAAAAATAATAACAGTCATAAAATATGTTCTTATACATTTTATATTTACAAGTTCTTACAGATTTTTACAGCATATATATATATTTGGCTCTCTTTTTTAAGCGCTACCAGCTTTAAATTAAATGGATACGTATATTATATATTATTTAAAGATTCTAACCGTAAAATCTTGTGTCATTGGACCCGGATTTAAAATTATATGCGCGGTTATTTTATTGCATAATATTTATTATTTTACTCAACGGCATCGACATTATTATTTTGGAATTATTTACAGCAGTGGTAGGCAACCTACTTCCCGCGGGTAATTGAATTGCCCATTGCAAAAAATATTTATTAGTAAAAACACAATATTCCTTTGTACTTCATTCCACTTTATTTAATATGTCAGGACCGGTTTCGCTCATTACGAGCATCGTCAACTGATAAGAAATATAATTTAACAATGCTATTTATACAAAAATGAACAGTTATAAACAACAATTGGCATTGAAAAGAAAATACCAATTACATTAAAAGTGATTCTAAAATAGCACAAAATTAAAATGTTTAACACATCTAACATTTAATTAAAAAGTCATCTCAGATTAATAAATTTAGAATGGGGATTGAAAGTAATTACAAACATAATTAAAATTTGGGAATTCTTTGACAAAGTGATACAATTAAAATAATGACATTAATATAAAGTGGAATGAAGTACAAAGGAATATTGTGTTTTTACTAATATAATGCCTTTCCACCAAGTATTGACAGTGAACACCCTAAAAGTGAAATATTTATTGTGAATAAGAATAAATTAAATTAGTTATATGGGCAAAAAATTTAAAAATCTTTGCCAGAATCTTTAAGAAACACAGAATACGATCGCATTAATGCAACAGCATCATGCTAGACGTCATTGCCACAGCAAACCACGCACTAATAATACCATATGTCGGGTCTTGTGGCGCAGCGGTTAGCGTTGTTGGCTTCCATGCCGGACCTCACGGGTTCGAGTCCCACTACGAACAGCATTTTTTTCGATCGATTTCTGTTCGTAAGTACTCCTTCGCACCTTTCCGATTGAATGATTAGTTAATAACTAGTCCTGTCTTAGCCATGTCATTCTATCCCTACTACACTCTTTAGAAAAGAGAGACCAATTGAACAACAAACAGTTTTCGAAGAAAAACTCCATTCAAAAGACACCTCCATTAGAAGGCCATATACTCACTCCACATTGGAAGCGGACATGGATACAAAATATATGTATATTTAAAAAAAAATGTATTTACACACATACTTACGTATTCGGATATACGTTAATATATTACTTTTAAAAAATGTTTTAAATTTTTACCCACTAACCACTTTTTTTTAGCCAGCCTCAAAAGGTTGGCGACCACTGATGTACAGTTTTGAAGAGAGCTGCTGTTTACCGGGCAATAGCTTGGCAATAGCTTGGCAATATCGAGTGTGATTCATGAGTCACCTCGTCGAAGTTCGTGTCCCCGTGTGGGCTGATAATGATAAATATAATAAATTCCTATGTCTAATGATACTATTTTGTACAGCGTGGCTACAAAAAAGGTGCGGAATAACTTTTTATGTTTAAAAAAATCGCCACCATAAAAAAATATATTAAATTGTTATTTAGTCGATCGAAGACAGTATGAATAGAAGAAATGACGGGATTAGTTGTGAGTTAATTACTCTCGATGTGATGGGAGTGATTAATGATGATGTGACAGTGTCGATAGTGTAATTGTTTTTTGATTATATTTAAGAGGTATAAAACATTTTAAATCTTTTAATAAAACTATTTATTTAAATTGTTTATTATACCCTTATAATTTTTTTATTGTGTTCTGTTTAAATATCAACTGTGAAAAGGAAAAAGGACGTCACAGTTTATTCAAAACAGCTTTTTTCGATAATCACAATGATACAACTTGGTACACGTTCTATCAAAAGGATGTAAGCTGCAAGTACCGATTTAGTATTTTAATTAAGCTTTTAAGTTTGAAAAAAGATGATCTTGTGAAAATTGAAACCAAGAAAAAGGTTTTTCCTAGACAATTTCTTTAATTAATATTAGAATATGTCAATTAAAAACCAGTTTAGAATTCTCCGTGCTCTTCAAGATCGTGTATATTTCATAATTTGCATATGTCCCAAATTCATAAAAACACGTTTTTTGTGCCACCTGTAAAATTTGCTGTGTTTGGGTTACATCCCTTTTCCTTTCCACAGTCGATATCATTGTAATATGTTATCAGTTGATATGCTCGTCATGAGCGAAACCGTATCTGATCATATTAAATAATAGTGGAATAAGTACAAATGAGTTTTTTTTAATGGTTGCTTAATGTTTTGATCATTATGTTCACTACAATTTATTTTTGTACCATGCTGTATCGATATTATTATTACATATTGATGATTCAAAGTGGTCAACGCCTACTTTGATTGCTTAGGAAAAATATGCATATTGGAAAACATAGACATTTTTTTTTTATTTTACATCATTGTATTTATTTTTCCTTTCTTGGTGTTGTGATTTTTTTCGGAGCGTCCTAGGATGAACGAATTCATTGAATAAATACTTCCCCACGCGTCTTACTTATCATATGCATAAATTTCCACAGTAAATCATTAGTCACTATAAATACAATACAAGATATAATTTAAGATTTCGACTGAAGGTGCTTGGTGGAATTTCAATAGTAAATTTGAATCGTTTAAACTATCTACATTCTCACAGTTTTTGTTACATACAGTACATAGTTTGAACGGTTCAAATTTACAATACAAGATGATTCTTTTTTGTACTCTGTCCTTCAACCGTTTTCCTCTGATCTTTGATCCATATTGTTTACTACATGTTTTTAAAAATTAAATTTAGATTTATTATTAAAGATGTACATTTATATTGTTAGGTTGTCGACTGTCTGACTCGTATCTTTCATCTTTTACGGAGATAAGAGCTCATGCACTATTCTTCTTTCTTCTCTTGTATTTTGAAGTTGTTTTCTGTTTTTTTTTTGTCACTAGCTAATTTCAAAATCCCAGGAATTTACCGAACAACCTAAATGAAAAAATAGAGACACTTTTTTAATGTCTCAAGCGGATTTCAAAATTTTTACCTAAAAGTTTTCGATAATTTTGCACTACTTATTCTCAATCCTGAAATCCCGGGAATAGAGGCCCTAGTTGTAACAATGCTTTTCTTATATTGATCATTATTCATTATTTAAAAATACTGAGGCACGAAACTGTTTGAAAACTACTGAGATTACAAACAATATTTACGCAAAAGAAGTTCTAACGTCGTTTGACAATGATATAATCGATATTAGCTGCGGAATGCATCGATTTAAATACCAATTTGGTTAAATTAACCACTACTAAAACAATATTATGTCGACGTACATATGCTTTGCAGAAAAAGGCAAAGACGAATTCTACACACTAATCGACAAATGGCCTGTTTGAAGATATTTCCAACCCTTGCATGCTGGGTTTGTTCGTCTAATTGTGGGCATTAATATTCCAAAAATGGTCGTAAAAATATATTTTTACACCTGTGTTGTGACCTGAGTCACGAAACTGCGCGTGGTGGGGAACTTTTTAATAAAACTTTCATTAAAACTCAAAGGCTTGCCAGGTGGCTAATTAAAAATATGTATTACTTGCGGACATTCGAATGTGATGCCAAAATTCATTATACTTAGTGCTTCTTCATTGTTGTTTTGACGTATGAAATATTCGCATAGATATTATAACTAAACGCTTCTAAGCGCTATACGCATGGAGTTATTTAGTTGACATACGATGTTATGTTTAGCGGACATCATTCTTCGTTTTGTAATTACTGTTAAAATTGTGAAAGCGACCTTCAAAGTACAGTAACCTCCCGGTTAAGTACGCATATTGATTCAAAGGGTATTGTGCGTACTTAACCGGGAGGTGCGTACTTACGTATTTTAAGGCCCGTCCCCTTTCTTTTCTGCAACTCTCCCACTTACATTAAAAAATATGGTAAATATGATGCATTTCTTTGACGGTATGTGCTAATGCAACAGGCACTCACAAAATCCCTTGCACAATTATTGGGAAACCAAAACGTCCAGCATGCATCAAAAATCGAGAATGGCTGGTTAAATATTTTCATCAATCAAGAGCTTGGATGGATGTGGCAACCTGTTGGAAGTGGTTTAATGAAGTTTTTTTTTATCCCGAAATCAAAAAGAGAACAGGAAGGCCAGTTCTTTTGCTTATGGACAATGCACCAAGACATTTTGAGGCATTTAAACGAGATAGTGTGGAGGTTGCATTTTTCCCATCTAATTGCACAAGCTGGAAACAGCCATGTGATATGGGAATTATTGCAGCCCTGAAAAAGATATAAATATTTGTATCTCAAAGAAGTCCTTAACTATTATGAAATGGATGATGGTTTAAAAAGCATCAAAGCAGTTCAAGGAAAACAGCTTTCAAGGGGTGCAGCTGGTGTTGCATATGGAAATGCAGCACATTTATTAGATGCTGCCAATTTTGTTAAGGAGGCATGGGACGCCATCTCAGCAGAGACAATCGCAAACTCTTTTGCCAAAACCGAGATAATGACCCTTACACCCGTTCCTGGAAAACAACGAATTTTTAGTCAAGTTTGAAGGCTTTGACAACTTGTGTGAAATGGCAATAAATATATAAAATCAGCTTTTATGCCCAGTTGTTAAAAATGCAGCAGGAGCTGATTACAACGATCTTCTATGCTCTTTTGAAAACATTAAAAAAAAATAAAAAATAGCATCAATGTCAAAAAAATCAAACAATAAAAACAATGTGCAGTTGACACTTAACGATATGTTTGTACCTAAATAAAAATGTAAAATTGTTTTTTTCTCTTTGTATAATAGTTAATTGTTATCTTAACTGTTTTCCATTTTATAAAATAATTGTGTTCAGTTTTCTTTAATTTTTTGCATAATAAATATTGATCCAAGTTTTTTGCCATTTTTCATGCGTACTTAACCGGGATGCGTACCACATTTTTTACGTACTTAAGCGGGAGGCTACTGTACTCTAAAATGACGTCACGATAATCAATGATTGAACTGATTTTTTTTTCATAACTGTCACCTTTTTTACATTTCACTTATTTCACTTTCACGATTATTGACTGTGTATATTTTGCATGAGAAAAAAACAAATATTCTTTCAGAACTATTTATGTCTAATGGCGTAAATCTGAAATAGCTATCATGTAAATAACGAACAAGTACAAAAAATAATAAAAGATTTTTAGTACTTTTTCCACATAAATTTATTTGATCAGGACCGGTTTCGCTCATCGCGAGCATTATCAACTGATAAGAAAATATATAAACAGTGCTATTTATACGAGTTAAATTGAAATAAAAGGTGTAAGCAACTACTATCAATGAAAAGGATTTACAAATTATAATGTAATTTCTAAATCCTTTTCATTGCATTTCCACCAAGTATTGATAGTGAACACCTTAAAAGTGATAATTATTTTATTTTTGAATTTAATTACGTATTCTATAAACATTGACATTGTTATGAAGCGAGCCGCTCTAAATTTCATTTGAGTTTCCAGCCCGCTGAGACAGGTCAGGAAAAAAGAAATATAATATATATGCATTTTATGATGACATGTAACACGAAATTAAGCTTACTCGATTGTCTGATGGCCATCGCTTTTAACGAGAGTGCTAGAGAGCAAGTGTTAATATAAAAACAATCGTGTTTCCTTGCGCGCCACTGCCCTTCTCTCTCTCCTCTATAATTAAATCTTCTAAGCGCTAAGTGTTCCTCTCGGCAATGGATTGAACATGGCCGGCGAAATGGCCATGCAAAAATGCTTTTACTGCCTTCAATTTATTTCAAAAGAATGTTACCTTTGTTTCATTTTCATGGCGGGCCTCCTGAACCTTCGATTAAGATTTTTATGTGATTTTATTTTTTATCACAAGTTTTAAATGTTTGTAAACCCCTCTCTGAGTGTCCTTCAATGTCAGAGAGAAAGGAATGAAACGTGAAAGATTTTTTTAGATATCACAAACACCCATAGCTTCGAACATAAGTCGATAAATAGATTCAGAAAATACTGTTCGTTCTGGGACTTGAACCTGTGCCAACACCGTTGACCATTACGCCACGGACCCGATCTATACAATATCGTCATTAAAAATTTTCTTCCATAAACCGGTGATTTTCATTAATAATTGAAGGTTTCATAAAATGATAATACTTCATTGAAAAGGGCCTTTAATTTTGGAACCTGTCAATTTTGATAAAACTCTGCAGATTTAAAATATTCCAATACATGGCGAAAAAAAATATTAAAATATGTTTTTTTTTTCATGTCCGCTCCCAATGTTGAGCATATGAACTCCTAATGGAGTTTATCTCAACAGAAGTGTTTCTACGAGAACTGCTTGTTACTCAGTTCTCAACATCTCTTTTTCCAAAGAGGGTAGGAATAGAAGAATAAGGCTAGGACAGGACTAGTGATTGACTTATCGCTCTCGATACGCCCCATTCATAGGATAAAATGGGCGGGAGGGAGGAATTCAAGACATTACATACATCCATGCCTTCGAACAGAAATTTATAAATCTATTGAAAAATCAATTTATAAAACTGTCAGTACTGGTATTCGAACCCGTAAACTGAAACCAACGACGTTGAACACTCGACCACACAGGCGGCGATGTTTTCTATGCATTCAAAATTATTTTTTGGGCAATTTTCAATACCGATATAACGTTATTTTTGCATTTAAAAATCGGTTTTTCGGTATTGGAAAAACGCCATGAAATACCGTGTTCCCGTTTTCGGTAATACTTACCGGTATGACAATCGTTAATTGTGGGGTTATAATCAGTGGTGTAGTGGGGCCAAGTCGACGACCAGGCACCTGAAAATGAGACAGGGCGCTGACCTGCCACCTTTTTGGCTTGTAACTTAGTTTTCAAGAAAATACATATTATACATATATTCAAAATACTGTTCATAAAATTTAAAAGCATTGTGTCAAAATTGATCTACCCGACGGATTTTACAAAAATAAAAAAAAAACGCTGTAACGTGAAGAAATACATAATAAAAAAAAAAGAATACGCGTTTTTTTATTGATTTAATTGTTAAAACTTGTGTTTTTTTTAACTTCGTATAATATATAAAAAAAAACATAGGGAAGAAATCAATGACCGACCTGGTACCTATTTATTTAACACTACACCACTGGTTATAATGTAAAATGTACTATTTCCAAAACTCGAACATTTCAGTAGAGTCAAATACTATAACGAATAACACAAACAAAATAACATTTGTATAAAAATACGATTTTCAATTTGAAAACAACCGTTTTGTAGACATTTTATATTAAAACTAATAGGAATCAGTGGATTCCTTAAGCTTGAATTACCCTATCTGCATACCTAACTCAATATCGCTCACTTTGGAAATAGTACGTTATGCATTATAACCCCACAATTGTGAGTTTGATAGTCTGTGAATATTGAAAAGTTGACGACCGATGATCTAGGAAACCAACCTGTTGATGTTATAAAATATCTGTGTACAAAAAATGCGTTGCGTTGTCTAGTAGTTATTAAGAAAATAGTGGTATGGCGATGTATGTGTACACATAACCGAAATATAATATTTTCATTGATACCGTACTAGTTGTTTCATTCAGGGCAAAGTGAAAGCGTCTGACGGAGTAATATTACGATCAAGGATATGACCAACGCTCCGACGATCCTACAACGGCGTGCACTCAAACTACCGCAGCGAATTGAGCCTGTCTGCGTGTCGCAGGGTAGCTACCCCATCCGCGCCCACCCTTCTCCCCTCCGGTGATATAATCAGGTCTGTGCTTGTAGCCACTCGGAGGAGGTCGTATTATTTATAACTCGAGCGAGGGTCGTAAACTGGAATGAAGTTTACAGGTTTCCTTGAAATTAACGTAGTTGTGAATTCGTTATAGCAGCTGAGTTGATCATCGTCGTCATCGGTAGCCGTCTCGTTTCTTCAGTTGGGTTCGTAGTTGCCCACGCTTCTTCTACGTTTCCTAATCATATAACAGTTTATTTCAGGGCCGTGGAGTCGTTGTTGAAGTCGCAGTATTTTGGCTGGAGTCGGTGTCGTAAGAAATGAGTGGCTTGAAATTTTGTTGAAAAATAAATTTAATGATTTGTATTCAAATAAAACGGCCCAAAATGTTGGCATTGCATCCTTGAAATTATAGAAAAAAAGTCTCTTGAGTCGGAGTCGTCAATTATTTTAAAGGTAGAGTCGGAGTCGTCTTTTTTTTACACGACTCCACAGCCATGATATACATACCGGCTGTGGAAATTAAAAATGATGTAACCCTCAGTTTTTTCAATAATCACAATGAGTACAACTTCTCAACACCTCAACACGTTCTATCAAAAGGATGTAAGCTGAAAATGCCTAATTAGTTTCTAAGTGAAGCTTTGAAATTTGAAAAAATAGTAAAACATACTTTTAAAAATGTTCAATAAATATCAGATAATATCAATTAAAAAGCAGTTTATATCAGTCTCCAAGTACTTCAGGGTTGTGTATATTTCATAAATTGCCTTTGGCCGAAGATCATCTAAAATCGTTTTTCATGTCTCCTGTAAAATTTGGTATGTTTGGGTTACATCCTTTTCCCTTTCCACAGTCGATATATCATGACTATCTACACTGATCTAGTGTTTTTTGTTTCAAATCTGAGTAGTTGCTGAATGCATACACAACAGAAAGAGCAAAGAATTATTGTAGTAGCAAGCGAATTGTAACTGCATTAGATTAAGTAAATGCATTCACTGCCTTTTTTTTAAAGAAAACTACTGTCACTCACTGTTTCCCATATAATATCTGTTATTTTAACACAACATTTTTTTCACTTAAAGTGACAATAAACTTTGGCAAATATGCTTTGCGACATTCTACTCTGTTTCTAACTTAAATTTTACTAAAGGCCGCTAATGACAATGCGGCTCTGTAAGAAATTTAATTTAGAATAGGAAAATGCTAAATTATCACACATGAGAATCACGAAAACCGATAATTTAAATATAACAATAACACCAGGAAATTTTGGAAATAAACAGAGCACAACTGCATCGCCTTCCGATTTTAAATGAAATATTGCATATGCCAGAGTCGCCACTTCTGTACCCTATATAAATATATTCATAAAACCTTTTCCGACAAACAAGTAAATATAATTCTTAAAACCACTCACTACTTAAATCTTTGGGCATTCCCATGAGCTTATCCTTTTCGCCAGCAATTGCTTTAAACTCAATGATACATTTATTTATTATATAAACACGAAACATTCATTTACTGAGCGTCAGTTCAAGTTCATCCGTGCACTTGAACGCCTGAAGATGCCGAAAGGTGAAACCCGGGTCGTTAGTGACAAAATCTGTGAGAATGTACATAATTTGAACGATTCAAATTTTATAACAATAACATTAGTTAACAATGGTTGACATAATATGTCAAATGAAACTTCTTAGAAAAACCACAGAGCAAATTTTAAAGTATTGCGACGAATTTTCGTAAATGTACATATTTCGTAATTCGCATGAATTATCGTTTTCCATTTTTTGTTATTACCGTATCCGCAATTAAGTTTCCCATATAATTGCGTTGTTTTATTGCGAGACAGTAAATTTTCTGCCGGCAGTAAGATTTGACGATATTTTGTATATCGACTGTCAATGTAAGCAAGCATTCTCCAAGTCATACAACTAGGTACTAAAAGTTTAGCAATTAACTAAATCTATTGTAATACACACGTAATTTATTAAAGGTCAACATTCGTCTCATACATTTCGTGTTTAACATCCAAAAAATAATATCATGATAAATGAATTCAGAAGACTGACTTTTAATTTAATAGAACAAATCTTTCAACTTCATTTAATGGACAGTGAGTGTATTTGCTGACGAATAGGTACGCGAATTCGAAATGGGAGGGGGATATATTTCAGCTGTTGAAAATGCACGGGTGTATCTGTGAACACCTTCCCCACTTCCGCTTACCTGTCCCATTCACTTTCCGGCGCCCTTCTCCCGCCACCCGCCCACGCGCGCACATTGCGATTGTAGATTGTTTGCGTGGCGCTGCGCTCGCTTACCTCGCCGCTACTACCCGCCCTTCCCCAACCTAGGACATTGCTCGCAAACATGTATCTATCTAGGTATCTACAATATACAAATTCGAATATGACTATATCTGCTTTGTCCACTTCTACACAATTGTATAAAGCTCTCGAAAAAATACATAGCTCCTAGCTGGTAAGTCACAAGAATAGAAATATTTTTTTGTAGATACCGTATGTACTGGTTTTAAAACAACAAATAAACGTAACTAAACGCTTTAAAATGAGTTAAAAATAAAAAAAGTTCTACAATAATTATAGGAATTTGTTGACAGCTATTTCGTCTTCACGCCATCGTTAAAACTATTATTCATTGAATCATTTAAACAGCTGACAGACAAACTAGACGCACTATTTAATTCATTGTTAACCCTTCCCTTACTATGCAAAAAAAGCACAAGCTCTTGAGCTGTGTATCCGTTAGACATCAGGCAATCGGGAGTGAATCATGACAATTATATAACACTACTACAGTAGTACTACATATAATTGTCATGATTCACTACTATTTGCCTGATGTGTAACGGATATACAGCTCAGGAGCTTGTGCTTTTTTTGCATAGTAAGGGAAGGGTTAACTATAAAACCGACGTCCATAGCAACAGAGTTTTTTCTACTGCGGAAATTATAAAAACAAAACTTTGAACCAATTTAAAATTTGAGATATTTATTTTTTTATTATTTTTGAAATATGTTTTATAAATTAAAATAAATTTACTAATGAAATTAAATAACCTTATTTATTTATTTATCATCTATTTATATACACAAATTTGAATAAATAATATATATTTTGGGTACATCATTTTTTACTTCTCGATACTCAAGTAGTTGAGATGTCGAGGAATCGAGTCTAGTTTAGATCTTGTATACGGCGCAGGAGATGGGCTTCGTACTGGAGAAGAGTGTGGTGACGTATAAGCCGTAGGCGACACGGAAAACTCAGACGACGTGGATGGAAAACACACTCCGTTCCTTGTCAATGTTCCCATTGCAGCTTCAAATAATGTATCATTTATAATTTTTTCAGCATAGCGTCTCTGATCTGGCGGCAGTCGGTTTAGTTTTATCGCCCAGCCCTTAGCCAATATATCTGATTCATTTTCGGGTCTTTTAAAATATGATGTAGCTAAATTCACTAGATCGTCTGTTGTAGTATGAGTTGATTTCTTTCGTTTCGGAGGAGGAGGCGTAGTTTGGACATCAGGCGGTCTATACGGTTCTTCAGTAAATGATTGCTGAAACCAAATAGTACAATACATCAATTTTTCTCAATCGAGGTTTTAAAAAATTCAGTGGGGTTAAAAAAACGCACAACAGCTTGAAGAACGGTAGAACTTTTATAACTGCATATGTACATTTTTTTGGTAAATATGTAACGTTACAAAAAAAACTCAATCAAATTCTTACAACTATAAAGGTACGTTCAGTATACTCCTGGCTATTTTAAATGCAAATAATCAATTCATGATGATCGATGTTGGAGCTAGGGCATCCAATCCGGGACCTTTTTCAGTGATCCCGGAATTTCCGGATTGACAATTTTTCCAATCCCGGGATTAAAAATTGAATATAAAATCGTGTATAAATTGTAATTCTAAGACTAAAAGGTTTTTTTTACTCACCTCGGAACTGTCAATTTCTGCTACTTCCACTAGATCTTTTATAAAAAGAAGATCATTAAAATACCATAACGTAGGTTTTGGAATGTCATCACCTGATCGCTTTTTTTGATCTATCTTTTGACACTCTTTGTTAAAATTTGTACGTAAAATATTTATTTTCTTTTTCAATTTGTCCTCACTGTAATCGGGTTTGTATTTTTTTAAGGCACAAAGTATTTTTTGCAAAGCAAGACTTCTTTTGGTTTTGTTTATATAATCTTTCGATTTTACTTTCCATAACTCTGGATAATCGCGATATAACGAAATTATAAGTAAAACAAAATCTTGCTCTGCGATGGAGGTGACATCTGACACGTCCGCCATGCTCGCTACTGACTAGCGATTGCCAATCTCGCAGTAAACGATCAATCGCTTGCGTCAATGGCGCCTGTCAGTGCGCTTCAATTAAAATTTCCGTCATGCGCCGTCAACTGAGGAGTCGCAAATGGCAATTGCGTCAATTCCATCTGTAAACGTTCAATTGGTCGCATCAATGAGCATCATTGACAATTGAAATCGACAATTTTATTGATAATCTTAGATGCGCTTTTTTAAATTTGTAATGTTTATCATTTTTTCACTTTTATATTACACAAGAGTTGTGTTGTTATAAATCTGTAGTCAGGTCGTTGGCTACCGTGATGAATCTCACGGGTTCATCTCCCAATTCTAATTGCATTTTTTTGAAAACGTGGGTTTTTGTGATGTCCAAAATTTTGCTTTTCACAATTCCATTCTTTAAATTAGCAGGTGTCAGCGAAAGCTATTAGCTAACCATTAGCCCTGCCCTAACCTTATCTTTATATATCATTGGAAAAACGTTGAGCGGCTTAGTAACAAACAGCGTTGAAAAAGTTCTATTGAAATATCCTTATTAAGAGGCCATGTGTTGATAAGATCAATTAGGAGCGGACATGGATAAAAAATGCTACCAAATAAACATTTCATTCTTAAAATTAACGGGGCTTCGCGAGAGCGATTAGATAACCACTAGTCTGAACACTATCCATCTATCTTTAATCTTTTTGAAAGAAAAGAGATTGAGCAATTAAGTAACAAACAGTTCTCATAGACTTTCAAAAACTTCTGTTGAGATACCTCCATAAGGAAGCCATACGCTTCGCATTAGGAGCGGACACGGAGGAACAAAAAAGTGTCTATAAAAACATTTCACAATACGTAATGATAAGTGAAAAAATCATTACAAAGAACCGAGCTATTTAGTATTCTTTAAAAACCACGACCTTTTGTCTTTTTAATTATTATCGAATTGCAAGAATCACAATGTATATCCGGGTCAAAAATAGGGTTGCCAACAATCTCGGATGAGCCCAAAAATTGGACTTCCCTTTTCGGGATTCCTTTACATTGTTTTCGTGTATTCCGAAGCTTACGAGAATGCCAACGACCAGTGTCTCTATTATTATTTTTTATAAATGCCGAGAAGGTAGAGTATTTACTTCGATGGTTTTGTAATGTGTCATACAGTTTTTTTGTGGTATGATGGTTTAATGTGTGGTATACAGTATTGTTCCTTACGGTAAGAATATGGATTTCGGTCACACAAAGTTATTTTGAACAATAGTCTTCGCGCAATACGTTACTGGAATGATATTTTAACCGATTACCGTTTTTTTTTCATTTCGCTTTATCCCGGTCGACATATATGTAGTTGGAAACCTTAATCTCAGTTGGTTAACAATGTGATTAAACGGTCACAGAATGTCTGGCCCGAAGGCCTAATTTTTCTCGTTGCGTCACCATGGAAACGCAAAACATATTATTTTACTTACTTCCACGTAACAATTATCTTCTTTTTTTAATATGCTACATGCTTGTTCGGTTACGGCTGGCCTGGTTTCTGATCTATTCGCCGAATATGCACGCCAATTATGTCTGACAAATAACTAATTTTCTTCTTTTTCTTCCTTGTTTCAGGTAAGCAGAAAAAGTGTGAAAGTTTACCAATGTTGACGAATGTTTCCTCGGGATGATGATGCAAGTGCTGCTCTGATTGGACTAATGCAATCGTTGTCCAAGTTAGTCAACGATAGAGATTCAATGCTGTCTTCTCGATTCGCGACAAATTAAGGTGATGCTATTGATTGACATGGTATCGCATTTAATTAATAGATTTTTTATCCATGTCAGCTGTTGCATTTGGACTCTAATGAAGGTATCTTAACATAACTGTTTATTAGTCAGTCGATCAACCTCTCTGCTTAAAAATAAGGTATAAGTGATAGAAAGATAAGTCTAGGACAGGACTAGTGGTTGGCTAATCGCTCAATTATTGAAGGATCGGAAGGGTGTAAGGGAATTTTTATTTTAGGTCATCACAAACAACCATTCCTTCGAACATAAATCAATCGAAAAAATGCTGGGACCAGTGATCCCTCTAAGACAAGAGGTTGGGTGCGCGGGGGCTTCCCAACTACTGCGCGGCCAGCTTAGAGGGAACGTTTAGGACTCGAACCCGTGTGATCCGGTACGGAAACCAACAACGTTAACCGCTGCGCCATAATAACTGTGTAATATATACCTATATATTTTAAAATATATATATATATATTAAAAATGAATCCATCAAAGAGACTTATAATAGGAAAAAATATTAATACAAAAGAAAAAACCGACGGACTGACCTTTATTTTAAGATTCAGCTCCATGTATTGCAGCTTCAAATAGTCACAAATGATTGATGATGAGAACTATTTGTGTTTGGTACTTTAGTAATTCAATCTATAGAAATAAAACTTTTAAGGCATGGTCTTAAAAAAATATTTAACAAGGGTAACTTTATGAAGTAAACGTTAAACTTTTTTGGTGATTTAATAAGACACCAAATAGACTGAAACATATTGAAATAAAGATTGTTTCAATCTCGACTTCACGAGAATGAAAAAGTAACATTATCAACAACAAATTAAAATAAAAAAAATTCGTAGATAACGCTGTTAAATTATTGTGTATGTTTCAAAATGTCTTTATGTATTATCATATAAAATAAAGGATGGGGAGGTGCGGTGACATTTTATTTTCAAAGGAAGGCGTAGTAACATAATGTTTGGAAACCAATGCTTTAAGCCATCGAATTTGTAACACTACGTAGTGGAGTAAGAGAGTTATCAAACTTAATTTTATACTAAAAATAAACTTTTTCATAAAGAAACCGATATGTTAATGTGTAATTAATTATAATGCAATTTGTAAATCCTTTTAATTGTTAGTAATTGCTTACACCTTGTTGTTTTAATTTTACTTATATAAATAGCACTGTTTAATTTATTTTCCTTATTAGTTGATAATGCTCGTGAGGAGCGAAACCGGTCCTGATCAAATAAATTTTAAGTGGAAAAAGTACTAAAAATCTTTTATTATTTTTATTATTGTGTTATATTTGTATCAGTTGAAAATGCTCGTGATGAGCGAATCCGGTCCTGATCTTATCAATAAGGTTAAACATATCAAAGTATTCAGTTATACACACGATGTATTGTGTATCTCTTCTTAGCCAGTATATATAGCTGAGTAAATGCAGATTTAAACATAGTTCTGACGATGGCATACGCCGAAATAGCCATAAACTAATTGTATATACATAAAACAAATACTTTAATATGTTTAACCTTATTGTAACAATGGAGTTCTACTAAGTAATTTCAATCAATAAACTTATTCTATAAAATACATGTGGAATTAGTACGAAAAACTTTTTTTTATTTTTATAACTCCTTTTCGAAAACCTGTTACTTGTTACGTGAAGCTGTGATCGTAATTGAAATCATTAATTGTTTTATTTAAATTTTATTATGTTATCTTCTTAAGATTAATAACTATTAATGTATGTATAATGTAAATATTTATAACTAGTTACATTATAAATACCGCTTGTTTTTGTCGCTATAAGTAAACGTGTTTCTCACAGTTGATTATATCTTCAGACTTACTTATTCGTAATAAAAAAATAACCAATCTATTGCTTATTGATTTTGATTACTTCATCAAGGCGCGAGACAAATTTATTTCTGTGCTCTCGGAATTACCCTATCTCGATCACCTCTGTCTCGGAAGAATTCTGTTCGACTTCTTCCGCGTCGTCTAGCCCAGCGGTCGTCAACGATTCGGACTTCGCGAACCACTAAAATGGCTTTAAAATATCACATTATAAAAGTGCAGTTTATTTAATATTCCCTAGGGCACTCAACGTTTTACCTATCACCACACGCCTTCACACTTTTATTATAGGAAGTATTCCGTAACATTAAAACAGTATTCGTGTTCAAATTTTTGCCAGGGAATGTCGCAAGGAGAAATTCCTTAATACTAGATTGCATGTACTCAGTGTCGGCGCGAGGCTATTTCGTGCCCTAGGCAACGGTTATTGGCGCGCCCCCTTTTTAAGAAATCGTTCCATTTTTTTCGAAATAATGAAAAAAAAACAATTCGGAATCATGAGAAATATTTTTTTATATATATCTATGTCCGCTCCCAATGTGGACCATATGGCCTTCTTATGAAGATATATAATCATAAGTTTTTCTATGTGAACTGTTTGTTACTCAGTCGCTCAACCAAATCATATTGAACACTATACATAATTACGACGAGCAAATACAAACATCAAAATAAAATATAACGCATGATTATTTATTATTATTAGAGTACATATATAAAAATAGTTTTCATACTCCATTTTTGCGCTCCCTAATGGTTTGCGCCCTAGGCAGTTGCCTATTTCGCCTGTATGGTGGCGCCGGCCCTGCATGTACTACAGTCTACAATTCTCGGTTTCTCCGACCGTCTCGAAAAACTTATATGCTTATACAAAAACGGGTATACGGCCACGGAAAAAAATTGAGTCTCGAAAGGGGCCACAAACCCAAAAAGCTTGAGAAACTATGCACAATGATAATAATAAAATAATAATATTAAAAATCTTACGTGGATTGCGTTCCATTCTTTTTTCTATTCGATTCGGTGAACACCTTAGATATCTTATAAATTTCCTTAGATAGAACCATGTCAGCATGACCGACGAGACCGACAGATCCGACTGATAGTCGTATCGTCTTGGGCAGTTTTTATCGTCTGCTGTTCATGTCTGGATATTCCTGAATGATAAGATCAGCATCCTGCGTCGTGTTCTCGCATTTATAATTTGTACTATTTACTAACCGCATCGACCAGACCATAACACTCCAAAGGCTCATATAATTCGGCGCACTGGATGCCGATAGAAGATGCAGAATGGATGGTAAAGTTCTTCCAAAGACAGACAAATTTGTGAATTCTTTCTTGATATTAAATGACTAATGGAGATAACCAAAGTTTTGACTTCTTCACTTCGCTGTCCGGTTTATAATAAATACGCTGCTTGCTTAATACTTGAGTACCGAAACGTCGAAAATTGGATTGAGTCATTCATTTATTATTGTAGATTACAGTGGAACTTGCATTACATTATTGAATTACACGCCGGATAGAAGTATTCGCCGCAAATCCCCCAACTACGCGGTCGCATTCCATTGTCGTTGATGCTGTACACACAGCCGGGCGGCTGTCTGTGTGGTGCATACAGTCATACGTTGGCGAGCGCTATACATTTGACCACCAACCTAGTAACTAAATTTGAATCTTTCAAAATATGTACATTCACACAGATTTTGTCTATAACGACCCGGGTTTCGCCTTTCGGCATCCTCAGGCGTTCAAGTGCACGGATGAACTTGTGACAAAATCTGTGTGAATGTATATAATTTGAACGATTCAAATTTAATATTTTAATATTCAATTACACCAAGCACCTTCAGTCGAAATATTAAACCTAGTAACTAAATATTTTGACAGCTTTGAATTTTTCGCAAAAAAAAAACGTAACTCCTAATTTTTATATTAGATTCACTCCCCCAATTACGCGACTCCAAATTACGCGGTCCCTCCCAACTTTCGCGTAAATGGGTATTTTACTGTACAATACAAATCAGCTAGATATTATTTGTGTTTAACTAATGCTTGAAATAAGAAGAGTTTTGCACTGTACATCATAGGAAGTCGAAGGTTAAGATAAGTGTCTGGTTTGTTGTCTCCATTGACGGGTTGGCGGCCGCTGGTGTAGCCTTCGGCGTCAGTGCCGGATCAGAGTTTCGTTGTTGCGTCGGTGGAGACTTTCACCTTTTCGTTGGTTTTTGTTCTCGAGCCGTGCCCTACATTGAGGTCACGCCGAACAGCACAACAACAACAAAAAAAACCACTCCACGACGCGATGGTGTCTGACTGGTGCATGCTGCGATCGTGAACGTGCCCCGTCCCCTTCCCTTTCCCCCGCCGCCTTCTCCGCAATCCATCGCTGTCGAATGACGCACTTATCAAAATGCCATCGCAAGACGTGTCTTCAATTGAAGTGGTTGGAGTCAACACACATAACTGAACTGCAGGTTTCCCTCGAAATACCAGAAGCGAACGGGCACATTGTTGACAAAATGAAAACATTAAATGTACGGTGACCCTACGTTCTTTAGATCAGCAGACGCCAATCTTTCGGACCTGGTGTAACACTAAACTTAAACAGCTGAGGAACCTAGAATCATTGAGTTTTGTAAAAAAAAATACAAAAATGTTTCACTTTTAGGGTGTTCACTGTCAATACTTGGTGGAGAGGCATTATATTAATAAAAACACAATATTCCTTTGTACTTTATTCCACTTTATTTAATAGGTCAGGACCGGTTTCGCTCAATACGAGCATTGTCAACTGATGAGAAAAATATATAAACAGTGCTATTTATACAAAATTAAATTGAAATAAAAAGTGTAAGCAACAATTAACAATGAAAAGAATTTACAAATTACAATTGAAATCATTCACCACTTATAATTTATTAGTCTTTGATGATTTTTTAATTGTATGTTGTAGGTGTTATGCATTTTAATTTTGAGTAATTGTAGAGTCACTTATACTGTAATTTGTAAATTCTTTTCATTGTCAATTGGCTTACACCTTTTATTTCAACTTAATTTTGTATAAATACAATTGGAAACATACAATTGGAAGATGATAAGAGTAGAAAGAGATGTGGCCCCTGTGTTTAGTGAAACGTGACGGTGCGCCTGACCCAATCTGTGACAGCTGAACTGTGTCACTCCGGTGCTGGTCATTGATCAACCTTGTCAAAGTAATCAAAAATGAGAATCATTCGTGCGATCCGTTTCTTGTGTCTTAAAACTATAGCTCAATCTTATGACTTCTGTTGAACTTGGCTCCAACTAGAACAATATTATCGCTAGCTAGATAACAACCATCGCTAAAAATGATTATTTTTTGGTCTACAGTATAAGCATTACAACCTATCAGCCCGAATATATACTTGAAAAGTCTACACGTTCTTTCACGTTCACGTAAAGTAAAAATTAATTACTACATTTCATAGAAATAAATATTGTAATAGTGTTTTTTTTTAGAGATTTATTGCGTGCGCTCATCGAATTCTTTCTTCGATAAATTGATCGCACGCTGGGTGACACGTTGCGCCGTATTGTTGAAACCACGCTCTTCCACATTAATGCCATTCAATTAGGGCAGTGTCAAATTGTCAGTTAACATGTGATTGTGACGTTCTAGCCGTCATAGTTTTTGAAGAAATAAATTTGCACAATTTGAGCGTTATTTTGTCGTCTCTTCCTAGTGAAATGACAAACCAAACTGAGCACAAATCAGCTGTCAAATTGGCTGACGCTGGTAAAAGTGTTGCTAATTCGAAAGCAAACCTCTAAAAAATCACTATTTGTATGTTGTGTTTCTCCTGTCACTTTGTACTATAGTTATAGCATGACCTGCCTAGTATGTTTAGTTAAAGTTACAACCCTCAGTCCGCACTCTTCAATAACGGGATTAATAGACGAAGAAGAAAATATGTTTAACGAAAATTATGCCTTTTCTTCGTTCTTGTTATATCCGTTTCATTAAAAAACATTTATTATTATTTTGCTCTTAAGAATTGATATAGGTTTTTGATAAAAAAAAAATAGATATCTCATTGAGACCGTACCTTAAAAATATCTTTGTTTGCAATGTCTCTGTTCATGTATTATATTTATGTAAAAACTTCCCATTTGCTTTTTTAAATTTAATTATACAATTATACATATCTTGTTATTTTTTAATATATTATCAAGTAAGAAGCTCTTATTTGGAAAAGGTCCATTTATTTATATTTTGTATCAGTTATAATTATTTGATATCTTGTTATTAAAAATATCTGATGATAATGCTCGTGATGGCGTAACCGGTAGAATCTTTATTAAAAAAATGTAGAATTAGTACGAAATAGAATTCTATGTTTTCATATCAATAATTAAAAATTATTATATTGACATATCAAATGTTGAGTTAAAATTGAAAACCGATATCTAACGAAAAAAAAACGAAATGGTAAAATGAAGATAATGATCATTATATTTATACAAAGAAAAATTCGAAAAAAAGCAATTATTTATCTATAAATTTCAAAGTTCAAAACCGGGTCAAAAAGTTCAAGAATCACAACATGAATAAGGTATTTTATTCAGTATAATGATAACATCAACAAGAATCATTATTAATTAACTAATGGATATTCAATTAAGTTGGTATAAATTAATTAAAGTAATCCGTGTGGGATGATTGGGTCATTCCCAGTTTTATAAATTGATTTTTGAATTTCTGCTTGAAGAATCATGTGTCTGTGTTGTCTTATATTTTTTTTACACCGTATATATTCTTAAGAGCGTAGAGAGAGTGATTAGCTGAACACTAGTCCTTTCCTGTCTTATTCTTATACCATTACTCCGTCTGGAAAGGAAACGTTGAGCAACTGAGTAACAAACCGTTCTCTTAACTCTCAAAACTACTGTAAATATTGACTCGATTAGGAGTAATATCAAATTAAATTTGATAAATCTGTTATTCCACTTGTTGAGTTAAATTTGTGATACGTGTTTCGCCTCTTTCAAAAGCATCACCAGACTTAACATCACAAGGTTTACGAATAAACTTAAAATTGATTTTAATTTTTGAGTTATAAATTACAAAATAAAATTCGGTGTTTGTTCTTTTCTACTGGACGCAGAGAGGGGAGGGGGTAAGATACAAACTTTGATAGCAATAAGAAAAAACTAATTACTTACTCTTTTCCTAAAACACCAAGTTATTCATTCTTAACCCTTATTTTTTACTTTATGGAATATAACAACATTTTGATTTTTATCAAAATTGTGATCATTTTATATCGAATGATTCGTAAATTCTGAAAAATTATTGCTTTTTAGACATCTTTGTTTAATTCTTACATTATAGTTTCTACCTGTCTGGCCAACATAAGCAGCTTAACAGTCTTGACAGGAGCATAAATTGTCCTTTATTAAAAAAATGATCCTAACTGGTATCAGTACGCTGTCTGTTATCACTTATCAGTATTGCAAAACTCTGCCGCGCCGATGTGACATTTTTTAAAATGTTATCATAATGGAGTGAAAATATGATAAAGAAGATTAAATATAATGCGATTGCAGCCAGCCTAATAAGAAAAGGTCACGCAAATGATAAAGTGATAAAAATATTCGCACAGTGATACGCATAGAAATGCAACGTGTAGTGTTTATCAATTTTTTTCTCTTTTTTTTATGCGTTCCTCGATTCGGCTTATTTTTCTTCTCAATTCCCCATCTCGTCATTTGGTTCATCACTAATCAGAATCCTTTTACCCATAGTCTACTCAACATGATCAATTTGTCACTTTAGCATAAACTATCGAATGATATCTCAAATTTAGTAATTGCGTAACAAAATTAGATGATTGGTGGGTCAACTCTAATTGCTGTATCTTTTATTGTCTTACTCGGACAGGGAAAGTGATTTTAGACGGTTGTAGGATTTCCATTGAGAGTTGAGACCAACCCAGTAAATCTGATGAACGGGCGGCTTTCGTTCAATGCTAAGTCATTTCGATTCATTCGTTCATGAACTATTTTTTTTTATCTAAGCTTCTTGTGATTTCCTGCTTTTTTATGCATTATCGGTCTTCGGTGACAAAACTAACCCAAATCTTCTGGAATCCTATCTATTTCTATCATTTTCTTAGCTTGCTTTAAAACTGTATAACAATTTATCTTAAATCCTAAATTATTGAAAAACCTTTTCATTGGGGTAGATAAAATTTGTCCATTATTTAATCCGCCTTAAAAAAAAAAATGTATTCTTTCCAAACACGAATGTTCCAAGATACTCAAGAAAGGTAATTTTAAGATTTTTTAGTGAGCCAATTTTTGTTACTTATACTTTGATTCGTGAAGAATTCGAAGATTAGGGATTTGCATGACAAAGTCATGATCAGAGATCATTCATTGGTCATAGTGAGGCGTTGAAACTGGTTGCCTCACGTTTTGCAGATACCTCCAGAGAGCCTCAATCCTTCTTGCTTCTTTTCTTGGCCGGACTAGATTCCGGCTTCCTGGACTAGCTTCGGATATTATTCATAATATGTAGTCGATGGAACTTACGGTCGCTGGCAAGTAACATTGTAGAAAGCAAAGCATTGTTCGGATACAGGGAATCACGGGGGTGCTATTTGCTGCATATATCAAGTGCAATATAATTACCCAGATGTGCTCAAGGTGCTCACTAATAAAGAAGAAGAAGAACTCTTTTTAAAAAAACGCTGTCAATCTTTGGTGGGAAGGTTATTAAAAAAAAAACACTTTGTAACACGAAAAACATTCTTGGAAGAGTTCACTTTTTTTTCTTATTTTAAGGTCACTGTCGTGTCAGAAAAATAGTTGTCTACATATTTTGCTGCAGTGTTGCCAATGTACAGAAATATTGAACCGCAAGACGTTCAACATTTTATCATAATGCATAAAATTTATGTTTAATAGTCGTTGCGGATGCAAAACTACGCATCGAAAATTCACAACTCCTCTTTCTGCCGATAAAATTGTCTGTGACAGCTAGCTCTGAAGGTTTTACGAACCATTTTATTAGCACTAAACCAAAGAGAGGTGTCGTGTGTCGTATACTTTGTTAGACAAGCCGGAAATATTTCAAAGAAATATAGATAGACGATCGACTGTGACGCCAGAACAGAGGTTCTTATGTAAAATTTACCGTGGCTGCTAAATGAAAATCAGCGATCCAACGGAATGTCAATTAGACCAGTTGATTTGTTAATGATGTCCGTTTAAATGACATTGTAATTTATTTTATTTACAAAATTAATAGGTTTTTGTAACTGTTATTTTTAAAATAATTCTGTGGAGAACTCAACATTATTCGCGTTATTCCATAGAGACTATTCTAGAATAGAGGGTACAAAATGTAAAATAAAAAAAATTGAGTTTATTAAAGAGCTTTTATAAATTGGGTTCCATTAACTTTCCATAGGACGACGTGAACTCTTCAAATGCTATGTATTTTGTCCCAAATGCAACCAAGTCGGCATGACCGATGGGACCAAGAGAGTGGTGTAGGAAGGGGCCCTGCCGCCCGGGGCGATCCTTGAATTTTTCGCCTCCAAAATGTCCTCTAAATTTGTTTTTAATTCTACTATTTTTTATCTATGAACTAGAAGTTTTAAATACAGATGGCTTAATTTTTTTATGTAAAAATATAATTTGTCGAAAAATATTGCATTTATTTTTGAAAATGCCGCCTCCAAAAATGTGCCGACTGGGGCGGTCCGCCCCTATCGCACTACCCTTGCTACCCCAATGGACCAAGAGCAGTATCGTCATGAGTATTTTTTTCCGTCTGTTCATGCTAAGAAATTCCCAGAGGATGTGATCAGCATCCAGAATCATATTGCCGCATTTACATGCTGTACTTTTTACCAACCGGCCAAGCTGGAAGTGCTTGGCAACAATGTTCAGCATGACTCAGTTTCGTCATTAAATTGTCATTCAACACACACTCTAATGAACGATAAATACAAGAACACACACGCGCTCCCACACAAGGCGTCTTCTGCTAACTGAAGAGCCAAATCATTAATGAGTTTGTATTGTCAGTTTTGAAATAAACATAATAAAAAGCAACGTAATCGATCTATAAATAATTCTACTGCAGAGATTGTTTTTGACAGATCCGTTGTGTAAATAATTTATTGAACCCACTGCCGCTGCAGTCTCCTACGTCATTACCGTTCCGTAATATTACAACAGCCTCGTCTCTCTCTCACTCCTTCGCCCCACGTGACCTTGCAAACAATCCCCATCGCCCCCTAGCCGCGATTTACGTAGCCGAGTCACGTGCACCGCCCAACCTTCCCGACTTCACCCCGCCGTCGGTCCCGGGACAACACAGGAATAAAAACAAAACTTTGCACCGCGCTTCGTGATTTATTGGGGATGCTTTTTGTAGCTCGATTTGTGACGGTGCGATATTCCGCTAATGCTGCAACATTGGGACTATATGGATTTGTATTGACATTTTGATAAAACTATCTTTATTTTTATTTATTTTAACAGCTTAACGACCGTGGACGCGTATTTAAGTCTTTGAAATCCAACGGTTGCGGACCGTGGACGCATATACGCGTCCAACGTCATACATTCCATTATATTGAAAAATCACTTGGTTAGGATCGAGTTTGAATTCAAATGTTAACGAGAGATGGTAGTACACATATTGACGTATTATTTGACAAAAAATAAATTATTTTTATGCAAAACTATTTCGTGAAAAAACACCCCTAAACGGTAGACTTTTTTTTCGTATGTGATTTTTCATAATATTATTCTACGTTCTGTTTAAATATTTGATTTATAAATCGTGTCTGGTTTGTTTCGATTTAAAGAGTTTTTCCAAATAAGTTATAATATATATCAACATAAAAGCAAAGAAAACAATGTGAAAAAGTAGGTTTTGCATATTTTAAAAGAAGATCTTTTAGTAGATTTAGGTTTTTTCACTACGCAACATAAGTATGCAATATACAGATAAAGAACCACTGCTCAAATGACATTGATTTATGCGGCAAAGTATCGGGAAGCTAGAAAATTAAATTTGGTAAAGATATCTCAATTGGTTTACAAATTATAGTGAATTTAGTAAAATTACAATTGTTTGCGAATTTTTCGCAAAATTGCCCGGCCGCCAGGTGAAATTTTATAAAAAACGAGCGGGCGTTAAGCTGTTAAGAATACATGTTGTCGCGCAACAGTCGTCGAATTATCTAAGATGACAAACCTAAAATAATGCGGCTCACCATTGTTAAATTCATTTGTCTCGGAATTTACCCTTCATTATACAAATGTTATTTCGTAATTAGTATCTTCTCTTGGTAATATAAAATTAAAATTGATAACTAAGTTTTTCCACAGGTTATATACCAAATTGTGACACGCGTTTCATCTCTTTGATAAGTATCTTTGGACCGTAAGGTTATTTTCGAATAGCCCAAAAATTTATTCAAGAGTTATTCTTAACTTATAAATTACAAAATGCTAGATATGATTCAGATAGCTCGTCTGAATATGCTCCTCAAAAAGGCGTTACACGTGTCAAAATTTGCTTAGACAACCTGTGGAATAACAAAGTTATTAAATCAATTGATATTAAAGCCGAGAAAGTTTTAAATAATAAAACTGACATAATTACTAATTAGTCGGAACGCATTGATTATTGATTGAAAAGAAGAATTCCAATACATGACAAGAAATCTTTTTTTTAAGTCCACAGTAAGCTTAGCGTTTATTTCATTCTCTCTTCGCGTGATCAACATTATATTAATTAGTCAAGTTACTCATTGTGCCAAAATTGAGAGAGTGGTGCAAAAAACGACAAATCCCCCTGACGAAACGAAAGCGACTGTGGGATGTCACTAATCCCAGACAGGTCTTGTTATATCTTTCATGTGAATGCATAAACACCGTGTGTACATACATTTCTACCCTTGCACACCAAGAATATAAGGCTATAAAAATATATTTAATTTATAAAACATCGTTTCATATTCAGACTAATACTGTACTTTGGCCTTGTCATGCGACACCCCGAAATTTAGACTGAGTCTTAAGAGTTCACGTGTGATAGATCGTGTCGGAAGAGTGTCCTGATGCCAATAAATAAAACCATCTGTCAACATCATCGCACATCAGTTCCACCGTCTTATAACCCAACGAGATACGAATTTGTAGTTTAAAAACGCCAAGACTCAACATGAGAACATTTTCAAACGTATATTTTCCCACCTGCCATCTTATTGATATTTGTTTTATTGTTTAATTTTATATTTTGATACAACTGTCAAGAAAAAGCGATACCCTACCATTTGTAAAAATGTCTCAAGAATATAGGTCAGAGGATTATAACGTAATGTTCAATCGTCTTGCAATGACAGTTTCTTTCGATGAGCCAAGTTTTGCTTATATTATTTTTTAACGTAATGCAAATTTTCAAGTATCGTTTCATGACTTACTTTTGACTTACAAATGCGAAAAAAATGTGCATCTTATCAACAGAAGTGATTTATACAATAACTGATTGATATTGTTATTCAGTCTTCTTTTTGTAGATAGGGCGAAGAATTGACCTAGGATTCTAGGAAATAAAAAAAAATAACAAGCTAATTGCAAACGGCTGATAGGTAAAGTTAACATCAAACACATTCATACATCGTGAATTCAACATGTCAAAAACTATTAATGGAATACGCAATCGAATATGACGAAAGCGTATATTTATATTATATAAACCACATATTAAACTCGCCAAACTGTGCTACTATCTAAGCGAACTTTATTGTTATATTTTTTACATTTTCATAGCAACAACACCGATCTATGTCACCTAAATATAATATTATCTAATCTGAAAACAAAATCCTTATCTAAGTATTTCGTTCTTGAAACAAGGTTAGCCCGTAATTTTATTATAAATAAAACAAATATCAGACAGGCAATCTTATTTTAATCAAATCGGCGCCCTAGCCCGTATGGATAGATTGAGATTAAATCGTTGATAGGCAATCTAATCGCTGAAAATTGAATGTGTATTTATTGTGTATCACAATGTTTTTAAATAAAATCAAAAATATTTATAATTTTGCACTTATCGGTTATAGTAAAATTTAAGTGAACAGCAAACAAAAAAATAATATAGCAAAATCAGTCGTTGAATTTTATTTAATTGTATTTTAAAAAAATACTCATAGTCAAAATACTTTTATTTATTTATTTAATTAACATTGCAAAAGGTTAACAAATTATAAATTTAAAACTTTTACAATGAAGAAAAAAAAATAGTACAATTTAATATCAAAATCAGTCGAAAAAATATAGCAAGGAAGTCAACTGAGTAAGCTCCGACGAACTCTACTCTAATACATAAAAAATAATGTTCGCCGGAACTCGCCCACGTCTTCCGAAGCAATATTGTTGGAACACCGTTAAAGCTCTCTCCAGTGGCATACCCATTGGCAGGTTGGTTCTACACCTTGGGAGAACAAACAATTCATGTCCACGATTTCTCAAAAAATAATCAGGTAGATTTAGATTTACTATGATCGGTACCGATTTCGCTCATGACCAGCAATTATCAACCGATAAGAGAATGTAAATAATAAGAGATTCACTATTTATTTTTTACCAAATCGAGTCTTGCGATTGTTCCATAGGGCGTTAACATTTTTTCCAATACATTTATTTTAACGAAATAACGCCGAAAGTACCAACCGCGATTTTTTAATAAGGAAGGTTGTCTGTATCTTTTCTCGGGAGGTGCCTTGTATAAAACGGCTTAGTTTTCAGTACATGTAGGTCTTCGTAGATTGCCAGTCTCGTATTGTACCAACCGTGCATGGTCGATGTGCTTCGGGAGTGTACTGCGCAGATGGTCTGATCGTGAACGAAGGGCTTTGGGTATTACCCGCCCACGCCCGAGCGAAAGATACCATCGCAGCTTGCGATAATCCGTCTCTCCGAAGGCGGCCGCGGCTCCGTGAGGGTGGCGCGGGTGGATCTCCTGCAGATAAGGCTTAATTGCCGCCCGCAAGCGAACGCTATCTGCTATATCGCAGACGCTCCCAACATTTTTTTAGGTGCGGGCGGGCGGACTTGTCACCAAATTTCTCCCGAGTCAAAGACCTATCACGTGATTGATTGCAAGATATAAAAGTTTCGGAAGTCTTATGTATGATATAATATATCCCTTTCCATATGGACTATCAATAGAGCTTTTATACATAAATCGTTTAACATGCTTTAAATCAGTCGTTCAGCCTCTTATCTCAGACACGTTAATGCCTGTTTTACACCTGCCAAGTGCGCTGCTGATAGAGTGATTTCTGCCGAACATTAAAGAATCTGAACACGAAGTACAGTACTCGGCCTAGTGAGTTGACAAGTAAAATATGTGAGCGAGTGAATAGAAACTATTTCTATATCCTAGGCCGATGTGACACCCTCACCAACTGCACCATCGTTCTCGCTCGCGTACTCAACGTGTTTGAATAGCATGCTCACGTTGGTTTTATCAACGAATATGTGTTTTTTCGATATTTCTATTCACAATTATTTCACGTCGTGGGCTTTGTTATTCAAAAGCGTGAGAGCTTTTTTTTTTAGCTCCGTCCTTCCAAAAAGTTACGACTGCCAGTGGCTCCGACGAAAAAAGAATATTTTTAGCGGATTAAACGAATTTTCCAGTTGATTTAGTGAATTCCGAAATCCTGGGATTGAAAGGCCTAATCCTTACATCGAATTCAGTATGTCTCTTTCTCAGTTTTCTTGACTGACCATGAAGAAGGGTCCAAGTTATGTAATAAACATCACGTTCACCCACAATTCTATAGCAATACAATCGTTGTCCACGGAGTAGCGATTGAAGAGAACTGCCGATTCTGATTTTCAGTTGTGCTTGCTTATCTATGAAGGATTTTATCTAGCCTTTCTGGCAGGATCCACCGACATCTTTTCCATCTTGCTTTGTATCTGGTATCTTACCTTACCTATGTGGTTTTGTATGTATTCAGTTTTCAATGTCTTTAGTCTTTGCATGTATTTCTGACTCCGTTTTCTTTTCCTACTATATATTGTTTTTAATCGGTAGCCGTACAATATTGAGCGTAAAATTACATTTCAGCGGGATTCCTGAATCTTCGACAGACGTTTTAAAGTCAAAATTTTATCATAATTATCGTAAATTTAAGTTTTGAATACAAAAATAACATTTTATTTGCCACATCCTTGGCTGTATTGCTAAATAGGCATCCCTACCTCTCGGGTAGGTACATAATATTATGAATAAAATATTTTTCCGCAAGTTACAGTTTTTTTCCTGCGATTTCAATGCTTCTATACAAAAAAAAAGATGAGACATTCCCGCTAGAAAATATAATAATTTTTACCAGAGCATTTTAATATGTTTTGATATTCATGATTTATCGCAGTCCCCTTCCCTTGTTGCCGTTGGAAAAAAAACTTTAATTTTCAGCCACACGTGACATAAATTACGAATATTATCATATAGAATTTTTTTAATGTCTGCCCGTATTTCATGTATTCGAAAAAAACATTAGGTAGATTTTTTTGTTCTGGCAAACATATTGACTATGGAAAAGTAAAAGGGCATACGGCAAATATAAAAAAAATAAGGTCGAAAAGAAAAACACAGTCTGTATTTATAATAGCCATAGTAACTAACTATTTGGAGAAGTCAAAATGAAATTCGAACGAAACAATTAAATTACACGTGTTAAAAACTACGAAGGGAAGAAATTACATTTTCGTAATATTATACCTACCTTCTATCATATTCTTTTTGTTCTTATTATTAAGAATTAATTTTCCTTTAAAACTAACTTAGTATTTTTAATATTTTTTTTATATCCATGTCTGCTCCAGATTTGCATGTCCCAATGTGAAGCATATGACCTTCCAGTGAAGGTATCTCAACAGAAGTTTTTCTCAGAAGGTCAGAAGGTTTCTCAGAAGGTCAGAAAGTTTCTCAGAAGAAGGTCAGGGTTAAGACACAGTACTAGTGGTTTACTAATAGCTCTCACTACGCCTCGTTAATTTTGGAACTGGAAGGGAATTTTTAGAAATCACATACACCCATACCTTCTAACAGAAATCGAATACAAAATAATGCTGTTCATACTGGGACTTGAACCGTCGTTTCGGCTTCGTGGCGTTAGTCAAAGTTGTGAAATTTTCGTGTTCTTTAAGTGTAATTTTATCAAATAACCAGGGATGTGCTGTTTAAATTCTATCAACCGGCTCGCACCTTGGTAAACACAAACCTTTTGATTTTTATACATTTTTTTTTCAAAAAAAATATACTCATAACGACCGCAAGTTTTTACTTTATCCATATCGGATCAAGTATTGTGATCGTGTAAAAATTCGATCTCGGAATTACGATAATTAAAAACAAAAAAATATATATTTTAAGAACCAGCTCTCCGAACCAAAATTATTTAAGCAAAAGGCTTGACAGATCCGGTGAGAACCCATAGCAACACATTACTGCATATAACCCAATTTGGTTTTATGCAGTGTTATTTTATCAAAAATCAATTCATGTGTTATTTAATCAAAAACCTTATTTAGAGCAAATCAAAACGAGATGCAGAGTTTTTTCAACAGGAAGTATTTTGGTGAGACCTGGTTTTGACTATCGTTTCATTAATCCTTCACTTTTCTTGTAACTATAGAAATTTGAGGATAGACGGATAATTGTTAATTGTTCCACGACCTATGTATACGGTAAAAAATAGCAAAGTATTCAGTTCTACATTTAAAAAAAAAATCTGTTTTTAGCTATTTCGGTGTATGCCATCGTCAGAACTATCTGATGTTGTGATAGTTCTTTGTAGAACTAAATGCTTTGCTATTTTTATTACCGTATTACAATATAGCTCTACCAAGTAAATGCAAGTTCAATCAACCTATGTATACGATTGTGTGCGGAAGTCATGAAAAGATCACCAACACCCAAGAGTGATATTTTAATTTCGAAAAGGTTGTTTTGCTACTCCTATTCAGGCTCTCAGTTTCATGGCTTTTAAGCTCAGTGTTTTCTGCTTGTCGACCACAGTCAGTGAAGCTACAGGACTGTTATAATGGTGGTGGACAGAGAATCAAAGTAGGAAGTGAAAATGGTTAAAAAGCACCCGCTACTTTTTTAAAATGTAAAATTCGATCGCAAGTCCGTATTTATGATATTTTTTTCGCCGGGTCAATTAACGCAAAAATTTCTCATTTTTTCTTTTAATATTAACAAAAAGAATTTCTCAAAATTCGACGTTATTAAAGCTTCTGAGGGATTGAATGACGCGTCCTGGAAATTTAAAAAAAGGACCTATTTATATAACAAAAAGAAAATTCTTTTTCATATTGTACCAGCATTTCTTCGAATTTTAGGGTTTATGAATATTAATTTATGAAAATAATTTCTTTTCGTAATACAAAGCCTTTCTAAGAAATTTTGGTCACTCTAATTTTATACAATAGTCCTCGGCAAGGTTTATACATTTTTTTTTTCAATTACAATTCCGACCCGGGTGTTTGTCATCGAGTTGATCTTGAGCAGTGATTCCCAAACTTATTATGCTCACGGACCCCTTCATGGAAAAAAAATTGACCACGGACCCCAAAGTGAAATAACACCCCCAAATTAATTTTGACCGGTCACGGACCCCCTGAGCGGTCTCAGGGCCCCCTGGGGGTCTGTAAGAACCACTTTGGGAACCACTGATCTTGAGTAACGTTATAAATACGTAATTTTAAATAATTAAATAATTTGGCTTACATAAAATTAAATTTAAAGAATGTGACATATGCTTCGTCATCAGAAGCATCATCATACCATCTATTACAGCGGTCGGCAAACTGTTTGGGCTCTCGGACCACTAAATTCACAATTTTAATCCAACGGACCACTAACTTGACTTTAGTGTTAAATATTACATATTGAAATAAAAGTGATCAAGTGCGTCTAAAAATGCACAAAGTTCATAAAATGATGTCAGATTTCTCTGCGGACCACACTTTGCCGACCGCTGATCTAGTATACTACAAACAATTGGTAATAAAATAAATTTACAAACATATATGTGAATAAGTAGCACTAAATTCAATTTTATCAAAATGTTTCATTACCTTTATTAATCTAAAATCTCGTCATAAAACAATTAAGTTAAAAGTGGTGAATAACAATTTCACCAAGTATTAACAGTGAATGATTTATTTCAATAAAACTAAGATACAATAAACAATAATTAATTCAATTTGTCGATATCTTAAGTTGATTTTTATGCAAGTTAACTTATCCATATTTTTTTTAAATTATTTTAGTTTACTTTTTTACACGAAAACTACGTAGAACGTATCAACCGTGTAAAAGGTCAGTCAAGTGTATTAACTTCCATTTGGGGACCATTGATGGCAGGACCGTCGCCGAGAACGTTATCAAACGAAAACGGCCGTCGTTTTATTTAATTTATAATTAAACCCACTCGATTGATTAAATTTTGTAACAATGTATCGAAAGCTTACTACAATATTCGTAATAACCTTGCGAAAATGGAATTATTATAAGAGGTTTTCGGCTACGCAGATAAAATTATATTTCTTTGATAAGAAGCAATTGGTTGGGCTTGATTCCGGGATTACAGCCTTCGCTCTTTGCCCCGTGCGGGCCCTCCAGCGCCACCCCATCGCCACCCTCATAATCCAATCCTACGCCATTTTATTGTTTTCGATGGGTATGAGGCGAGCCTTCATAGTGCCCGCTCTTTGCCACAGGACGTATGGTTCATTTGTAGAATGTGCGGTATTTTTCTTTGGTAACAACATATTTGGTGAAATTTCTTTTTGGCCGCAAGGTCCGGTTATTAATTACTGTGGCCATGGAAATATGCAAATGTGACTCGGAACCAGCTATTTTATTAATATAAAATAACATCCGATAACTTTGATGTGACACGTGTTTCGCTTTTTTTGAGAAAAATCTTCAGACATTGGATATTATATATTAATTACAAAATAAAAGTCGGGGTTTATCCTTTTCTACCGGATGCAGTGAGGGGTTAAGATACAAACTTTGATAGTACTTATTATAAACTTATTACTAACATTAGTTTATAAAAGTTACGATAGTCTGATGTTTTTTTTCAAAGAGGCGAAACACGTTCCACAAGTTGCAGCACATAAAGTGTAATGACAAAATAATCAAATTTACAAAATGATCTTCCACAAATTTCTCCATATGCACATTTTTAATAATAGTTTTACTAGTGGTATGCCGTAGAAAAATAGGTTGTGGAGCACTGTTTTATAGTGTCATAAAAGTGAAAATACCTTATTTAATACGCGCTGAAATATTGCTAATTCAAAAAACTACAATATTCATTAAGTAGTACAAATGAATATTGTATTTTTCTAAATAATATAATGCCTTCCCATCAAGTATGGACAGTTAACACCCTAAAATTCCTACGTTTGTATCATATTAATAAAAGCAAATAACCTTCAATAACTATGCTATAACTACATAGATATTATATATTAAAGATTTTACGCATTCCGTAAATGTTTCGCAGGGGATTTCGTGTGCTAATAATGGCAACACTCGGCTTGCTGCTTTATTCAAATATTTCCACGTGTGCTGGGAATTGAATTCGACCGTAAAATAATATCTTATATTCGAAAGCAGCGATTTCCAAACTGGGTGGCACGTGGAGGCGGGAAATATTTAACAGAAATGTACTTTAAATAACATAATATACATATAATTCAATACACTCGAACAAAAAAATGTTATATTTTAACGTAATAACAAGACACCAGTGAATGAATACATTTTTATAAACATATTTTTTTAGCTAATTCCTGTGACAACATTTCTTTGAAAAATATGAAAAAGTGGCATATATTTTGCAAATATATATTTATTTTTTTAATCATGTCCGCTCCTAATGTGGAGCATATGGACTCCTAATGGAGTTTATCTCAACAGATGTGTTTCTACGAGAACTGCTTGTTACTCAGTTGCTCAACCTCTCTTTTTCCAAAGAGAGTAGGAATAGAAGGATAGGGCTAGGACAGGACTAGTGGTTAGCTAATCGCTCTCGATACGCCCCGTTCATAGGATAGGATGGGTGGGAGGGGGGAATTCAAGACATCACATACATCCAAGCCTTCGAACAGAAATTCATAAATCGATTGAAAAATCAATTTATAAAACTGTCCGTACCGTGATTCGAACCCGGGACCTCCGTAACTGAAGACAACGACGTTGACCACTCGACAAATTTAAGTCATGAAAATAAAATATACAGAAACATGAAATTCTATTTTAATATATAATAAATGATTATTTTTTGTGAAGGAGGCGTAGTAGTATAATGTTTGGAAACCACTGCTCTATAGAGTTACGCACGTTTTCAAACCGCAGTAATAATACATTTCTAGTTCAAAATAAATTGGATTTTACACTAGTTTTCCGATCTCTCCCACTATTATACGTCCAATCCGGTTTTAATAAGAATATGCGCTACTTTAATAATCTATGCTGCAAAATTCCAACGACCAGAGTGTTTAGGCTTAGACAAAGGATACAACATCAAGGCTAAGCGTATGCTGAGACGCATGCGACGCAGTTCAGTGCATCGCAGCACAGATTTTGTTTTACGTGAATATGCACAGATCTGTGTATGCTGCTACGCAGGTACGTGCGACGCAGATATGCATCTGCCCTGGACACATTTGGACGTATTCTTTTGATTTTAGTGCGATAATGACCGGGAAATTAATGAATCGGTGCAAACTTTGTACGATACTACGCATTTAGACTACTCTTTAAAGATATTAATAGCATGGCTGCATACGACTGCAAATTGTTTTAAATATTTAAAAATATTTCCGTTTATATATCATATCTGTATACCGGCGCCACCGTACAGGCGAAATAGGCAACCGCCTAGGGCGCAAACCATTAGGGAGCGCAAAAATGGAGTATGAAAACTATTTTTATATATGTAGGTACTCTAATAATAATAAATAATCGTGCGTTATATTTTATTTTGTTGTTTGTATTTGCTCGTCGTAATTATGTTTAGTGTTCAGCGACTGAGTAACGAACAGTTCACTTAGAAAAACTTATGATTATATATCTTCATTAGAAGGCCATATGGTCCACATTTGGAGCGGACATAGATATATATATAAAAAAAATATTTCTCATGATTCCGAATTGTTTTTTTTTTTCATTATTTCGAAAAAAATGGAACGATTTCTTAAAAAGGGGGCGCGCCAATAACCGTTGCCTAGGGCACGAAATAGCCTCGCGCCGACACTGCCATCAGGTCATTTTTATTGCCATAATAATTCTAGTAGATTTTACCAATATTGAATATTTTTTTTTTTTTTTTCGATTATTTGTCTTCTTTGTTTCTAACACGTGTAAACTAACATTTTCCTTTCTGTAGTTTCAAAACAAATATTCCAACAACAAAGATTGATCCGCTAAGTCCGCAGTCGCCTTCAAAAGATATGAATAATACAGCTGTATAATAAATGGCGAATCGCAAATATGAGCGGCATGGCAAGGGTGCATTTGCCACAGCAATAAACTCATAACTCCCGCATCGGGGTTATCACACCCCCGGCGGTCTCCTTCTCGGCCATAAAACCCCGCGCAACCCCCTCACTTAATTTGCATTTTCTTTCATTAATCCCGGCGAAGATTTAGCGCAGCATGCAAGAAAGCTGGCTGCCTAACTGGCTATGGCGTTTTATTCGACGATTCGGCGGCGAGGAATGGTGGAATTTTACATTTTTGTTTTTCATAAACTGGCAAAGGAGATTTCATAAGAAATTTCGACACGAAAAGCTGATTGCAGCGTTTAATATAAATATTTTCCCATAATAGAGCAAAGTCTTTATTACCTACAAATTTAGTATTAGTTTAAACAAAATTCATCATTAGGATCAGTCTAACCGTTTAACATCAATTTATTTGTTTAAATAATTGAAAAACTCATTAATTGCACGTGTTAGTAAACACGGCAGTTTTAATTTTAAAAAAGTTTATCAATGTACTAATTCTACAATATTATAAATTGGTAGGGAAATCATCGCAACATTTTCGACTGATGAAAACTGCTTCCCAAACTCGTGGGCCGCGTACCCATGTGCTGCAAAATGTTTAAGTAGAACAGCAAGTATTTATTAATGAATACTTTTTTCTGATTTCATAAGTATACTTATTTAAAATTTTCTCATAAGCAAGTTTTTAGATGCAGGTTTATGATAAATTTATGGTAACACAACCATTTAATGTTTTTGAATATATGACGAATAAAACAGATGGAGGACGTAGATTGGAAGCTTATATATTTTCTTTTAATTAAAAATAAACACACATGTGTGTTTTTAAATATTTCAGTGATGTGAATATTAAATATTTGAAGGTTCCATGTTGGTAAAACCTTTAAAATTACTTTAAAATGTTCACCGTTTAAATATAAGTTTGAAGATATCAGTCGCAAATTGTGGGATGCATAAACGTAAAATCGGGTATTAAATGTACTTAAACAAAAATCGAGTTTAGAAATTGCACTCTTACCAGTTAAACGTAAACTCCGGGTACGCTAAAACAAGTTTAAATGCACATTAATCGTAGAGTATAAATAATCTCTTTTTGGAAGCAGCTAGTCATAAGGTTTTGGTGACCTGTGATACACAAATATTTTGGAAAGCATTTATATCAGGGCTGTGAAGTCGGAGTCGGGAATCATGGACTCGAAAAAATCGGAGAAAAATAAATGAAATACAGTGGAACCTCTCATAACGAGCACCTCTTATAGCGAGTAATTCACATAACGAGCAAAACAGATTGTAAAAAAAAATGCTCCCTTAACGAGTGACGGAGAGTTTTGGAAAGATCACTTTCACTCCGTTGCTTGCCTCAATATGATTGACAAGGCGTGGAAAGGGCTTACCAAGAGAACCCCCACTTCAGCTTGGAAGAAGCTTTGCCAAGGAGCGTTGTCGAATGTGTTTTTGAGAGGTTCGAAACAGTACCCGTGGAGTCGACAATCAGCGAGATTGCATCTTTGGTCAATACCATGGGACTGGAGGTGGATAACAACAATATTGATTGTGAGTTCAGTCAAGAGCTGACCACCGAAAATCTTATGGAGTTGCATTGTTTTTCACAGCAAAAAGTTATGTAGGAGAGTTTATTAGTGGAGGAGGAGGAAGTAGCAAAGAAACAATCTTCTGGCGCAATAAGAGAAAAGCTGAAAACATGTGAAACTGTTGCATCGTACATTAAGAAGAATCAACTAGTCGATTTTTTATCGTTTTTGCAAATCGAAACGCATTCCAGGTTGTTATGCTCCTTAACAATTTATAAGTTTGTAATTTTACTTGAATTCACGTTAAAAATATTTAAAAAAAATCGGCATGGAACGCATTATTGTATTTTAAATTGTTTTATTTGGGAAAAATTATTTTGCATAACGAGTAAGATTCTGGAACGAATTAAACTCGTTATGAGAGGTTCCGCTGTACATACATTAAAAAATTATTAGTCTATTCATCGTATTCATTGGTGAAATGTTTTAGAATTACTTCAGTTCTACATTGTAATTTAAACTGAAATGAGTAAAAAAATTAATTCGTAGTCATTTTATTTTTACCCGACTCCACAGCCCTATTTTATATAAGTGACGCCCGTGCTACAGGGTTAATCAGAACATGATCGTGAATGTTTTACGTGTAAATGTACCGCCCTAAATTCATCATACAATTTCAGGAAACACAAATAAGGCAAAATAATGTTATGGCTGTTTTTTTTCATACCACGGTGCGGATGTCGTTAAGAAGGTGACGATCCTTGACGTCAATATTCCGGATTTCTACTTAAACACGTAAATGGACATCAACAATAAAATTCTTTACAAAGTGGGCCAAACAAACTTAACTGTCTTTTATACAGTAATATATCTTCGCTGAATAAATTCATACAAAAGAAAAAATACGATTTACTCCACATTTGTTTGGGCAAAAGAAAAGGAATTAGGATAATGCGTGCGTATAAAAATGCGTAGAATAGATAACAAAAAAAACTTTTTGCATACACCAAAGATACGAGTCGGATCGCCCAGAATGGCATCGCGCTGTTATGGCCTACGAATTTGGAAATATTCCAAATGGAGGCTTTTAAAGTGGAATCTGCGAAAGAGAAAATGATATTTCTTCATTAAAGTGTTTTGTTTGTCCTCCCGCATCGGGGCATATATTTTTACTGCGTGTAATAAATACACCAACGATCCTTATATTATGACTGTGTTTTTTGCCTTTGCGTGTACGCACGGTCAAGTCTGTCTCTTGAGATTTTGTCGCCCGGGCGCGTTGTTGTAATATAATAAATTAACTTTATTATCTCGTCGTTGTGTTCGGCTTGCACACCGAAATTATTTGTATTTAGTAACCTCATTTTCGCTCCCAGTATTATATATTCCGCCATGTAGGGGTAGTTAAGTGCAGGAATTAAATAATGCAATACATACATTGAATCATGACAAATTAAAGTCAACATTTTTTTTCTAATTAAAAAAAAATATTTGACATTACAGCTTATGCCAATGCGTCAAATATTTTACAGTTGAAAGATCATACGAGAAAAAGATCGATGAGAATTTTAGTAATGCAAGTCACTCGAGGTAATCTCAAGGTAAATTGACATCATTAACAACCATGGCTTAGGTCTCAATCATCTAAATTTGCCATTGACCTTACCGGGAATCGAACCCAGACTCACCTGGTCAATAGAATAAGCTTTAACCAACTAGATCACAGCGGGCAACCTCTGAATCCATCGGAAATATTGATACATATAATAATATCATTCCAAAATTAAATCATGCAGAAAGCAAGGGACCCACGGTTGTACTAGATCAGAACTAGGGCATCCAATTCCGGGTCAATTTTTCCAATCCCGGGATCCCGAGATTGAACATTCAACATAAAATCGTGTATAAATTGGGAATCCGAAAACCGACGAATTTACAGAAATGACGTGAGACCTCTTTTCTGTAAAAGAGATGTCTTCGGAATTCCCCAAAATAAACAAAATTAGGAAGCTTCTTTTATTATTTTTTTACCCCTCGCTCAGTTTTCTCTATCCAGAAATTCCGGGATTAGGACTGTCACAATCCCAGGAAACCGGGATCACAGATTTGGACGGGATCCCGGGATTGGAGACCCTAGTCCGAACCATGTGCCACTTGTTCACTGCATGCAAGATGCAAGCGCAAATGTTATTGTTGCGAGTCATGGCACCTTACGAAAGCACAGAGTAACCGCATACTGTGCTTTGAAAACAGATGCCTTTGGCGAATACTATGGTACTGTGATTTGAGTTTGTCAAGGAACACGGAGAGCGGAAAAAACGACGATAGACCTGACTTGGGCATGTGCTGTGGATGCCCCAAGAGAGTCTGAAACCTGCTTGTCTCTTTTATCAACCAAATGGATCCCGTCGTCGTGAAAAGTCACTGATAATTTACGAGACCTAGGAGGAAGCAGACTTATTTGGTAGAGAATCTTGAAGGAACCGTGTACTGGCCATATGCTACAAATAAGTAGCGAAATGGATATATACAGCGGCGGGCTGCCAATATCTTAACAAGGGGCTCGGTAAATGTTATCCATTTTTATCCATGTCCGCTCCCTATGTCAAGTATATGGCCTCCTAATGAAGGTATCTCAACGAAAGTTATTTTTCTACGAGAACTGCTTGTTACTTAGTCGCTCTTCCTCTCTTTTCCAAAGAGAGTAGTAATGATAAAATGATAAGCATAAGACAGGACTAGTGATTGACTAATAGTAGCGCCCAGTTGAATTGAAGAATCGGAAGAGTGGGAGGCAATCTTAACACAACACAAACACCCATTCCTTCGAACAGAAAATAGATAAATCGATTGAAAAAATGTTTTTTCGTACTGGTACTCACGGACGCCCACAACGCTGAATGGAAAAATGAAACGACAACTAATTTTCAAATTTATCCATCTACAGAAATTGCAGTTATGTGATGATTTGATCTAAGACGAATGATTTTGTTATCTTAACAAGGGGCTCGCCGTCCGCGCCTAAATTTAACAAGGGGCTCGCGTGAGCCCCCCCGATCCCCCCTCCAGCCCATCCCTGGTATATATATATATATATATATATATCTATATATATATATATATATATATTTGTATAAAACTCTAAATTGCCATAACACGGTAGTTTTGAAAGAACTGTGCTTAAAACAAAACTGACGTCTTCCGACAATCTTACTTACCGCTTTTTTTTTTACTTATCCGCGACTCATGACTTCAAAATGATTTTATTCTCCACGACAACAAGCGACTAATGTTCGTTTTTTCTCTTTTTTGTTTCAGGTGAGGACTGTCATTCTTTTTTGTCTTTGGACCGCAAAAAAAAAAGAAAAATACAGAAGGTTAGCCAACGGAAAACCAACGACTTCCGGCCACTGCCGCATCAGCGCAAATAAATGTAATAAATTCGCATTACATTTTTTACCTTGCGTCAAACGTTTTGTGTCGTGAGTTTTTATTATTTTTCATTTTGATATTTTGACTGCGTATTATTTATTGTATCTGCTGCGTAGAGTGGATTCCAAAATTTGTGTAGCAAAGTATGTATGTATTCACTTGACATAATCGCAAGAAGAATCTGGACTTAACCTTTTGAATGTATGTAGGGTTGCCAACAGTTCCGGAACATTCGCTGCCCAGAGTGCCGGTTAAACGTGTTCACAAAATTCATAGGAAAATAATTATACATAACTACAAAAGGTACTATTGCAAGCTTAACTCTCAACACACCATTATAAATATAATATATATTTATTACAATTTTGAGGCACATGTCCTAAGTTTTATGAAAAATGGTCGGGCTGTAAGGTATCCAATCCCGGACATATTTTGTGATCATTTACCTTAATTTCATGTTTTCTGTATTGAATAATTCATTTTATATATTGACTCAGAACTATGTTTAAACTAATATTAATAAATTTAGCTATATATACCAGCGGTCCACAAAGTGTGGTCCGCGAGAATGTTTTGGTGGTCCGCAGAGAAATCTGGCATTATTTTTATTTCAATATGTAATACCTAACACAAAAGTCCAGTAAGTGGTCTGCTAGATTAAAATTGTGAATTAAGTGGTCTGTGAGCCCAAAAAGTTTGCCGACCGCTGATATATACCATCGGCTGCGTGGTAGTGTCAACGTCGCTAGCTTAGACACTGAGGTCACGGGTTCGACCAGCACGGACAGTTTTTATAGATTGATTTTTTAATTGATTTATGGATTTCTGTCTAAAGGCATGGATATATTTATTTTATACACTCCCCCTCCAACGCATACTATCCTAAAAACGCGTAACAGCGAGAGCGATTAGCTAACCACTAGTCCTGTCCTAGCTCAACCCTTCTATCCCTACTCTCAAAGAGAGGTTGAGCAACAGAGTAACAAGCAGTTCGCGTAGAAACTCTTCTGTTGAGATAAACTTCATTGGGAGTCCATATGCTCTACATTGGGAGCGGATATGGTAAAATATATGCATATAAATATTGCCTTAGAAGGGACACGCAATAAATCTTCTCATCCACTCTAACATCCTAATTTACATTGGAAAATATAGTATTACATTCATTAAATTGACTTTAGTGTTTCCCGGAACGATAACAAATACATATAGGATAATTCAAAGCATATTAGTTTAAATTAAAGTGATTATTTTAAATTAATTACATAAGCATCTTGTAACGATATTAACTTTTCCGGTTCTAAGCTCAAGAAATGCGACCCCAATACCCACATTTTCTTAAATATCTATTTTAATATGGGTGATACAATGTTTATAATTAAGGTATTCTTATATCATAGTTTTTTGGACCTTTTGTGGTTTATATAAATACGCGATAACGAGATAAGCGCCCGCTTATCAGCGATCGTTCGTAAGATAGCTGGGCTAAACGCGTCAGTTGCAAATTCATTTTTGTGCTGGGATGACGTCTTTTTTACCAGCAACTTAAAATATGTTTATTTATTAAAAAAACACGGATTTTTATAAAAAAAAATGTATGAGGAGTGATGCAGAGAGATATTTGAAAGCCCTTAGACTAATATTTTTTATTGAAATTCATAAGAATAAGGCCAATAATGAGGAAACCACTGGGGTCACTAAACGACCCCCATCGGCAGAGAAGTATTTTTCTAGTCTCCGAGCCGCGAGAGTTAACGTATGTTAGAATAGAGAAGTATTTTATTTTATTTATTTAAGAACTTTAGAAAAGTTTTAAATATTTGATGTTAACAACTATCGTCATTTAATGACAGTAAATTCACTGGCGGAGATGGCGTTGATCTCGCATTAAAAAATAATTGTTGAAGAAAATTAAAAACGGCCAGAAGACAACCGGGAAGAGTTAAGAGAATATGGGTATTTTAACAACCGAGAGATTGCGGACTGCACTGCGCGAATATTTAAATTAACCCATTCGGGACGGTATTTAAGTTTTATTGTTCAATGCTGCACTGCAAATAAACTTTTATATGAGAACTAGAAATTCATGTACGTGAATTCAACAAACCGTGTTATTTTAAAAAAAGAACAACATTGTGGCTTAGAAAATCGTGTAAAAACAATGAAGACCCAATAAGTAAATAACACAAAACACTCTAAACAATATGTATTTAATTCTGGCTGCGTGGTCGAGTGTTAACGTCATTGGTTTACCACACGTAGGTCACGGGTTCGATACCAGTACAGACAGTTTTTATACATTGATTTTTTAACTTGTGGACTTCAAATGAAAAGGTTCCCCATCCCTGATTTAGAGTTATTCTTACCCAGCCATACTCAACCTGCTGCCCAATCAGCTCTTATGTGCTGCTCAAAATAATTAGAATCACCAAATATTTTTATTAAAAGTTTGTCTCAATATCAAAATTCACATTCATTTTCAAGAAAACGATTTAAGATTTTGGATACATTGGTATTTTTGTGTACTTTTTAATTATTTTTTATTTATCACTTTTAGGGTGTTCACTGTCAATACTTGGTGGAAAGGCATTATTCATCATTATTGACTGATTAGTTGACAATGCTCGTGATGAGCGAAACCGGTCCTGACATTAAATTAAGTGGAATGAAGTACAAAGGAATATTGTGTTTTTACTAATATTTTTTAATTGTTGTTCATTGTTATTTTTTACTTTGTAAAAGACATGAATACATAAATATGTACATATGTATATATATATATATATACAGTATAGCAGCGGTTTCCAATATTTATGTTACTGCGCCTCGCTTTGAAGAAAAAAATATCTTCGCGCCTCCCCATCCTTTATTTCATATAGTAATAAAGACACGTTTTATAGGGTAAATAAATATTTTGGACTATTCGCGCCTCCCTATGCAATGGCCCACGCCTCCCAGCTTGGAAACCGCTGCAGTATAGTATTCGTTATATGTACAGTTTAATATAAATATGTTGCGGCCCGGAAGAAAAAGAGGTTGAGTATGGCTGCTCTAACCTGTGAAGTTATGAAAAGTTTTGCGTTCGGGCGCAGTGTCGATTTTGAAAATAGCCCAGCCGGCTGCATCGCCGTTTCCTTTGTGCACGCGCGCCGCACTGGCTGCAGTCACTGCACTTTCGCTGCGATACCATCGCTTTTAATGCACTTTAATTTATACATTACTATACATACAGTCGCTGTGAGATCTTCTCTGCGGACGGACGATAGCGGAGGAAAAAGATCGATGCGGATTTCCGCTTCACCTCGATTTTGCCCCGCGATATCGCAATAATGTATGCGAGTGCCATTCTGAATTCATTCTGAATCTCGCAGAGCGATGCATGGCTTTCAAAACAATGTTCCCGATGTACGTCATTGCTATAATTAAAGGTAATTGTGTTACCTAGTATCACAATTAGTCAAGTTCATGCATTAGTTGTTTTTAACTATGTATGCTTTATCAGTAAGTCGGGGGTACGTGCAGTAGTGGTCAACGTCGTTTGCTTCCATGAAGGATCTCACGGTTTCTAGTCCCAGCACGAACAGCATTTTTTTCTAGCCTTATCCTTCTATTCTTACTCTCTTCTAAAAAGAGAAATTGAGCAACTGAAAACTTAACCTTTAAAAAAAAAAACCATGTGTGAACATTCAGGGAATATTATGCCCTAAATGAGGTTAAATTATGAGGTTTATTGCTTATTGTTATAAAGGGTAGTGACCCTTAGCCACTTTTGTAACATGGGAAGTGTGCCGTGGCAGTTATTTTGAAGAAACCATTAAATTATGAGTCAATGTATCAACAAAATCGACAGTACGCGATAAACGTATTTTTACGTGTGCCACCTATAATGTGTTATTAGGATAATCAGAATGATGCAAGTCGAAAACGATAACAACAATAGTAAATAAAAATATTACAATACTACAATAAATAAATTAAAATAAAATAATAAATAATGTTGAATTTTCACAAAATGTGTTTTATTTTTGTTATCCATCAAAATAGACTACATTTAATAGCTTCTGAATAAATCATTAATTGTTAATGAAGAGAAATCGTTAATTGCTAGTGCTGTGGAAATATTATAGATAATAATTATTTGATAAGTTTATATTGCTTAGTAAAGATTTAATTGAAAATCATGACTATATCTTTATGATGCCAATCAACCCGATTTCAAAGCCATAAGTTGTCTTACTAAACTCTTTAATGATCGTTACCGACCAATAAATTTCGCGACGCATACAAATGTGCATTTGTAATTTCATTTATTAACGACTTCCACCACATTGCGGTTACTATTAGGGTTTATCGGTTTTTAAAAACCGGTTTTTTTCATGAAGTTGTTGTATTCTGTTTTTTTTATCAATTTGGTAACCCGTTTTCAAGAATTAGGAAGTTATATTGTTTATTTTTATTATTTAACAAAACACTAAGGTAAACAATAAAACGAGATTATATATATTATATATAGGTCAACAGTATACATCAGGTACTAAATCTAATATTAGTAATCATTTTTAATTGATACTATCAATGCTTGTATCTTATCCCTTCCTTGGGTCCAGTAGAAAAGGACAAACCCCTACTTTAATTTAGTAATTTGAAACATTATAATTAAAATGAAATTTTAGTTTATTCGTAAACTTTGCTATGTTCTGTCTGATGATGCTTCTCAAAGAGGCGAAACATGTGTTACATTTTGTAACACAAGTGGAATAACAAAGTTATCATTTAGTTAGATACATTATATTTAGATTTATTTGAAAAAAAAGTATTTTCTGGTTAGGAGTAACGAATCAAATTATAGATAATTAAATTATTAACAGTGTAATAAAAATAAATGAAACTCTTCTTCGCTGTTTTATTTGAATTATCAATTTCTGTTCAACTTCGATAACCGGATTAAACCGAGTTTTACGAAATATAGCTCTTCGAAAACCGGTTATGTGTAAGCCCTAGTTACCATCACAATGACCCCTGCCTGCCCGCCTGCATCTGATGGACTTCGAAAATAGCTCGTAGAAATAATAATGGCCATAGACTGCAGCGCACTGTTTTATCTTTTATGTATTCCAATCGGATTGGCTCCAGCGTTGAAAGCAGTTACCCTTGTATTTTATCGCGCGAGAATTCGGCAACCAATTTTTCGAACGATTCTTTTGTAATAATAGATCGACGAGTCCTTACTGCCGAGGGTTTGGTTCAGTGATTCACTACTGGCTTTTAACACTTTTTTAAAAAGATTTTATTTCTAGACATCCAATCAGCGGTGGACTGCCAATATCTTAACAAGGGGCTCGGTAAATCGTCCCTAAAATTATCCCTGTCCGCTCCCAATGTCGATCATATGGCCTACTTATGAAGGTATCTCAAACAAAGTTCGTTTTCAAATGATCGGAAGAGTAGCAGGGGAATTTTTAGACATCATAAACACCCATACCTTCGAACAGAAAATCAATGGAAAAGATGCTGCTTCGTACTGGGACTCGAACCCATGAGGCCTGGTACGAAAGCCCATAATTTTAAATGAAAAAATTAAGGGGTAACTAAGTCTTGTTTCATAATAAAATTTAACCATCCACATAAATTGCAGTTATATGTTGATTTGATCTAAGACGAATGATTTTCTTATCTTAACAAGGGGCTCGCGTGCCGCGCCGAAATGTAACAAGGGGCTCGTGCGAGCCCCCCCCGAGCCTCCTCCAGCCCACCGCTGCATCCAATCTTTATGTTCACGTTTATAAATGAGTTGATGTGTTCAATTTAAATTATCTCATCAGCTGATCAGTATGACAAACTAAATAAACTAAAAAATGGTTTGATTTAATTAAAAAAATATATCGATCGAAAAAATTCGCATAATGTGAAAAAATATCTATGTATTTTTGTCATGCAAATTAATATATGGTTAAAAGCTATTACGACTTACGTCCTCGTCAGAACTTTGTTTAAACTTACGTTAACTTAGCTATGTTACGGCTTAGAATAGGTAGTACATACTATTACATTTATTAGTAAAAACACAATATTTCTTTGTACTTTATTCCATTTTATTTAATATTTAATAAAAATAAAATTATTAATAAAATATATATAAAATAATTTAATAAAAACAAAAGAATATTGTGTTTTGACTAATATAATTCCTTTCCACCAAGTATTGACAGTGAACACCCTAAAAGTGAACTATTACATTTTATATGTTAAATTGACTTTAGTGTTTCACGGAACAATAACAAATATAAGATTATTCAAAGTAAATTAGCGATTATTTTTCATTAATTAAATTAGCACCTCGTGTATAACAAAATTTCTGTATTTGACAATTATTCTTTCCGGAAAAAATAAATATTAATTTTTCTTTCTAACGTGTTACGTTTCAACTTCGTCACCGCATGATCTGAATACGTTATTTGACCTAACACAAAACTATTTAGTAAATTAAAATATTTGCAGAAAAAAAATCTGAGATCTCTATAATCCTTTCATCTTTAAAAATTTAATCCCTTGGAATAATAACTATGTAACCCCATTTCTTCGGGATTAAACTTAACGTTTGATAATTAATAAATCGTTTTTGAAAGGTAAATGAAAACTTTTCATGGCATTTGCTGTGACGATGTGGCTGAAATCTAACTGAACGTATAAATAATACAATCGATACTCATAATTGCTAATAATCTTATCATGTGCTGGATTAATGGCTTATAAGATAAGAGCGATAAGCTGATTAATTAAGTGATAGGACGCAGTCGGAGTGCTCCTTAAATACAGATATACTCGAGACCTTATCTATCAAAGTAGTCTCCTAAATAAATAGAAATTCAATTACACGTTATTGTACCTATCCTGGATAGATAAATATATATATTATCTTTTGGTGACAGTTATATAATACATTTAGACAGGGCTTTTTTTACCATATAACGCGGTGGAATGGCGTTCCGGCACCTTTTTCTTTGGCATTTTTAATGTTTCAAATCAAAATTCGCATGTTTATTTCACTTTGAAAATTTTTCATTTTTTTTTTTGAAAACTATTGGCTGTTTGTATGTACTTACTTATCTTTGGTCACTTTTGTTTGTAATATACTGGGTGCGGTCACACTCGTTAATTAATGTCTTGAAACAAAAAAATAACAGGTTCATAGACTTATTTTTTGTACAGAACCTTCAAGGGTCTAATGCTTGATTTAATGTGCTTTTTGTGTCACGCGGATTCATCCGTGATTGTTTTTGACTCTCTCCGAACCCTTAAAACAAGGGTCGCCAACCTTTTGTTATAAAAGTGCCAAATATTTTTCGTGGGGATTATTGCGGGCCGCACTTGGGTCACATGTCATTACACTGTAATCACATGTGTAGACACATGCGTTGCGGCGAGAATCTTGCGGGCCGCAACACGACGCCTCGCGGGCCGCTGATTGCCGACCCATGCTTTAAAATATAATACATACGTTGATCAGGATTTCTCAGAGGTGAGACAAGGCTTCTGTGATGGATCTCATAGGTTCGAGTCCCAGTGCGAACAGCATTTTTTCAATAGTTTTCAAAATTTCAATTTCTGTTCGAATGCATGGGTTGTAGTGATATCCAAAAAATCCTCCCAATCTTCCAATCGTAAAATCAACAGGGCAAAACGAAAGAGACATTAGTTAACCAGTAGTTTGCCCTAGCCCTATCCTATCTTTACTATCTTCGAAAGAAAGAAACGCTTTTTATTATGATTCCTACAATTTTGTAAAATTATTTAAAGAATCCGTATGTTCGTAAATTCGTACTTTAACAAGCATTTGTGAAAGTAAGTTAGTCTGAGGATGCCTCTGAAGAGGCGAAACGCGTGTCACAGTTTGTAGCACAATACGTGGAGTGGAATAAATTATGTTATTTTATATTAAACCGTAAGTTGTCTATGAAAATCACTCGTTTATTATAATGACAATATTTATATATGAAATGTTCGTTTTTTACATACATTTGAATAATACTGAACTATCGGTTTTGGTATATTTGTCCGGTATTTCAAACCGTATTCCGAGAACATCGTTTGTCTGTAAATTAACAATAAACGTTCAGATCCCTTGGGAACGTTTACTTTTTATTATAATTGATGTACAACTGATTCACCGCACCGCCTGCATCCATGGCTAAGTCACTTTTCAACCCCTTCGGCTTCAATGAAACTGCGCAACCAAATATTGTTGTGCACGTCAGATAGGGAAACCATGTTTTGGAAAATACTTTTCAGATGGAAATGTCTGCGACAAGTTGTTCCGTTATTTGTCACATTTTGTGATGATTTGGTACCAGTTTTAGTCGTTCAAAAAGAGAGATTAACAGACAATTGGAAACAAAGAGAATGAGAAGAGTTATCAAGGAAACATGATAGTAAAGGTATCAGGGAGCCATACATATATTGATTTGTAGAGAAAAACGTGACATGTTCAAGAGTTGATGTATGAAGACTCGCAAACGCCTACGCAAAGAGCCGCGATTTGCCGATCCCTGGTTTTAGTTAAGCAAAAGGATCCAACTGACTTTTTGAGGTATTTCAAGCGATGGATGACATTTTAATTCGATAAAGAGATAAAATTATTTTATTTTTGCTTGGTGGGAGAATTCTCTAAAAGTCATATCTTTTGTTGTAAAAAACCAACCAATAATAAATTATTCGTTATGTTAAATTGGGAAGTGATTTAAGGATGTCTAACACTTATATCTCTATTCTGCAAATCTGCAGTTATCGTCGTAAAGTAAAAATAATTGTTATTCAAAATTTTGTTATATGTGACTTAGTTTCGTATGATATTTAACGACTCATATATTTAATAGCTATGTCGGCTTACGCCCTCGGTAAAACAATTATTAACACTTTCACTACGGTGTTAAAAAATATTTCCCATACGTTACTGGAATGTAAAAAAAAACATGTTTGAACACTTGCCGCCCGCCCTTTGATGGACGGTAAAAACCCAGGATGTTCATTTAAAAAATATATGTTTTTCACTTTGTTCTTTAAGGGCCAGCAACATACCGGAAGTATTTTTTAGCACCGCGGGAGAAGTGCTAAACTTAAAATAGTTTATGTATGTAATATACGTGCACTTGAAAGCCTGAAGATCCCGAAAGGCGAAACCCGGGTCGTTAGTGACAAAATCTGTGGGAGTGTACATAATTTGAACGATTCAAATTTAATATTGAAATTCCACCAAGCACCTTCAGTCGAAATCTTAAATTAAAATATACTGGCTTTGAAGATATACACAATAGACCTTCTTATATATTCTATCATTGTCATTTATATTGATAAATACACTATTAAATTTAGTGAAATACATGCCAATTCAATCAATTTATTTCACTTATATTACTTCTAAATGAATCTATTATCAGTCAGTTCAAGTTCATCCGTGCACTTGAACGCCTGAAGATGTCGAAAGGCGAAATCCGGGTCGTAAGTGACAAAACGTGTGTGAATGTATATAATTTGATCGATTCAAATTTGATTATATTATTTTCGTTTTTTTTTACAAAAATTGACTTAGAAAACGTATCTACGTCCGCAAATTATTCAAATGAGCCTTGTTAATCAATGAAAACGTTAACTGTCACTTTATTTCGATGCCTTTTCGTTTGCGTCTCTGATCTATTTTTGACGCACGCACTATTCGGTGCTAAGTTGATTTCATTTAAAAAAAAAACCGTAAGGTCACCCCACAGACAGAGACCCCCCCCCCTCCGGCGTCCCCCGCCGCCATGCTCCTCGACGATTGATTGGTTTTTGATGGCGCTGCGTTGCCAAGGCGACTGTTTATGACTTAGTGTTATCCGAGCCGGTTCGAACCGGTGCGGCCGAACCCCTTCCAACTCTGCCCAGTCATCTTATCATTACTACTAACATAATGGTACGGCCACATTACTTTTTAGCCTATCTAAATGAAATCGTCGCTTAGCGGTTAAACGTCTCGCTGTCGTATAATATGAAAACACGGCTACACCCGATCGGTTGATCTTGGTCCGACTTTCCGTTGATCTCGAAGGTGATTAATGGTTTAATACAGATTTCTAAAAGAAATTCAACTATAAATAATTAATAGTTGATTCCGAAAAACAGTACACCCAATCCTTTTTTTCACGATACTGTAAAAACCCCATTTACACTATAGTCGGGAACGTGTAATTAGGGGTAGTGTAATTAAGGTTGTGAATCTCGTTCAAAATCAGGGATTTGGTTTTTTTCCGCGGAAAATGCAAAACTAAGATTTCCCTTCGTTTTGCAAAAAAAAATTAAGACGAAATGTTTATTTTTTGTAGTAGTAAATACCCCGCACACAGACAGACGCCCAGCTATGCGTGTATAGCCTGGCACGTGTTGAATACACAGACGCTAGCCAACATTTGAATGTATACGCGGCACAGACGACCGTTTCGTAGTAACGACAATGGAATGCGACCGTGGAATTGGGGGATTTGCGGCGAATATTTCAAGCCAGCGCGTAATTCGGGGTAGTGTAATTGGGGGTTCCACTGTATATTGGTTCCAGAAACTGATGCGTAAAAAACCTCATTTTCATATAATTTGATAAATTGGTTCCAAAAATCAAAATACCGCGTAAAAATGTATGAAAAACTAATAGTGTCCTCTTGAATTTGTACATTTTTTTTTTCTTTACATATCAACATTGAGATATTTTTTAATTAGGTGGCAATATGCTCCACATTGGGAGCGGACATGGATTTAAAAAATATCTAGAGATTCTATGTTAATTATGAATTCTTTGTCTTTTGCCAAAAAAAAACATTTATTTCTATAAGACATAATTGTGAATGCTGATTAAAGGCAGATAATAATCCCTTCCCACTAATTTTATACAATTATTTATGTCATATCGGCATTAATGTGTCCATATTTTGATATTATAAATTATCTACGTAACATAAAATATCGATGATCGAAATTTTGTGTTTATTGTTTACTCATAACTATCAATCTGTTACTTACCAACTTCTGCCAGAACAGTGACGATACTATATTAAAAGAATCGTGTTACTCATGTAGTCGTAAGAAATATTTTATTACGCATTTACATTTCAGTTGAAACCTTATCAGAAATTTTCTATGAAATCATATATATACAAATAAATCGCACAAGCCACTTTAAAAAACCCCCTCTCCACATGTCTAAGTCGAGGGCTGTCAATATTGATTGAGAGATGGGTAGTATGATGATGCAATTGAGTGATGAGTGTTTTTAAGATTTTTTTTTTAATTTGCGCTTTTTAACCAGTAACTAGGACTTTAAGTCAAATAACGTTATCTGCACAAAAGTGTTGTTTTATTTTAACTTGTTGGTAACGATATTCTTAATTCTCAGCCACATAGTCAAACAACGTTATGTCAATATTTTCTAGATTCTTCTTAAATTACCAGTAAAGTTGTATTCAAGATTTAAAAAAAAACAACTTATTTGTACCAGTCTATCAGGACAAGTTTCGTTCACGACGAACATTATCAACTGATAAACGAATACGATTTTACAATGTTATCTATAGGCACTATAATATTGTATTCTCTTATCAGTTGATAATGCTTGCTATGAGCGAAACCGTTCCTGATCATATTAAATAAAAAGTAGAATTGGTACAAATGGGTTTTTTTTAATATAATGCCTTTCCATCAACTATTTATTGACAGTGAACACCCAGCGGTCGGCAAAGTGTGAAAAGAGAAAATTTCGGTGGTTCGCAGAGAAATCTGACATTATTTTATGAACTCGGTGCATTTTTAGACGCATTTGATCACTTTTATTTCAATATGTAATAATTATTACAAAAGTCCAGTTGGTGGTCCGCTGGATTAGAATTGTGAATTTAGTGGTCCGTGAGCACAAAAAGTTTGCCGTCCGCTGCTATAGGTGACATAATGTTGTCCTTGTTTTATATTTTTTAGACCATATCTAAAAAAATTACATCACAACAAGCAATACGTACAATACGAAGTGAATTATAAAATATAAACATTAGGTTTAACTAAACATTTGCTTTGTAAAGACTGAAAATAATAGAAAGCGGTTTTGCTCTCCTGTAAAGTTACACTTTTGCAGATAGACAGTGTTGTTTTTTGGAATGTGGCAGCAAAGTTGTCAGCTATCAACATATTTAAAAAGGTTGACCAACACTACTGATATACACCATAAAATACTGTTTTACAAAAATGATTCATTTAATGTTTCGAGCCATGAATGAGCTTTGCGAAGAATTTATCAAATTCCGTTATGATTCAGAATTAACCTGTATTATTTACGTACAGTTTTATTTTTGCCTCAACACGTGATATACAAATACAGTATACATAACATAACTGAACTGAATAAATCTTTTGTCTATGCCGAGATAATTCTTAGTATCCTGGGTGGGTAGGCAGGCAGAGAATTTATTATTAGAATGACTCGATAATATGGTAACAATTTTTCGGAGTTTGCTCATTATTTAATCGAAAAATAATAATGTAGACAAATTCCACCCAACGAAAAGTTAACAAGTTAAAATAATTAGTTTAGTATTCTTGGAAAACAATGCAAGTATTTTGAAAAGGACAGGTGGGTGGGTCACTAACGGAAAAATTAAGTCATTTAATACCAATCATTGTAATTGTACAATTATTATTTTCGATGAATTCGGGGGTAACTAGGTTCATTCATTTATCGTAAGAAACACGTGTCATATTTTGTAACACAACAAGTGGAATAACAAAATTATCAAACATAATTTTATATACGTAATATTGTTGTTTGTATCTTATCTTGCCCAGTAGAAAAAAAAATAGCCAAATTTTATACACACTAAGCACAGATAATGTCACAGTCAATTAGGAAGTATCGGAGTTATGCTGAACATATTTTGATACTTAGGCGACGCAGCACAGAATTAGCAGAAGTGACATAGCTGAGCTGAGTGAGAGAATGACCAACAATAACTCTTTTTTTTTTTTTAGAGTAGTCTAAATGAATAGTATCTTATAAAAAAAGTTCATTTCGCCCTAATTTATTAGTTTACTAGTCATCTTAGTGATCATCAAAAAAAATAACCCAAACATGCAAGCTGGAATCTGTGCTGACTCTACAACGGAGCACGGAGCAGCGATTGCCTGCGTTACAACATACGCAGGCACTTCTTCGTACACAATCGTTGTTGCCTTGCACTAAGTCGCCCGCGTGTCAGCAATACAGTTATAAGTATGGAAACAGATTGGCATATACCAGGGGTGGGGAACATTTTCTTTTCTAAAGGCCGCATTCATTTTTCTGATTCGACATAAGGCCGCAGTAATCGTTGACCGGAAACAGGAATTTACGGTCTGAATATGTCAGGAATTTACGAATTTACATAAATTTACAGAATTACAGAATTGATCAGAAGGCCGCACCAGAGTAGTCAAAAGGTCGCATGTTGTCTTAAGACCGCAGGTTCCCAAGTCTGGCATAAACCAAACATATTGAAATTATTACGAAAGTTTGTCTAAAACTCTTTATAAAATTTCTTATTATCCTATTGGCATTTTTATGAGTCATAATTTATGTTTATCTTTGTGTTACATTATTAATGTTTTCGTTGATCATACGATATCCAATTTAAAAGTCAAGTAAAGGTGGCAGTCCACGATTATCTATTCCAGATATGCATGTTTATATTATAACCCAGGTTAAAACGTATTTATTATTAAAATAACTTACTAATATTATCGCTACGTTTGTGCCCAATTTTTTATATAATCTTATCGCACATTTAATAGACGCCGTAATTATAATCACTCTCTTATCTCCGGAATCGAAATCCCCGCGCGCCCTTCCTCCTATTCGCGGCCATACAACCATTCACCTTCCGCCCTCCGCTCCGCAACTTCTTCCTCGTCACTCACGAACACCAAAACAAGTTTTCTCTGCGAAAGTGTTGGTGTGCGTGCGTATCCGTGAGCGTAGAAATCGGGGAGTGCTACGGCGACTGTGTTGCGATTTGTTTTTGTAACTGCTCCCGATATTTGTGCATCGTATTTTTTATTTATAAAATATTGTATGTATATTATGACTTATGTACTCGTGGTTGTACAAATAATTGAAATATACAATTGTGAAGTATTTGTAAACAATTTTATGTGAGGATTTTTGAGTGAACATCACGAATCTAAATAGGATGAATACAACGTTCTGGATTAGTTAATTTTTATTTTGAATGAGGTTCATATATATATCAAAGACATTATTTTTTAAATTCGGATTTGTCATCTTAAGACCTCTGTGGTAACTATTTTATTTTATTTGAGCAATTATGGAGTTTAATTTAATTATTTTGACAGAAGGTGCTTAATAGAATTTCAATATTTAATTTGAATCGCTTAAATTATGTAAATTCACACAAGTTTTGTCATTAACGTCCCGGGAGTGGGGTAATTTTATTTTCATTTTGGTGGATAGTTTCGGAATAAACGACATGTTTTAAATATAATCTGTTTTTAAAGTCTGTCAAGAAGGTGCTAGAGATAATGGTTAAAAAAATCTTTTGTAGACCTACTAATATTTTTTTATCGTAATGAGAGGCGTGGTATATTTGATAATATACTTTTTTTAAATAAAATTTCTTACTTGAATAATATTTCATTATCTTTCAACAATGTTTGTGATTAGGATTGGTTATTTATTGATTACCATTTGTCACGTAGAGTCTTGATAACGAACAATAGCAAGCTGTATACTGGGGCGCAGTCATCCAGGTAGTAGGTGACATGTGTTCCTTGTCCTAATGTGCATAAAGAACACACCTAATCGTTGATAGCAGCCCCAGTGTTAAGATTTCTAATAGCATATATATTTAGATAAAATAATCAATTAACTTTTATGGTTGAACATTTTAATCAAAATGAATTTAAAATGACTCTTTTAGTATTTGAAATATAGTAACAGTTTAAGCTATGAACATTTTGCCAACACAATATTCTGTTTCTTCTTGCTCATTATTGATAGACAACTCCTCCGTCATCATGTATGATTAACTTTTCCGGTTCTAAGCTCAAGAAATGCGACCCCAATACCCACATTTTCTTAAATATCTATTTTAATATGGGTGATACAATGTTTATAATTAAGGTATTCTTATATCATAGTTTCTTGGACCTTTTGTAGTTTATATAAATACGATAAGATAAGAGATAAGCGCCCGCTTATCAGCAATCGTTCGTAAGATAATAGGCTGAACGCCGCTAAGCAAAGCGCGCCAGTAGCACATTGATATTTGCACTGGGATGACGTATATTTCACGCGCAACTTAAAATATGAGTATTTATTAAAAAAACACGGATTTTTATAAAAAAAAATGCATGAGGAATGATGCAGAGAGATATTTTAAAGCCCTTAGACTATTTATTTTTTTGAAATTCATAAGAATAAGGCCAATAATGAGGAAACCACTGGGGTCCCTAAAAGACCCCCATCGGCCGAGAAGTATTTTTCTAGTCTCCGAACCGCGAGAGTTAAATTGTAGCTTCTTAACATCTTAAGAATTCTCTTGGTCACGCTATAATACAGTAAAAGTAATCTTATCCTTAGCCTAATCTTATTTAAGCTCCAGCAAGAAACCATTCGCAATAATTTTTAGCTTTACTTTACCTATAATGTCCAAATTATCTTGATAAAATTAATATTTATTGGTTGCATTGTCATTTACTTGGTTTGATTCCATAAAAATAAGGTCCAAATAAAACTGTTGAATTTGCATAATTAAGTTTTCTCCAACCACAACCCTCTGCAGCTTCACAATTTTATGTAAATTAAATGGTTAAATAATTGTTTTTACTTTTGATGGTTTTGACATATCTGAAGATAGTGTGTGTGCCCATTGTTTTTAAACTGCTTAAAAACATTTGAATTTGTGTTTTTTAATGCGTAACGTGCTATTTCGAGACTGTAGATTTAAAATGAACCAATGTGACTGTAGCACAACTCCCTTTAGAAATCGCCCCTTTCTGTCACTCACACAGGCACAAACACAGATGTACGCATAGCAAAGTTATCAGATAGAGCGTGTCTATTTACTACGATGTACCTATTGGGCGAAATTAGAATCGATGATTCCAGCAATTATTCCGAAATAGTTTCAATAGTTCAAACTCGTTCCATTTTCGAAAGTTATTCCGTTGGAATTAATCGCGGTCCCGCGTTTTTTGTACACCCGCAATGTTGTTTTGGTGTAGAAGAAGTGTGGCGCGCTCTCTCGGCGGTACATACAGATAGATACGTACCTACGTAGCGAGCGGAGCGCGTGTTTTTCGGCTCTTTCGTCTGGACATAACCTCCAAAATTTTCGCCGACGATCAATTATATTATTTTCTAAATCCGTGTGCTCCTCTCGCCGGCGCGCATTCCCTTCCTCGACGCCTCCAGTTTTTTCAAGTATTCCAGTGTGTGATTGTTTATTTATTATTTTAATATGTGAGATAGTGTTATGTGTTCAGTGATTATTTGTTGTGATTTTGTGGCGGCTGTGAATTGAATTGTGTTTGTTTTCGGGGTAATTTGTTTATTATCTGGATCACATCCTGTTGGGATACACATACATACAAAAGTACACACACTTATTTCATACTAAGTTTTTTCACTATAAGTAAATATTTTTATTATGCTATAAACTTGTTCACATGTTTTTTTGTACTTACGATACGGTAAATCGTCCACGTTTCAACTTTTCAAATTCTAATATAAGACTAAATTAATAAATTAGATTTCTTGTTAAAATATTATTCAGTGTTCATTGTGATGTAAACACACGTGTAAATAGGTTACTTGCAGTATTTATATACATTTCTACGATTGATTTTGTACTTCTACCACTGAATAGACTGTGTACAATTCTATTGTACGGTATTTTATTTTATTATTTTCTTTATATTCTCTTCATAGCAAAAATATTCTACATTTTTTATAGTTCAAGAAACCAGCTATGCATTGAAAACTTTAATCTAAAGAATCTCAACCAAGAAACAGACGTATTTTTTAAAAACAAATGGCAATTGTATTATACGGTGAAAAAAAGTATCTCAGTATTATGATATATATTTTTAGAACTAAAATACGATACTTTTACAGCTTTTACAGTGGAGTGTTACTAAGTAAATTACAATTATTTAGTTTTATTCATACATAGGTACATTGATGTTACATTTTTTGTACACGAAAATTAACTAAACTTCGCTAATAATAGCAATGCAATGCAACACATAGGAAAGTGTCAAATACTCATATAAAGGAAACGAATACGAATGTATTAATATTTTAATTTATTATTAATTATAAGTTATGTCGATTGGTACTTTTTAGAGTAAACCATAGAGCTTATATATGAAACGTGGCGACGTATTTTCGCAATGTATGGATTTCTTAGTTCGCATAAATTTTCGGATTCCAATGTCTGTTTTTCGAGTGTTTTCATCTTGCATTTAAATAGCATAAATATTTGCACACTTTTTTGTGGAATAAATTTAATTACAGGTAAATAGAGACTAGAATGTTTCCCCTAATGAAACATCCCCAAGGTGGGTCAGCAACGTTTTACCGTGAGACTATAGTTTGATGGTTGTTCGATTTATTACGTATTAAACGTTACATCGGTATTATTTCTTACGCGAATCATAATTGTATGGTGCAAATTGTTTTTTTTTAATTCACTACAAAGTGACTCCGGAAATAGTATTTGCTACACATATCTATTAGATACTTATTAAATAAAACGGGTGTACCTAAATATGTCATATATATATATATATATGATCGATTGTAACATGTTAGAATTAGGTTTTTAATATAAAGGTAAAATCAATATTTTAAGGATCTAAGTGGCAAATTTCGAATTATTATCTAAATTTAGCTTTTAAATTTTAAAAATTGCGACCAGGAAAAGGGACTTAAAAAAGTGTTTTCTTAAACAAATTAATAAATTAATACTTAGTAAAATCAATCAAACTCCATTTCAAGAATGTGTATATCTAATAATTTGCTTTTGGCGTAAATTATCAAAAAACGTTTTTTTGTACCTCTTGTAAAATTTGTTGTTTGGTTTACGTGCTTTTTCCTTTTCACAGTCGATATGGTTTGCTTATAATGATATCAAAATACCAAGAAACACTACATTTTATTATTGTGAGTTTATTTATAATATTGCTATCATAAGACATTTTGAACTAGCACTAATATCAAATTAAATAATAATCATCAATTACACCTTTCAAACTACATAAAGAGTCATCCGATATACCTACCACACCACTTATGTGCATAATCAATTATTATTCCATACGTTTATTGCGAATAACGTGTTTTTTAATGTAGGCGAATTTTATTTACCTAAGTGTTTTGCGCAGTATTGATTGATATTTGTTTATTATCTATAATAATAATTATGCTGACAATGCAGTTTGTCATATTTATTGAAAAGTCGAAGTTTGAAGTCCAAAAATGTCATTTCATTATTCCATACTCTTTAAAAAAAGGCAACGGCCGCAATTTAGAATTTTTTAACTCATATCGGCATACATAAATTAATGGAACCTTAGTCTAACGTCCTTAAATGATTTACGCGTTAATTTTGCCATATTTTCTTATAAATTGGACATAATTTTTCACCCAAAGATTACGTGGACGTGTCATAGAAAACGTTTATCTTATTATTATTTTTTAACCATGTCCGGACCCAATGTGGAGCATAAGGATTCCTAATGGAGATTGTGTCAACAGAAGTGAGAACTGGTTGTTACTCAGTTGCTCAACCTCTCTTTTTTCCCAAAGAGAGTAAGAATATAAAGATAGGGTTAGCACAGGACTAGTGGTAAGCTAATCGCTCTCGATACGCCCCGTTCATAGGATAGGATGGGTGGGAGAGGGGAATTCAAGACATCACATACATCCATGCCTACGAACAGAAATTCATTAATCGATTGAAAAATCAATTTATAAAACTGTCCGTACGGGGATTTGAACCCGTGCCCTCCGTAACCGAAGCCAACAATGCTGACCACTCGGCCACAAAGGCGGCAAATCTTATAGACGGTTTTAAAGTTATATGCGTAGAAACGACATGAACATTGAATCGTTCGTTTTAAACAATGTATCATTTACCTGTGGGTTCCTATGGTGGCAGGGGGGGGGGGGTTACATTCGCATTTCAATTTTTTTTATAATCAATATGTAGTTGATATTTATAGTAATCTACAACGATCCTCAACCAATGAAATGCTAATATTACGCAAATTTATCTGGGGTCCCATCGTTTCTCAATCCTATTTTCGTTACTCGAGTGTTAATATGAAATATTTTTTGACAACTTTTTCTTAATGGGAATTGTGACAAAATCGAATGACTTATATTACTCAGTATTTTCGTTAACCACAGAAGTGAGCAATGCCTGCTATCAATTTTTACTTATTTGATTGTAAAAAAGTAGTATTTGTGTATTTAGTATTTGCTTGTGTTTCTGAGCAGCATCGTATCATACACGTAGTATGCATGGGACTCTCCATGTGTATATCATTATTTATCTCTTATCACTTTCCGAGAACGTTCTGGAAAACCATCCGACTGTCGCCGATTATTATCAAAAGTGCGAACAATCATTTCAAGATAAACTTTTTATTGGCGCCTAGTCTTATCACTTTGTATCCATCCAAAACAAGCAGTGATAATACACAGTTTTTAATCCTGTCAGGTTTGATACAAATGAAGTTACATAACTTCACTAGCGATAGCTAGCTTCCCTTCCAGAAAAACACTTCCGTCTTTCACGTTCAATAATTGTTAATTTAATTTTGAAACTTATCATAATTTTAGAATTTGTTAAAATTATTTTTAGACGGTTATAGGTTGATTAAATTGAATTATAAACACAAACATTATTCGAGCATATGTTGAGTACTGAAAACAGAAATGATTGACGCATCTGTTTTATGGATAGGTATGTAGAGTTAAACATTTAGGAAATATGATTATTAACTGTGTCTCGTTGTTGCAAGTTCTTGTCAATTTCGTTACGAAGGGTTGATATGATTAATGATTTTCGGTTACGGCACAATGTTGACAATAAACAGGAAAATATAAAAATGTGTTCAAATTATTAAATTTTAGGTTACGATTTTTTGTTTTATCTATGGATTTAATTATCGAGTTGTCCGTATGTTTATTTATCAATCATGAAAGCTACATAGGTTTATACATAATATGGGGTTATATACGTAAATTCGTAATTGATCTCACAGTTCCTGAGTCCCAGTACGAACACCATTTTTTCAATCGATTTCAGCGATTTATCGATTGGGTGTTGATATCAAACAATTTGTCCAACCTTTCTAATACTTAGGCTTCTAAGGCTTAGCGAGAGCGATTAGTTAAGTCAAGTTCTGTTCCAGCTATTATATCCTTCTGTCCCTTCTTGAAATATATATACATACTAGGAAGACATATGCCCAATATAAGAGAGCAGAAATAGATTTAAAAAAATATTCAATCATTTAAAACAATCTTTAATGCTTTTAATTGGTTTCGTTGTCGATAGCTTACTCAACGCGTTTTTCAGATATGACGTGAAAACATATTTTTCACATTTGAGAATGGCTTTATTTACTTCCTGAAACATTCAATAATGCTGTATAAAATATGTTGCCATATGTACGTTATAAAGAATTAAGTCGAGTTGCGTGTTTTGTACAATGGATTGAATTGTATCAAGATAACAAATACATACATCCTTGAACGAAACGTTGCGTACATAAACATATTAAATAGTTCATAATTATTATTATCTGCCTATCTGTAAAATAGTCACGGTCAAGAATAGAATAATGTGAAGTTTCCACATGGTTATTTTTTAATGCATTCTTTATCTTCACAGAAAAAAAGTGTTAATTAACGCTGTTCATAAAATTCTGTTTACCGTCAATCGCATACAGAATTTTGTGAACTGGCTGTGTCGGAGAGCAAAACTGTTGTTATCGAATATATATTTTTTAAAAAACCAGCATAATAATTTAATTAAAGACAGCAAAATTTTGATTGACCCAAATACAGTTTTTTTTCAAATGTTTATTTCTTTTCGTTTATAATTGGGAATGTAAGGATATTTAAAATAGTGTCATAACTTGTATATTGACAATATCTTTGATGATAAGAAATAATCCGTAATCTATAACAGATATATTGTATTAAAAAAATACTCATTTGTATTAATTCAACTTTTAATAATATTAATTTAATAATATCAGGGCCGGTTTTGCTCATGACTAGCATATTATTAACCGATGTCGTCATGAGCGAAACTAGTACTGATATTATTAAATAAAAGTGGAATTACTACAATTGAGTATTTCATATTTTTTAATATAATGCCTTTCCACCACAGTGAACACCCTAAAAGTGACAGATGTATTTATTGATATATGAATCAGTGACCAATTTTACTTTAAACCTACCTGCTTATAATCTAGCATGTTTTTTTGCAATGCTGAGAACACAGTTAATTAATAATGTTTAATTGTTATATGCATTGAAATATTCCATCGTTTTCGAAGTCCAGAATAAATCGATAATGTTGTGTCCTTAAATTAATACGGTATCAATTGCTTTCATACCGATCAAAGTTAAAATGTAGTATAATGTAATCATCTACAATAGTTTTGTTTTACAAATAGCTATATTATAAATCAAATACTTATGCATCTTAATTATAAAATGGCGAGGTTACATTAGGATTTACCGTTTTGTTTTAAGAAAGCACATTATTTCGGTTCAATATGTAACACGGGACTTGTATTGAAATTATAGTTCTTGAAAAAAAAAATCCAAATCAAAAACGTTCGTAATTTTGACGTATGAATTTTCGTGAGCCTGTGTTTAATTAATATACATATTATACATATTACCAAATTCCTTCCGTACATAATATTCGACACTGTTCGCTAATTGAAAACTTAAAACAGAAAAAGTATCATTAAATACAATTGCTTTTACAGCTGTTGGGAGCGTAATTTTATTTTTTGGTAAAATGGCCGACTCGCGGACTGCGTTTACACTCTAGTCTACGGTCACGTCGTTACAGTTGTATACAAACAATAACAAGTATCATGTATATCGATAATTAGACTACTTTTTGTCTAACAGAAATATTTTACACGACGTCGCATTCATATTATGGAAATTAAAATATATTTCCGATTCATTTTGAATTACACGTTATCTAAATAGGTATTCAATACAGGAAAGTTTCAATATTGGCGCCTCTAAACTTATTATAATAGTTATTTAACAATACTGATTAGTATAAACTAATTGCTTTATATTATAGTTCGGTCCATATTTATGTGATCAATATATGTTCGCTACAATTAATTATTATACAATAACAAGACTCGTCAGCTATTCTTTCAATTAAATTATATTCCAACATGATCCTTCTTATTATAAAATTATTTATGCAATATCCATACAAGTTTTTCCAGTATCACATTGTTCTCACGCTGAATAGTAGTATAGGTATATTGTTAATTTTTGCGAGCGTATTTTATCTTAGTTCTCATTACTCATGCATTATTTATGAGTTTGAATCATAATTTATCACTCGTGTAATGAAGTGACGGTAGTTATAATGCAAAACATTGCGCGTCTAACTTCAAGTCAGTATAAAACTACAATTTCGAATGTATGAAATAGCAATATAGATCAAAAGATCAATACTAAAACATTTTACGATGATGTAAAAATTTGATATACGATCCTTACCAGCACCTCACGGATTTTCTGATGTGTTTTATTGTAATAATTGTACATACATACATTAAGAAAGTGTACATTTCTCTTCCAACATGAACCTCAACCTTTTGCTTTGACGTTTTGATCTCTCGTTTTTCACTACCTACTCGGCCATGCAATCGCACCCAGCCAACCGATTCGACACATGGCTGGAGAGGTCGTCTGATAACACGAGGAGGTCGTACGTTGTTTTTTGAGCATGATTATAATAAAACTTGTTGTTACCCCAGCCGAGATATTATTAATTATTTTATGACTCACTGTTGTCGTATATAAATCTTTTAAGTGCATCGCGCATTTACTAGCGACACGAGCAAGATTACATTAAAAACATTGATAATAACTGTGATAAGGGGTTTTTTTGTTTCCTTCGTATTGCGGAATAAGTCTGAGACGCATTTATACTTATTCAATGACAGGCTAGCAAAAAAAAAGCAGATACATATTTGCAAAAACACTTCTTATACCGATAAGTATTAAAATAAACACATTTATTTATTGTATGTTACGAAGGCAATGTTGCCAGATTTCCAATAACACGTTGGATCGATTAAAAAATATATATGTAAAAGAATTCATGAAAAAATACATCATTGTACTTAAATAATAGTATGTAAACATCATATGTATGTAGAAGAAAACAGTAACAAAAACTCACACACTAGTTCGCAGTAATGACAGTTATTTAAAAAAATATATATTGATTTGATAAAATTATAGGAATAAACGGTTTTAATGCAAAAAATTATACAATCTTAACGATGCTCAATATTTTTTTCCCATAAGTCATAACAATTCTGTTCATAAAAGATGTTACGCCAGGCTGTCTTTGGAAAGGTAAAAGGACGTAACTTACAGTTTTTTTTCGATATAATCATAACTTGATAGACGTTCTATCCAAAGATGTCTTCTTTTGAAAATTAATTTAATTAATATTAGATAAAGTCAATAATAAACCAGTTTATCAGTCTTCGTGCACTTATACCTTGTGTATATTACATAGTTTGTAAATCTAAAAAACGTTTTTTGTGTCTCCTGTAAAATTTACTATTTGTGGAATATGTCCTTTTCATTTTCCACTTTCAATTTCCAATGCGCTACTCGGGATTTGTCTATTGAACGGATTATTTATAGGAACGTCTGGCAACTCAGTACGAGGGAGACACGTCTTTTACTCGTCATGCTTAATCAGAAGATAATTAAATTAGTGTAAAATTTATCATTGTATAGATTACAAACAATTACATAGTAAACTAAATCGTGAGTTCATTAGATCTACACTATGAAAATATGATAACTATTGTTTTCGTTTAGCGAGGGGGCATTTTAAGCTTTTATTTCAACGTTACATAGCTAGTGTGATTAGTAAATCATTAGTCCTGTCCCACCCCTATCCTTTGATCACTAATGTCTTCGAAAAAGAGACGTATAGCAAAATGAGTAACGACCTCTATTGGGAGCGGCTAAAAAAGTATCGTCTTTCCGAATAAAAAATAAAGGGTATACCAATGCAATGCGTTATCTTTTATTTAACTTATATTATCTTCTAATTTAAAATGAATTACAGATCGAATCTCTATGAAGATATGATTATTTTTTTTATGAAAACCCATGTTTATTCTTATTAACTATTATTATTATTAACTATTTCACCAGACAACTCCTACAAACTATCATTCTGTTCTACGATAGAGAGTTGGAATCCTCGCTTAAAATATTTTTGTCGCCGTCATTTTTTGCGTCAGTGTATCCGAGTTCTACTCTACCAATATCAGGATTAATGTAAATGTTTTTACATTTCATGATCATTTTCATGACATCTACTTAGCGTTTTTATCCATGCCCTTTCCCAATGTGGAGCATGTAATAGAGGTATCTCAACAGGAGTTTTGCTACGAGAGCTGTTTGCTCAACCTCTCTTTTTCCAACAAAAATAGTAAGGATAGAAGGATAAGACTATAACAGTATTAGTGCTTAACTAATCGCTCTCGTTACGCCCAGTTATTGAAGGATCGGAAAGGTCGGAAGAAATTTTTAGACATCGCAAACACCCATGCCTTTGAACATAAATCGATAAATCAATCGAAAAAATACTGTTTGTACTGGGACTTGGACCCGTGAGATCCGGCACGGATGTCCACCACGTTAACCTTTGCGCCATATGACCAGGCGACTTATCTACTGTTTTAAAATTGGCGATTGCTTCAATATGGCCGGTAAACAAAATAAGTCTCATGTTTTTAACTTTCAAAAATCCGGAGACCCAAATATTTTCTAATGTTAGGAGGTAATGTTGGTGACCGCTGCAATAGATTCACTCGAGTCGATGATATATCTGCACGAGAGACCCGCCATGCATTCATTGGACGTGGTTACGTATCGCGGAATACATAATTATAGTTTTCCTTATCGCGGTCAAATTCTCGCACGCTTTTGTTTTATTTAATTTCTGCGCAAAAGGAATTAATGTAAATTCTCAGTAATCGAATTGTTGTGAGATATTATAAGCTGATAACGTCGAATCGGTTTTCAAGGCTGCCAGCAAATCACAACTGGTTATTTACCAGATTTATTATTACTGACAAGAAAAAAAAACATACTGAATTTTATGTATCCTGAATTCAGATTTACTTAAATGTTATTATTTACAATGAAACTCTTGTAAAATGTCCTGGAGTTTATTCGTTTGTCACCCAGTTTCATCTTACCGAATTACGCGTACTATTGTATCTATTGTGGTTTTTTTTTCAAATTCATCGGCCCATAATCGACAGAAGAACTTAAATAACCCGTAACATGCCATCCTAAAAAATCACGTTCCCTGCCATGATGGGAAATCAGTTTCACTGTTTATTGACAGTATTTAAACCTAAGTTAAAAGCTAAAAAATAATTTTAAAAACTTATATATGCTAGAATACCTATTATTACACTTAAATATCTATTTTAATATGAGTGATACAATGTTTATAATTAAGGTATTCTTATATCATAGTTTTTTGGACCTTTTGTAGTTTATATTAATACGCGAAAATGCGATCGTTCGTAAGATAGTGAACGCTTCAGTTGCAAATTCATATTTGTACTGGAATGACGTCTTTTTTACGCGCAACTTAAAATATTAAGAAACCACTGGGTCCCTAAACGACCCCCATCGGCAGAGAAGTATTTTTCTAGTCTCCGAGCCGCGAGAGTTAAAAGAAATATTAAATGATTTAATGGCTCAACTATTTACGATTGCATCATGGGCATGGAGGTGTTAAGCGACAAAATTTGGTAAACTGCGTTTTAAGCCAATAATTGTTCAATATAGCCTATGGCAGTAGTCGGCAAACTCATAAGTCAACTGAGCCAAATATCAACTGTACAACGATAGTAATTTGTTATGAGAGCCAATTTTTTAAAACTTAAACCATATATGCAGGTATATTGTTAATTACTTGCTATGAGTACTCATAAGCTGATTTTTGCTTAAAAGGTGGTCACTATGATTGAGATACGTTCGCTGAAATCTCCCCTTCCCAGTCTTAATTTTTAAGACCGAAACCCGACTTCTGCGCGTGGGATCAGAAGTTTCAATAGCACGGTATGTGGTATTTTGTGGAAGAGCCACATTAAAGGGGCCAAAGAGTCGCATGTGTCTCGCGAGTCGCTGTTTGCCGACAACTGACCTACGGCATCAGAGATAACAATTTTAGAGCGTCATCTCATTCGCCTGATCTTTTTTAGGGAGTGTGAATGTTAGTGTTTTGACTTGTTATCGTTTGTTCCACGTGGACCCGCAATTAAGAAACACTGATCTAGAGCAGTGTTTCTCAACCTTTTTAGGAGCGTTAAGTGTCTTTATTTTTCTGTGGCCCCCATACCATTGTTTTGTCTTCCCATGAAAAATATAATTTCAAAAACCCACCTTTTTTATAGCTCTTCCAAGATTTTCGAATCTAGAATGCCAGTAATTTATTTTATTTACGGATTTACAAAAAATAGCTGCGCGACGTCCGCCATTATGCTCTTCCCTGTATCGTTTTATCAACACCCGTGGCCCCCCTAAACTGTGTTTTGGCTCCCTTAAACAAAAATAAATCTCTGTGGCCTCCTTAGAACACGCTGTGGCCCCCTGGGGGCCACATGGCCCACCGTTGAGAAACCCTGATCTAGAGAACGAACCTAACCTAACTTAAGGAATTCCTTTTTCGAACCTATTTAAAAAAAAACGTAAAATTTATAAATTGTCAGTTACGATTTTCTGCCAATTACGTGTCGACATTGTTGCTAAATAAATTCACCAACTATGGCTCTATTTCAAAGGCTTTTGAGCATCACGTGAAAACACGTTTCCGGGAATCAACGTGATAATATGCATATCTTGAATAATTAGACCCGTTCTTTCACCAGCGACTTTCGAATAAATACGAAACCTATAATTTCTTTCTTTTTTGTTCACGGTCCAATCGCCACGGTTAACATTTGAAACAATGCATAACATTAATTACACATCTGTTTTCTTAATTTATGATTTGATTTTTATTATATTATATTACAATAGTTAGTATGTACGTAATGCTTTCCGTAGTCTTGTCTTTATAGACCATCTATTTCTATAGATATCTATAGATCGTAATTTCGTCAAGCGTGCTGTTTGTTACCATTTAACAGTTGCATATCTACCTCCATTTACACGGTAATCGATGTGCCCGGAATCGTTTATATATATATTTTTTACCATATGAGGAGCATATGGACTCTTAATGGAGTTTATCTCAACAGAAGTGGTTCTACAAGAACTGGTTGTTACTCAGTTGCTCAACCTCTCTTTTTCCAAAGAGACTAAGAATAGAAGGATAGGGCTAGGACAGGACTAGTGGTTAGCTAATCGTTCTCAATACGCCCCGCTCATAGGATAGGATGGGTGGGAGGGGGGAATCCAAGACATCACATACATCCATGCCTACAACCAGAAATTCATAAATCGATTAAAATATCAATGTATAAAACTGTCCTTACAGGGATTCGAACCCGTGACATCCGGTGGCGTTCAGACATCGTTTAGATACGAAAGAATAATCGCAATATTATGCATGCTTATACTAACTGGATTCTGATATTTTTTATGTTTACTTTTAGCGTGTTCACTGTCAATACTTGGTGAAAAGACGTTACATATATGTATTTTAAAAAAAATACTCATTTGTACCAATTCCACTTTCATTTAATATGATTGGAATCGATAATGCTCGTCATGAGCGAAACCAATCCTGATCATATTGAATAAAAGTGAAATTAGTACAAATGAGTATTCTATTTTTTGAATGTTTACGATTGTTGTCTCAGCCGGTGGAACTGAAGACATCTGACATGTCATAGGATCTGGTCGTGTAGTCAGATAAGTCGCAAAACATTGTAAATGTGATATAAATGCCAATCGAGTAGAAAAGATCTTTCGATGTGTGTAGTTGGTTAGTTGAGTTGTAGGTGAATTTTTACTACATACATACATATTTATCCGCTTACAAGGTTTGCAGTCAGGTTTTTTGAACATTAATTTGTCTGTATCTCAAAATGTCAATTTATTACTTATCTGTCAACAGACCCCACGAATTGGTGGTTGGCAGGGAATCACGGAGGCGCTGCGTAGTGGGCGTACGCCCCCTCAAAAAAATACCTTCGAGATGGGGTGCATTCACATAGCAAAATTATTTTTATTTCAACCGTCCGCTAAATATAAATAATATCGCGAGCTTAGTACTACTAGTATCTAGCTGATATAAATAGTAAACTGCAATGCAAATATTACGCAATCATCGGTCCCGGATCTTAATTTCGACGTTTCGGTACTTAAGCATAATATTCGTCATATATATATATAGATTTTTTAATCAATGTTCGCTACCAATGTGGAACATATAGCCTACTAATAGATCTATCTCAACATACGTTTTTCTACGAAGACTACATGTTTCTCGGTTGCACAACCTCTATTTTTTCCGAAGTGAGTAGGGAGGGATAGAAAAGATAGTGGTTGGGTAATACCTCTCGCTACGCCACGTTATTGGAATTATAACGGAATGGGGGGGGGGGATTTTTAGACATCACAAATATTATAGCCTTCGACCAAAAATCGATTGAAAAAATGCTGTTCATACTAGTATTCGAACCCGATGTCCGGCTTGGATGCCAACGACGTTGACGGTAAAGGTGATACACACGTGTTACATAGAAAGCGACAGTAACAATGTAGTGGATTATAAATTAAATATTTTCTCAGTGGTTGGATTGTCGAGTAGAGTTCGTTAGATATGAGATACCAGGTTCGTAGATACAGAGTCGCGTTCGCTGATGCAGCGAGGTGTGCGAGTTAGCAAGCGAGCGGAATGGTGGGCGCCGACCGGTTTCGCGAAACCCGTTACGTGCCCGTTTACCGCTGGTTCGAATCCGCGCCGGGTCGCTTAGACTCGCCCAAGAACGACATCTCGTCCAGAGGAATACTATATCTCATACATCGCATTATTTGTAGCTCGGCTCGCAAATAAATCTACAAGTTTTTATGAAAATACTCAAATGGGACTAGTTCCAAAATTTTATTGACAAATGATGTTAAAAGCGTCGATTAACCAGGACAGGTTACGTTCATTGCGAGCATTATCGACTGTTATCTGCCAATAATTCTCGCGATGTGCGAAACCGGTTCCGATCGAAAATAAATAATACACAATTATATTTAATATTTATTAGATGATCGCTATTTCGGCTTTCGCTATCGTCAGAACTACGGTTCTGGCGATGAACAATTTTGACGATGGCGAAAGCCGAAATAGCTATCAACTAATCAATATAAAAATTTTAGAACTAAATACGTTGTTATTTTTACCCTATTATAATGGAATTCTACCAAGTCAACCAACACAATAATGTTATAAATCGCGATTTATTTTTTTATGTTAATGAATTGCATTCGGAATAATTTTACCTACTAATCAATTCAATACTTTGTTATTCCACTTGTTTGTGTTACAAAATGCGACACGTGTTTCGCCTCTTACTATTTTTACTTAGATTTATGACCGACTTTCCATTGTACAATCGACACTGTTCAGACGCTAAATTAATTTACCTTGAATGTTCTCGAAGCATATTAAATATTTTCCGTGTATTCAAAATGTCTGTAATACGAATAGGATGTTATTAAAATATTTGGCACGTCCGTCGGATGTTGGAAATGAAAGAAAATTCTCAGAAAATTGTTTCGGGACTTTTGAAATTTGAAGAATAGTAGAATACATATTACCGATCCATTTTGTTGCTGGAAACATGAGCCAATAAAAAGAAATTAAAACCTTTAGTCCTAATTTGATATTTTTCTTTTTCTTCATGTCTGGTTTCAGAATCTTGTTGGCAATATTTTCTTTTTAATGGTATCACATAAACAAAAATATTTTTTTATAATATTATATTAAATATGTTCTAAATATTTATAATATATACTGTATAAGCCCTCAAGGAATGAAGTGAGTCAAGTAGTAACTAAAATGGTGACACTTTTCCATTGGACTACGAATTCAAAGAACAATTACCTCTTTACTATGTGTTTAAAAGGATTGAATATTTTATTTTTATTATAATGCCATTCCACCAAGTATTGACAGTGAACACCTTAAAAGTGATTTTATTTTTAATAAGATAACACTATTGCGGTGTGTATTTGTCAGTGTTATGGAGTCGGGAGTCTTGGAGTCGCGGTGTTTTGTTCGAAGTAGAAATCGTGAAAAACACCCATTTAAAAAATATGTTCAATAAGGTGTGTTCAAATCACAACAGTCAATATTGTTGACATTGCATGCTTTGCTTATTAAAGATGATCTTATAGAATACATATATGTACATATGAAGTTACAGTTAACCCGTAACATGCCATCCTAAAAAATCAGGTTCCTTGCCATGATGGCATCTCAGTTTCACTGTTTATTGACAGTATTTAAACCTAAGTTAGCAGCTAAAAAATAATTTTAAAAATGTATATATGCTAGAATACCTAAAATGATAAATTAATATTGACAATATTAAGAGAAATACTGAATGATTTAATGGCTCAACTATTTACGATTGCATCATGAGCATGGAGGTGTTAAAATGAAATGATTGAAAAAAATTTCGGAGTCGTTTTTTATTTTAAAGCTGGAATCGTAGTCGTCTTTTTTTACACGACTCCACAGACCCGGTTTTAGTATTGAGTTGTCGGTCTGAATTAAATATATTTATTATATCTAGCTCGTATTTATAAATCAACATGTGATACCACGTGCTCATTTTTATATCACAGAAGAAGAAAAAACATATGCACTACGTGATACGATGGATAATAGTTAAATATTATTTTATACTTACCTATCGCAGACCATCATTTATCCAATATAAGTAATTAATATATTACGCTTATAAAAATAGTTGATATGCACCCATGTCACTGAATACCTCATCCAACCATCACCTGTTCACACAATTTATAAATACACACAGAAATTACGTAATCATTTTACTAACACTTGCATTTTAACACACAGGTCTTAGACGAGGCGTTTAAATAAAATAAAAATGTCTTCCAAAAGTGTATAGTGAATAAAAAAAAACGTAGAGAAACAGTGCTCGGCATTGTCAATACAAATGTGTGATCGTGATGTCAAAATGAAGTGAAGTGATCGCATCATCAGCAGAGTGAAGTGTTCTATTATTGAAGGAGCGCCTTCTTGTCAATATGTATGGTGGTTCGGAGGCTCTGTTGTTGAGAGTGTCGAAAGCCAGGCCCTGTTGGCTGAGGTAGATGTGTTTGTGACGAAGTGAACGCAGAGGGCGATGGTGCTAAGGCAAATCGTGTTGGATTGCTTCGATGCTGAGATTTCGGTTTGTTACACCTCTATGTTGTACCAATTAAAATAAACTGTGTTTTTATTTTTATTTATTACGCTTAAAAAAGCGCCTCTGATTTTTTAAATGTTAAAATTAATATTTTTAAAATGACTTTTACCATAACCAAAGTTATGTATTAACATATTTAAAACATTTACATTTAATATAAAATTAATTTTGATATCTTTGTTACTCAGCTTGTTGTGTTACACGTGACACGTGTTTCGTCTCTTTTAGAAGCATCATCTGACAGGACATCGCAATGTTTAAGAATAATCTAAAAATTAGTAACGTATATATCAAATTAAATTTTATGATTAAAAACGAACATACACAAAGTTACCGCCGAATCCAACGAAATCGAAAATAACGTACACACTTTTTTCTACTCTTTTTTTATAAATATCATGACCTGCTTTGTTTATCACTAGCAATTGTCATTTGAAGATTTCTGATAATGGTGCTTGGTAGAATTTCAATATTATGTTTGAATCGTTCAAATTTTATACGTTCACACAATTGTTGTGACTTACTTGTGGGTTTTGCCTTTCGGTATCTTCAGTTATACATAAATGTTGTATTATTATGTTTTTGTATTATTATATAAAAAAAATCTTTTTACCAAGAATTGACAATTAAAACCTTTAAAGTAATCGATTATGTATTGACAGATCAGAAGCTTGAAACAGTAATATGAAGGCAACCATCGTCTGAAATGTATTTGTATCCTGTAGTGTACATATCATAGTATCGTTGTATATTACCAATTTATTAATAGTGAAAAAAAAACTATTGGGTCATTGACATGAGACTAGTCGAAAATCATAGAAAAATTATTCTATTAAATGGCGTCATGATCACTTAACATCAAGGTATGACATAATGGGATATGTTGTAAACAAAACTCTCTGCGGTCTGTCAGGGTAGCAATGTCATATCTGCTTCAAAGAACGATGGAAGACGTTCGAGGGCGGGGGTGGAGAGTACGTCACGTGTCACTTGGTATGCCGCGCACACTGCGACAGGTGACAACGACTCGCGTAAATAAATGTCAACTCGACTCCTTATCTTCAACTCAAAACCAACCCTTCATATCCACCCGCCCGTCCATCTACCCGACTGATGTTTCTCAAGAATGCTCACCCCGCAAACAAAATTTCAACGCACTGTATTTCACGTTTTTAATATTTCGTCACAGATGTGGCAGAAGTTGGTAAGTAACAGATTGATCGTTCTGAATAAACAGGAGATGAAAATTTTCACGTTTAAGTACAAAGTCTCTAGCATCGATATTTTATGTCACATAGATAATTTATCTTTTTAAAATATAGATGCATTTCTGTCAGTTTGACACAGATAAAGAGTTTTAAATTTATATACGGGGATAATTTCTTGCCTTTAACCAGCATTCATTCATTCATAAATAATATTAAGAAAAACACAACATTCCTTTGTACTTATTTCCTTCTTATTTACCAAAATCAAGATCGGTTTCGTGCATGGCGAGCATTATCAACTGATAAGAAATAGAATTTAACAGTGTTATTTATACAAAAACTAATTGAAATAAAAATAATAAAACATTTTTAGTACTTTTTCCACATAAAATTTATTAGATCAGGACCGGTTTTGCTCATGGTGGAAAAAGTACTAAAAATGTTTTATTATTTTTATTATAATACCATTCCACCAAGTATTGACAGTAAACACCTCTATCTAACATGTAATTACAAAGATTATCTAAGAGTAATAAAGTCAAAGTGGTGACTATTGTTTATTTTAAACAGGGGAAAATGTTTATTATAAGCATTTTTGCCAGAACGGTGACAATTTGTATTTTTAAAAATAGTAGCAATATGTGTTTATTGGTAAAAATATGCATTTATATTATACTAAAAAACCAGTGTAAATATCGTTACACTGTACAAAGTTTATATTTTTAAATTAATTGGCAAAATATATTTATTTACTTTTGTCTACTTTGAGCGACGCATTGATTTTACGGATCGCTGTTCCTCACAAACCACTGAAATAAAGTTTTTTTTTTATTTACAAGACGTTAGTTAAGAGCTGGAGGTGAAAAATTAGCGAGTTCTCTTGCCAAGAGCAATTTAAGTTTAAAATAAAAACGAACCATCCCTTGCGGTACTGTTCAACTATTTTGCGAAAGCACTATGACGTCATCATCCGTTTGACTTTGGAAATCTTTGGGCTAATGGCCAGTGACTGCGAGAGACGGACGGGTGCAGCGATGCGCGAGAGAGCGGGACAGCAATGGCTGAAAATCCGCAGAGAAAATACCAAACTTTTCGGCTTTCGCTGAGTTGAATCCTGCTGGGAAAGTTTAAAACTTTTCGAAGACGAGTGTGCCGGGAGGAAATAACTTTCGATGCCTTACCCCCTCCCTCCCTATTTATGTTGCGCAACTAACTTGGAGGATTTTGGCTAATAAACAAAATATAACGACATTTGTTTTTATAAGGTAAAAATAGTTTCCCACATTACTACACGTTCCAGCTTATTTATCACGCCATCTTCTAACTATTCTATTTAAAAAAAAGTTGGATAAATTTGTGACCAGTAACTTCTGTTAGAAATTGTGACACGTGTTTCGATGCTCTTTGATGAGCATCTTCAGACTAACTAACGTAACGTTCTCTAATGTATCTCTTCTTAGCCAGTATATATAGCTGAGCAAATTTACGTTTAAAGCATAGTTCTGACGATGGCGAAAGCCGAAATAGCTATCAACCTTTAAAAATATAAAAAACTGTAGAACTGAAATACCTTGATATTTTTACCCTGTTAAAATGAAGTTCTACCAAGTAAATGCCAAATCAATAAATAACGTAACGTTATTTATGAATGAAGTAAACTTTGATTCTTACGCTTTACTTATAAATTACAAAATGGATTTAAGATTGTTTTCCTTTTCAACTAAGGCAGGGAGGGGTTATCTACAAACAATAATACTGCTAATTACTTTTATTATGAAGGGTAAATCACGTAAGAATATTCATAAATATCCTTGCGATAGTCCAAAATGATTCTAGAGTAGATGAAACACGTGCCACAATTTGTAACACTATCAGATGAATGACAACGTTATCTTATTCAATTTTATATTATCATTTGAAGGCATAACATGCTTTTTTCCATTTGAATGAAACCAAAAGTTCAAAATATTCAAAAATCAACAAAAATATCAATTCATTAAACATTTTCAATCCAATTCAATTTTTATTTCAAGTTACCCGAAAGATATAGATAGCTCTGGTTCCTGGGTAAGTGCACTAGGCGCAGGACAGGTGCTTCAGTATACGGACTGCTTCATACAAATATAACGAAAAAAGGCAAAGTAGACATGCAATCATTCTTTTCTGCGTGAAAAATATAATGTTCTTGCTTAAAATTAAACTTTTAATTACTTTGACCATTTTCATTATATTTGTGTGAAACTGTGCTTATACTGAACCTGTCCATCGACTAGTGCCCTTACCCTAGGCACGCTAAGGTTGTAATTAAATTTAGATGTTTTCAATAAAATGTTTTATATCTTGCACATGAATGTAAACGATGTATTTTTTCTTCGACTTTATCTCATATCATTTAAAATTTCTTGAATGTGTCTTTAGTATTTTTCTCTGTATGAGAAAATTAAATAAAACATTGAAAGTAACGATGCAATTTATCTGTTTTTTTAACGACGTTTGAAAAGTAAATAGTATTCGTTATAAACCTATAGCATAAAGTGTACAGGTGGACAAATAAAAGTGAGAAAGAAGAACCAGAAATAATCATCAAGACAATCATCAAGACATCAAACCATAAAGACAAACAATAATAAATTTGAACGAAGCTTTTATTAATCTTAATAGATTTTTAAATATTATGGAAGAATGTGATCCCAAATAGAGAACGCCTATCTCAAGTGCGTAGGGCGATCCATAAAAGCACTGCATGTTACAGAATTCTCTATGAAGAAAAGAAAAAAAAGAGTAAAATACAACTAACTCTTGACAAGTTATTAAAAAAAAATATTCCTTTGTACTTCATTCCACTTTATTTAATATGTCAGGACCGGTTTCGCTCATTACGAGCATCGTCAACTGATAAGAAATATAATTTAACAATGCTATTTGACGATGCTCGTAATGACCGAAACCGGTCCTGACATATTAAATAAAGTGGAATGAAGTACAAAGGAATATTGTGTTTTTTCTAATATAATGCCTTTCCACCAAGTATTGACAGTGAACACCCTAAAAGTGAAAAAAATATATTTTTTATAAGATGCATAAATTTTGATAAATAACATTTTAAAAGTACAATTTTTGTTGTTTTTTTTTTACATCCCTCTACTTTCGAACATTCAACACTCGTACACATTTTCAGGAACAAATTGTGTGCGAAAGTGGAGGTCCGCCTGTATTTATTTATCGTTTCGCTTAGTCACTTCTCACACTGCTAAAATAATACATGTTGCGGCTATAATTAATTAACCCTACTTCCGATTTGTTGCATAATTCATTAATCCGCAATTCTATTTCGGTTCCGTTTAAAAATAAAATTAACATCGCGCAAAAAAAAAGTGTCACTGAATTGCACGAGAATCAAAAATCACCGATGTGTAGGTACGCGAATAAAAAGTGGCCAGTCGACAAGGCCAGTGCAAATAAATTTAATAATAAAAAAAAAAACGGCACACGATTACCGAGTCGTGGGTCATCTGCGCGGCCAAGTTCCCAACAGGTGTGCGCGTCATCGATTCGTTGTTATTATTTTTACCGCCAGGTAAATATTCCACCTAGGTGGGTATGTAACGCTGAATTACCTGGTACCGGCCTCTACTACTCATCGCGGAAGCGATGCCGCATCGCTGTATAAATAGCTGATGGATTTTTCCTTGTAGGGAATAACGGATGCCCATTTTGATTGAAATCTTGCAATATGCATGTATAATGTGTGTCCAATATGTTTAATTATTGTCACACTAATGCATAATCAAAGTCTGATTTTCTTCTTCTTCTTTCACTGTTCGGATTGTATGGTGACCACGACACTCACTCACGGTGACTCGCCTATTATTTGCTGCACCTAAACACGTTTTCTTTGAAGTACTGTAGCTCTGCGGAATTCATACTAAAGATAATCATCAGCTTTCGATGAAGGAGGAAGATTTATTTGTATATTTTATATATTACGTGAAAAAGCGTACATCATAAAAAGGCTAGTGTTTTTTTTTATTAAAATATTTTGTTTAATTGGCATTTGGAGTTAAATGCCAAATTGTAATTTAAGGTGTAGAGGGTTTGATAAAAATGCTACCATCGGCGATCATCTTTCATATCAACGCGGTAGCTAATGATTCATACAAATAAAATAATAATTATAATACTATTTCTTCGATTATGAGATGCTTGTTTTGACTATGGAATCTCTGAATTTGTATTGCATCCGAGAGTTTTCAAATTATTTATTTATTTTTAAGAGGTAATAAACATTTCAATTATTGTCAAATTAGCGATACTGATTCATAGTTTTGTATATTTTAATTTGTAAATTCATATATTCACATCACCAATTGTTTATTGCACCAAAATATTGAACAATTTTTACACGGTAGGTACGTTCGACGAAAAAATCGTGTAGAAAAGTAATAGAATTCTTAGAAACAATAATAGTTGGCTCCTTGAATTTGAAAAAACCGTGTTGCTTGAAAAAAAGAACAGCATTTGGTGTAGAAAATCGTGCAAAAAAATGCTCATAATGCGAACCCAGTAAGTAAATTACACTAAATATTATTCATAACATGCATTTTAAATAAAAATAATTACACTATTTCTTGCTACTTGATTTTATACGGTGACTTTTATGAGGCACTGGACATAACTGGCTTTTATCGCTAGAAATTTCTGATATGTCTAATGTGTTAGGATCTAATAAAACCTTGTGTTTGTTATAACGTTATCTGCTTCTGTGTTTTTTTATGTCTGGGAAACGTGTAATAACAAATAATTCTTGGACAACTAACTATAAGTACATATTCGTTTTTTTTAGTGGACCGTGTTAATTCTAAATCGTGTTAAAAAGAGTTGAGTGTGTATCTAAATAGCCTCATAGGCAGATTAAATAAATTTTCGATCTATATTCGTTAGAAGGCACAGCTTGCAATTTAATCAACTGCAAAGTGGTTTGCCATTATTTCAGGGAAACTGGTTTGAGAAGAAAAAAAAAACCGATTGATTTATAAAACTGAAGAAATGTCAGTTTGTAACTAGAGCTAATAAATTAGTCTCTAAAAATAATAACAATTCGTATAATAACAATAACTCTTAGGTCGACGGCACCGTTGCCAAACCGAGAGATAATCAGCAAACGAGACGGAGATGTTATTATTATTACGTTGCGGCGTTGCCCGACGGTCGCCGTGAAGGACGCGGGCCCGCACTCTCGGCGGGGCGCGGATGGAGGGGGACGCAGGAGAAAGCCGGCAACGCAGCCCGGCTCGGCTGACGTGGCCCAACCGACAACACAACGCACACAATCGCAAACAGATAGCGTGTGTGTGCGCACACAAAAGGGGATGCGATGGTGTGTGGGAATTGTTGAAAAGCCGGCGCTCGAACGTAGCACACATGCAAGAGTCTATTGTGGCATATAAAAAAATTATGTTCAAAAAGCGAACATACGTACAGGAAGGTTAGAGATGGATATTTTGTTGTGTCGATTTTTTTAGCTTGTTTACTTTCATTTGACGTCGATCAAACAATTGTGTAGTTAGACAAATTGTAGCGCATTCATTCTTCACCCGCGCAATCATTTGACAGCATCGGCCATATTTTTAAATTGTCTATGACAGGGATGGTCGTGACGTTTACCGGTCGCCCGCGGAACCACCTATGGTCGTATGATAGAAAATGTTGAACGTAAACATAATATTTTGAATGGATAGGTAATTTTGAGGAAGTTAATTAAAAATTAGGTTTGATATCTTTTGTCGTGTTACAAAATGTGACACGTGTTTCGTTTCTTTTAGAAGCATCACAAGACAATTCGTGAAGTTTTATTCGTAAACCTTTTTATGTCATTTCTAATGGGAAACACGTGGCACAAGTAGAATAACAAAAAAAACAAATTTAATTTCATACTTGGCAAAATAATACTGACATGACTCTAAAATTCCGTTTTCAAAGTAACGTTTTTGCCTAACAACATTTCATAGTAAATCTTAATTTTCTCCATACTACAGTGTTTCAATTAGTTGAATAAATTGAATCTTATTGGAAATATTAATTATATCTTAATTAATTTAGAATTTCGACTGAACTCAGTTCGAGTGCATTCGCGCACTGAGTAACACCGGAAGATGCCGAGAGGCGAAACTCGGGTCGTGTTTGACCAAGATTTTTTATGGAAACGTACATTATGAAAATAATTCTAATTCATATCTTAATAATTTCTTTCAATATGTCTGTTGGAATGATATTTTTTTGTAGATATGCTTTATATTGGTAAACAACAAACATTATATCGCGAGCAGGTTATTTCAACGTAATGATCAAGTAGGTATAAATATCTCAAAACACACTAACAATAGTTTTTTTGATTTTCTTTAAGTTTCTGGAATTTATACATATCTTTTATAGTGGAATGCCATCATTTCTCCAGCATCAAGGAAACTTGAAGTGCGGCCTTCTCTGGTCTATGGTATCAAGCTTACATGACGGGAGATCGATTAGAAGCGCACTGTAATTTTATCTCGCCCGGATCACTTTTCCATAGCGAGCGGCGTCAGGCGACATTATCATATTTCTTGACAAAGCAATTTGTAAAGGTTAGGTTTGTTTTATTATTTCAAGATGTTCACCTTTTCGCTGATGACAGTTTCGGGAATTTTGATTGTCAACGGTTCTCTACAACGAAAAATACTGGACCATAAATGAGTTTTAATTTCTTAGATAATTGCGTGTACACCGTTTGGATTTGTGACTGAAGGCGTCTGATAGAACTTCAATATCAAATTCCGTACACTTTCATGTATTTTGTCACTAACGACCCGAGTTTTGCCTTATGGCATCTTCAAATATTCCAGTGCACGGACTTATTATTACTGACTGTAACTAAATAGTCATACATGCACTTAAATGTCTAACTATCCTGGAAGGCGAAATCCAGGTTGTAAGTTTCCAAATTTAGTGTCTATTTATTAATAAGGAAAGAATTTTACGGAAAAATCAGAATCATACCTTCCCGACAAATGATTCAGAAATAATTATGTTCATACCTGCATATTTGCGTTCGGCAAATAAGAGTAACGTTGAATTATTGAACACCTTGTTCGACGAGGCATAACTACCTCCAGCAAACACAATCGGGCGTTATTTTGAATAGAGAACACAAAAGAATTTGAATGTTATTTTTACCGTCAGTACAATAGTATGTAATTCTTATTGGATGGTGGTATTGGTCTCTCCTGTGTGTGTGTGTATGGTACTTTTTACTACATACTATACTAGCCTCTCTGCAACAAATTAACCATTTTTCATATCCCAAGGCAAAAAGTCATATTCCATTAAATTTGGAAATGCGTACTTGGATTAATTAAAAATGGTTGATGTTTTCGGGTCCCTTACTTTGGAGTCGTGACACACATTTTTACTTTTAGGTTATTCACTGTCAATTATTTAATATATTCATAAAAGAAAATACTCATTTGTGTTAATTCACTTCTATTTTATATGCACTATCAGTTGATAATGCTCGTCCTAAGCGAAACAAGTCCTGATCATATTATTGAAAAGAATAAGTGGAATTAGTACAAATAATTATTTTATTTTTTGAACATACATATTTTAAAATGCAAACTGCTTACTTTGGCGAATGAGTTTGACAATATTATATTTTTTAAACCCAAACTTTACCTATGTTTGTTTCCAAATATCTACGGTTTTTAACATTTTTTGAAAATTCATAGAAAAGTGTTCGCTAATGTATGTATGTGTCAGGGGGTATGTTTCAAAAAGTGAGTGTAATAGAGAGCTTCTATGAGTTATTGAATGCATTGCAACTCACCCAACCTTTCAGACATCACACTTAAGTGATTCTTCCCTCTTGTTGTCCGTGTCCTAAGATGCCCAGAATATGTGCAATCTTGGACTAATGCCAAATTCAAAATCAACCCTGTCAGTAAACCAACATTCAAATATGAATCTGCATCTCCGCCGTTGCTTCCCGTCCTCTGCACACCATATTCAATTCTGCAGCCTGACCATTATGTCACAGTGAAGACGTTTAATAATTATTTAGTGTGTTTCATTAAAATCCTCAAAAATTACTTCTGGCAATTCATTCTCACGAGTAAGATCTTTTTACAAATACATATACGGAAAATTACATTTAACTTACTATTTATATTTATTGATATTATCGACGAATTAACGCAAGCGACATTGTCGAAAAAAAAACAGTAAATGTATCTATGTCCAAATCATCAGTAATCTATTAATAGAAGGAAAATGTTGATTGGAGAGATTGATTTTTTAATAATATTCTATTCCAATTAAATAAATTTATTTGAACTTGGCCGAGTACTTAATATTGTAAAATAGTATAAAATTTATCAGAAAATCGACAAGAATTTAATTAAAAATCATTTAGACGAAAATTGTGTATATAGAAATGTAAAAGAGGACAATGAATGTATTTAAATGACACGATAATACATAAATTGCACTCAAAGAGCGGGAAAAGGTGAACTCCTTGTAGTTATATTAATTAGGATTTCACTCTATGTAGATTATGCAATGTTTGTTAGTATGGATGATGATGATGAGAACGGTCTGAGGTCAAACATGAAAGGAGCGGGAAAATAAAGTTGTAATCAAAGATGGCGCTACAGAAACATTATTTATGTTATTATTATTTTTGCCTTTCTTTTGTTTATCTAAGCGCGCACGCGGCGGGAGAAATAAATTTTGAATGATAACAATGATTCAAGGAAAACAATAACAATTGTTGTTTGTTTATCATTGATCAATTAGGGCCATTGTAATGAGATGTATTTGTTTACTGATGATAAAAATAACCGGATAGACGATTATAATTCCAGAAACGTAATATTTTTATTTACGTATAATTGCTTCATCAGCGTTTATATAATAGCCATTGTTGGGAAAGCATGTCAACCCTGATTAGTCAGTTTTTCTCGTCCTGTAACTTTCAACGCAGGGATATATATGTCTATATGTTATTTACAGTTAATAATTTGATGTCGTTAACTAAATAGTTTCTTTATATCAGTGATGCACAAACCGCAGCCCGCGGGCCGCATGCGGCCCTTTTTGAATTTTGTGGCGGCCCATCAATCTTTTCTCTACATATTTTTTTCACGTAAAACATTTATTTAATAATTGTAAGAAAACTTTTTCTTCAATGAAGGAGAATAAATCGGTTCATAGAAAAAGGCCCTCAAATATGTCAGATTTTAAAAAAAGTTAAAAATTAACAAAGACCAAGATCGCATTAACTTTCGAATTAAATACAAATATTTCACAATGAAACGTTTTTTAATGAGCATGTAATCATAATACTTTTTTGCATGGCTTATTTATTTTCATGTTTTTTAAATAACACGGCCAAAATAATGTAATGAATCTATCAATCATTTATCTAAATTCACTTAATCTCTTTTAGACGGTTTTTTGTGAAGCTGTTTTACATAGAACGTACATATGTTCCGTGTAAAAAAGGACTGAGCGTACTTTAAATATTTTTTTTCTTTGCGGCCCGAACCTACGAAAAATTGTTTTATGCGGCTCGCTAGAATGTAAAGGTTGTGCATCACTGCTTTATATGTATCGTAGTACCGTAGGTTTACCAAATAAATATTATTAAATAACAATATCAACTCTCTGTTGGTGTAATTCCATATTCATTTAATATGCTCAGGACCGGTTTCGTTCATTATAAGCATTACAACTGATAGGAGAATACTAAAATATGACAGTGCTATTTATACGAAGCAAAATAAAATTATTAGATTTTCTATAAATAGCACTGTATTCTTTTATCATTTGATAATACTCGTCATGAGCGAAACCGGTGCTGATAATATATTAAATAAAAATGGAATTATAAAATATATGGCTATGTATTTTTTCCATGTTTTGACACTTACAAAATTAAAAGTGATGGATGAATGTAAATTTAAAATTAAAGGTGAACAAATTTTACCCCTGATAAAACGAATGCAAGTATAAAAAAACTTTGTCATCCAATAATGCAGAAAAGCTAGAAATATCATTATTTACGTTGCTAAAGCCTTTACCACGTCTAAATGAATATTCTTATATGTTGAAAATGCTTGTGGTGAGCGAAACTGGTCTTGATCATATTAAATATAATGCCTTTTCACCAAGTATTGACAGTCAACACCTCAAAAATGATTACCTTATCTAATGAAGGTTTTACCTTGGTTTCAGTCAAATTTACGAGACAACCTTGTGAAATCGTTAAATTAAATAATTTTATGTGTCTGTCATTCATTGTCTTCCTTATTCAAAATAATGAAAACTTAATTTGTTCCTAGACTTCGCATCAAATAGCAGCACACACACAAATCCCGAATAAATCAACACAAACAAAAAAATGCGCTCGACGTTTGTACCTATTGTTACGCGATTATCATTTTGAATCATGCGAGTGCAAAATTAAATGCACACACACTTAAACGTGCACACGGCATGCCAACGGATGCGCATTGCAAGTGTGTGTTGGTGTTTATTTGATAAAAATAATAACAACTCGCTGCAGAGCAAAAAAAACCACCGTGTCGCCACGTACTTGATAATGTAAGCGCGTGTTGGTTTGGACTGTGGGTGTGTGCGGCAGTCTGTCAGCTGATCCGAATACACAATACACACATATAAAGGTAAATGCATTAAATAAAATATATGTACGCGCTGAGTATTTTTATTTTTTATTACAGTCCATATATCGTAGATAAAATATGTAATACGACTCGTACATTATTATGTATAATAATATTCCATATTTATTTAATTTGTTTGATTAATTGTCTACATCCACGCCTTTGAACAGAAATTTTGCCGCCTGTGTGGTCGAGTGGTCAACATCGTTGGCTACCGCTACGGAGGGCACGGGTTCGAATTTCGGTACGGGCAGTTTTATAAATTGATTTTTCAATCGATTTATGAATTTCCGTTCAAAGGCATGGATGTATGTGATGTCTTGAATTCCCCCCTCCTATCCATCCTATCCTATGAACGGGGCGTATAGAGAGCGATTAGCTAACCACTAGTCCTGTCCTTGCCCTTTCCTTCTATTCCTACTTTCTTTGGAAAAAGAGAGGTTGAGCAACTGAGTAACAAGCAGTTCTCGTAGAAACATTTCTGTTGAGATAAACTCCATTAGGAGTCCATATGCTCCATATTGGGAGCGGACATGGAAAAAAAATTGTCTAATACAATTTGAATTGTAGGCAATTTAGGGATTAAAATACAGTAGAACTTGGTTAGGAATATGGAACCGACTGAATATTCTCGTTATATAAGAGAATAGGTATTTTTAAATGGGTTAAAAATAATTGCACTTGTTGATTGGATGGTTTTCACTGGTACAAGTGAAATTGATTTTTGATTTTGATGCAAATAAAACAAAATACGTATTTAATGTATATTTTTTATATTTTAAATTTGTTATCACTACCATCCGTGCATATTATATTTTATTTTAATTAAAAAATAAAATATTGTAGCCAAACAAATTTATATGGGGCTACACAATAAGTGCAAATCACTTAACGCTAACCGAAAGTTCATTTAATTCTGAGCCTTTTTAAATGCTTACAAACATACCCATCACATGAAGTCATGAATTATTTGGAGCGGTCACATAACACAGAAAGTCGCAATTCAAACAAAAATACGCAATAAGAATTTATTTACACACCCTTTACACACATACAATTACATTTTTCTGTCTATCATGTTTTCTTATAACATTTTAAATTGATGTTTGTTTCATTGTTTTCACTCTCGTTAACGATTTTTTTTTGCTTGGTTTGCCAGAGAAGTAGCTTGTTATAAAAGTGAATAAATGTGTGGAGAAAACCATGAACTAAGTAATCGAATTTTTTCTCATTACGTCCGAGATCTCGCTATTTCCGTGATCGTAATAACCGAGTTCGACTGTGTTAAATATAAACTAACTTACTCTCTTACAACACGGTAGATAGGTTCCACAAAACAACGTACAAAATTATACAATTTATGAAGTTTGGTTCTTTTAAATAAAAAAACCGTGTTATTTAGTTAAAAAAAACATACAACGTTGTGTAAAAATAAATAAATAATGAAAACTCAACATCTTAAAAATATTATTCAAACATACCATCGCTACTTTTAGGGTGTTCACTGTCAATACTTGGTGGAAAGGCATTATATTAGTAAAAACACAATAATCCTTTGTACTTCATTCCACTTTATTTAATATGTCAGGACCGGTTTCACTCATTACGAGCATCGTCAACTGATAAGAAATATAATTTAACAATGCTATTTATACAAAAATGAACAGTTATAAACAACAATTGGCATTGAAAAGAAATTACCAATTACATTAAAAGTGATTCTAAAATAGCACAAAATTAAAATGTTTAACACATCTAACATATAATCAAAAAGTCATCTCAGATACATGAAGTACAAAGGAATATTGTGTTTTTACTAATACCATCGCTAATTGATAACGTATGTGCACGTTTATGAGGGACTGGACGTAAGTCGCTTTCATCGCTAGAAATGTCTTGAAACGTCTAATGTGCTCTTAGAATGTAATGAAAGCTTCTGTTTCTTATTATCGTCCTGTGCTCTTGAATTTCTTATTATTAGCAAATCTGTTGATTTTTTGTTTTTGGGAATCCTGCTAGAACAAATAATTCGAGTAAAAATATAGTATTCGTTTTTTTTTGTTGACCGTGTTAAAAAAAACATGAATGTATTTGAATGTGTTGTTTTCACTAGCCATCCTGTTGAATAGACATAATTATAAAACACTTTTTGTATTGATTGCACTTTTTTATGAATATCAGGACCGGTTTTGACTGACTTGAAAATATATAGTGGAACCTCTCATGACGAGTTTAATTCGTTCCAGAATATTACTCGTAATGTGAAACACTCGTTATGCGAAACAATTTTTCCCATATAAAACAATGTAAAATACAATAATGCGTTCCATGCTGAAAAAAAAACATTTTTTTTATATTTTTAACGTGTATTCTAGTAAAATTACATTCTAATAAATTGTAGATTTGCAAAAAACGATAAAAGATCGACTAGTTGATGCTTATAATGTACGATGCATCAGTTTCACATGCTTTCAGCTTTTCTCTTATTGCGCCAGAAGATTGTTTCTTTGCTACTTCTTCCTCCTCCACTAATAAACTCTCCTCCATAACATCTCTCTGTGAAAAACAATGCAACTCCATAAGCTTTTCGGTGGTCAGCTCTTGACTGTACTCTTTCACAAGCTCATCAATATCGTTGTTATCCACCTCCAGTCCCATGGTATTGGCCTAAGATGCAATCTCGCTGACTGTAGACTCCACAGGTACTGTTTCAAACCCCTCAAAATCACATTCGACAACGCTCCTTGGCAAAGCTTCTTGCAAGCTGAAGTGAGGGTTCTCCTGTTTCCCTTCCCACGCCTTGTCAATAATCTTGAGGCAAGCAACGATGTGAAAGTGATCTTTACAAAACTGCGTCACTCGTTATCGCTCGTTAAGGGGTCATTTTTTTCGCAATCTGTTTTGCTCGTTATGTGAATTACTCGTTATAAGAGGTGCTCGTTATGAGAGGTTCCACCGTATAACAGAACAAAACACAAATGTAAGTTTTTTTATTTGATAAAATATTTGACACTAACGCCAAATATATATATTTTTTTTTAGACGAAAACATTCGTAATACGTACTTTTAATTTTAAATAATAAATTATTAATTTAATTGTGTTATTAGAATCTTATTTTACTTAATTGACTTATTGTGAATTACGTTAATCCAATTCAAGTCAGGTGTATACAATATGGCGCTCCCATGTTAGTATAACGCCTAACCCACTTTTGGATCATTGCCAAATGTCAGCCCTGGAACATTTATTTACTAGGTAGACTGCACCCAATGCTTTTAAAACTTCTTTATTATTCTTAATCTAGCCGGCCCATTAGGATGATTAATATGGCGAATAATTAAATCCATTTATAACTACCCCTTCTGGCTTTTTGTTACTAAGTATATATATATATTTTTTTTTTAAATATATGTACAGTCTTTATAATATACGTGTTTATTGTTTTGTATAAAAAAAAACGAACTAGACCAAAGCCCCCTGCTATGACTAGACACATTTATTAAGATGTACAAATTCTCTACATCTCGCTCTGCCATCCGAAATTGTATACCTGAATATTAATGGAGTCGTTTCAAATAACGACTCTTGCTCCAACTTTAAATTCAAGAACGACTCCGAATTATGTTTAAAAAAATATTGAAAAAAAACCTTCACTTGAAAAGATCTTTTTTCCATTCCTTCTAGGTACTAGAATCTAGTACATTAGTCATTATTTCAACCATCAATACGATGCAAAGTATTATTTTTAAATACACAGTCGAACTTGTTATAACGAGGAAGATGGAACCGACTGATTTTGTTCGTAATAAGCATTACTTGTTATATCAGAAAATATGTGTTTTTAAATGCTTAAAAACATACCCATCACATGAATACATACACGAAGTATCTGGAGCCCTCACTTAACACAAAAAGTCGCAATTCAAACAAAACTATACAATTATAATTTATTTAAACACATATTACATTTTTATATCAATCAATTCTTATAAAATTTAAGATTGATGCTCGTTTCATTATTTTCACTTTCACTTTTTTGCTCGGTATGCCCGAGAAGTAGCTCGTTATAGAAGTGTATAAATGTATGAAGATAACCATAAACTGAAATGCTTACGAATGTTTCCTCATTACATCCGAGATCGTAATAACCGAGTTCTCCTGTGCGTCTTTCTAATTAATACCTTATTGTATACCGTGTGAATTCCTTATTATATCAGTATTTTATCTCACTATCTCGAAAAAATAATTGAGCAATCTTCCCCATTTTTGTTGTGTTACAAAATATTGTTTATTCATTAAAGAGTTTAATTATTTTTAATGTGTTCGGATCTCTAATATTTTGTATAGAACTTGTAGGATAAAGGAGCGCCATTTTCAACGGAGCCGAAGCCTGACTTCGACTCCCACAGCCCTGCATTATTATTGAGTTTTAATCATTGTCGTTTAAACTTTGTGAAAGCCGCAAACAAGGTTCACCTTCGGAGAAACCAAGTTGAATAAGCAGTTACGCCACTGCCAACGTGACCCAATGTTTATTTTACCTCCATGTAAATATTAATTTCCAGTATCTACGGCGCTTTGTTGCCAGCGAAATGTTGTATACAATAAATAATAACAGAATCCCACGTGTTTGAATTTTGCCTTTCAGCAATTCTCTGTCCTCGATTCTCTCAAGCCTGGCTAGGGTTGCCAGATGCTATCCGCGTAGATGACATTTCCGCCATCCATTTAAAAAATTCTCATCTTTCAAAGAAACGAGAACCTAGATTATTATCGGCCACGTCACCGGTAAGTGACGAATAACCATTTCTCAACAGTTATATTGTTTTTAATGAATTCGATTAATGTGATGTTGATTCATGTCCGCTCTAAATTAGACAGTACGGCAGACATGCTCAACCTATTTCTTCTAATGGGCAGCATAAAAACAAATTATCATGTATTAGGGCCGCAGTGAAAAATTAAAATGTATGTACACTAAATCCTCTTTTATACAAGGGGATACATTTCATGTAAAACAGCTTTGCAAAAAATCTGTATAAAAAAGATTAATTGAATATAGATATATGAATAATGGGTTCCACTACATTCGACCGTGTTTTTTCGAAATCGTTCAAAAAATAAACCGTGCACAAAAAGGATTATGTGAACGTGTTTACAACAAATGTTTTATTTATATCTTATTCGAAAATTAATGCGATCTTTGTCCTTGTTAATTTTAAGCTAATTCACTTTTAAGGTGTTCACTGTCAATACTTGGTGGAATGGCATTATAAAAGATTTTTAGTACTTTTTAGATAATGCTCGCGATAATGCTCATTATCAGTTGATAATGCTCGCGAGGAGCGAAACCGGTCCTGATCAAATAAATTTTAAGTGGAAAGAGTACTAAAAATCTTTTATTATTTTTATTTAAGTTAATTCTTTAAAATTCGATTTAACATTTATATTATTTATTGATTTATATATTATGTTCAAATTACGTAAAAATATACAAAGCATATCTGAATTTGGTTTTTCAGAAGATATAATGATAAATTCTCTCTATCTTCCTTCATTCATAACTCAAAACAGTCGGTTTCGAATTAACGTCTGTTTCCAGTATACCGACTGTCCTCATTTTGTCATTTTTTTTATCTGCTAACCCTACCCACACTACCCACAGTCTCACTCCCAGCGTCTTGAAATAATGAATCACTTCTCGTATTGGGTTTTTGGTATATTCACCTTCCCACATTGTCGGTCGTTGCGTATATTTCTTTCGGAATCGGCATTATCATCATTGCCCCAATGCCTCGCTCATTATTCCACGGTAATGCGTTCATTCAATCAAGGCTTATTTTTCTCACGGTTCAATGGTCTGAACAAGTGACAGCGGCGCAATAATTTATTATTCAAAGCATTAATAACTCTTTATAATAACGTGTCATGGCGTGCTTAAATCTCTTGTCCTTTCTGTATTGAAAAGTGCAATGATCTTGTCGAGCTTAGTGTTTGGAATCAGCAAGAGAGCCTATATCAGCGTTCCTCAATCTTTTTTCACCTGCGGATCGGTAAAAAAAGGGAAAAAATGGTTTTCATGTAATATTTAAAAAAATTTATATTATTACAAATGGACATAACTATACAACTGTTTTCAGTTGACAATGCTCGCAATGAGCGAAACCGGTCCTGATCTTTTAAATAAAGTGGAATTAAGTACAAAGGAATATTGTATTTTTGATATTATAATGCCTTTCCACACAGTGAAAACAATTATGTATTATGTAATTATTGGTATATATAGATAGGGTTTTGCATCTGGGTTCACTATCAAAGAGCAAATATTTATGACTGTCGATTCTGAACGGTTGGGGAACACTGACCTATACAATTATTATGTTTATTTCAGTCAGTATATCTACTGCCGAAAAACGTTGACAAAAATCAACAAAAATGTAAATTTGGTCTTGGACAATAAGTCAAATGATTAATTAAATAACAATAATTAGCTAAAATGTTTACAGTTCAAAAAGGTTTAGTCTTCTAATCGTCTTTGGGTAGTTGTAGAAATAAGAAATATGTACAACTAAAAAAAGTTAATTTATTTCTGCAAATAATAACTGCCAACGGAATTGATATCGTATTCAAAAAATAAAATATACAATTGTACTAATTCCACTTTTATTTGAAAATAACAGTTTTCACTCATGACAAGTATTATCAACTGATACAATATTACACTGTTTTTATTTAAAACAAAATACAATTAATAGGGTGTAACAAACAATTTGTCCGGTCATATGGCGTAGCAGTTAGCGTTGTTAGCTTCCGTGCCGGATGTTACGGGTTCAAGTCCAAGTAATAGCGTTTTTTTCGGTCGATTTATCGATTTCTGTTGGAAGGCATGGGTGTTTGTGATGTCTAAAAATTCCCTCATACCCTTCCGATCCTTCAATATCTGGGCGTAGCGAGAGCGATTACATAACCATTAGTCCTTTACTAACCTTATCCTTCTATCCCTACTATTCTCTTTGGAAAAAGAGAGGTTAAGCCACTGAGTAACGAACGGTTCTCGTAGAAAAAGTTCTGTTGAGATACCTCCATTTGGTGGCCAAATGCAGACATGGCTAAAAACACAATTGCCATTAATAAGAATTTACAAATAAAGGTACAAAATATGAATAGCTGAAATTACAATGTTGATTAACTCTAAAACATAATTACAAAACTCATCAAATAATAATTTATCTAAAATGGAGACTAACGGTAAATTTGTCACGAGCGAAACAGGTCCTGATCATATTATATAAAAGCGGTATTAGTACATAGGTTCCCAACCTTTTTCGAGTGGCGACCCCTTTTTATAAAAGCCATGTGTCCCACGGCTCCGATGCAATTGAATAAGGCATTTTTTTCAATAAGGTAATTTTAGTTAACTAGTTTTAGTTTTGTTGTTCAAATCCAAAATTGAAAAAAGTTGGCCACCCCCAGAAAACCCGTTGCGATCCATAGGTTGGGAACCCGTGTATTAGTACAAATGAGTATTTTATTTTTTGAATGTGATGCCTTTCCACCGAGTATTGGCAGTGATAAGTTTATTGATTGTAGAATTTGTAATGAATTTCCATAACATATTTTTCGAAACCATCTTAAGTATCTATAATAGGTCCATTAATTCAATTGTGATTCAATTCATGTTCATATATGTATTATCTTTGACAGATGTACTGTTCAATCGTGAACACAAATGCAATTGTTATGTTTCTTTGATCCGTCACATTTCCTCGGCAGAGTCTGCCTCTCTCTCACTATCCGTGCACAGTTCCACTTATTAACAATTATCTGATGAATCCTAGTCAGGCGATGCTTTTCTTTCACTCGCGTGAGACGGCCAATTAAAATTAACTAGAGACAGTTATAAAGCCTAACAAAATTATTATGTTTGTGGTAATTATAACTTTTCTCTATCATTTATTTTTGCAATCGTTTTGTCACGGTTGCTTATGCACGCAGGGGTTATCTTTCTTGTCTTGCTTTTACACGGTTGCGTGATTTGGCGTGTCAAGTGTTTTCGTTCATTGCGCATATATACGCGTCTCTTTTTCCAGTTCATTTAGTTATTGGTTTTCCGAAAGCAGAACCATACTCGGACAACATCGCAACCAGTGGCGGCCGGTCAATGTGGCATTCGATCAATGCACCCCTTGTGTGTATGCAGGGGCGGTTATATTTCATGAAATAATATTCAAACATAACATTTATACCATTCACTCATTTTAATTTATTTTTCACGCCAGTATATTTGGTGACTAAAAGATGCAACAAAAATCATTGAGGTCAATGGGCTAACAGCTAGTTTTATATTAAAAACGAACTTCCATAAAGTCACCGCCAAATCCATCGAATAGGTATATGCCGAACATTCTTTTTATAAACTGGCCGGCAATAAATTATAGCCAAAAAACATGGATTTATATTTTTTTATTTTTGAATGCGGCACGTTTTCACTGACAGCACACAAACGTCCTTCGTTTTAATGTAATCAAATTATCTTGTTCTGATAAGTCATACTTATTGTGAACAAATCAACAAATCATCTGGTGGTTGTTATTAAGTCAGTGTGTAATGTCTTTTTTTCCGTGCCTCGTAATTATTTGACGCCCGTCAATATCCAAAACGCTTTAACGATTGGCCTTTTAAAAATAACCCGACTGCTCATTTCATTTTTATTTCTCTCATACTCGAAATATCTTTTCAGAGACTTCACGTTCCGTATATACAACGAACAGGGATATTAAATTCCGGGATTGTACGAATTCAATCCTAATCTTCCGGGATTAATAAATATATCTTACATTAAAATATAATATGAACCAGGGGTTCTTCGATGAATCAATGTCTTAATAATATTTGAGTGGGTCAAAAGTAAAGACAGAATTCTACCATGGAAGATGTAAATGTTGAAACACTCTATAAAATAAATAGTAATGAATTGAATGAATAGCTTGGAATTTTTGGAAATTAATAAATTCATATATGAAAGGAAGCATTAGTAAATACAATTTTAAATAAGGTAGATGGATCACCATTGTTGAATTTATTTCCATTGGGCTTTGTCACACCAGTGGCGGATCCAGAAATTCTCCCAAAAGAGGGCCATTCAATTTGAAAATAAACATTATACATAAATAATATTAGTAAAAACACAATAATCCTTTGTACTTCATTCCACTTTATTTAATATGTCAGGACCAGTTTCGCTCATTACGAGCATCGTCAACTGATAAGAAATATAATTTAACAGTGCTATTTATACAAAAATGAACAGAAGAATTCCCAAATTTTAATTATGTTTGTAATTACTTTCAATTCCCATTCTAAATTTATTAATCTGAGATGACTTTTTAATTATATGTTAGATGTGTTAAACATTTTAATTTTGTGCTATTTTAGAATCACTTTTAATGTAATTGGTATTTTCTTTTCGATGCCAATTGTTGTCTATAACTGTTCATTTTTGTATAAATAGCACTGTTAAATTATATTTCTTATCAGTTGACGATGCTCGTAATGAGCGAAACCGGTCCTGACATATTAAATAAAGTGGAATGAAGTACAAAGGAATATTGTGTTTTTACTAATATAATGCCTTTCCACCAAGTATTGACAGTGAACACCCTAAAAGTGAACATAAATAATACTTAAAAAATAGATGATTTCAGAAAATTATAAATATGTAAAAAATATCAACACATAATTAAGTACGTATTTTATATAACATAGCAAACTCCACAATTAAAGAACCCATTTCACAATAAAGTTTTAATAAATCAGAAACATGGAAAACAAATTCTCAAAGGAATACAGTAAAACCCCCATTTACACTAAAGTCGGGACAGTATTATTCGGGGTAGTGTAATTGGAGGAGTGAATCTCTTACAAAATTAGGGATTTGGTTTTTTCCGCAAAAAAAATGCAAAATAAGATTTCCCTTAGTTTTGCAAAAAAAAAAAATATGGACGAAATATTTAGTTACTAAGTGATGAAATGCAAAGCTCGCTAAAATCCAACACATAGACAGTCGTCCGGCTATACGTGTATAGCCTGACACGTCTTGAATACACAGACGCTAGCCAACATTTGACTGTATGCGCCGCACATACTACCGTCTCGTAGCAACGACAATGGAATGTGACAGTACAATTGGGGGATTGGCGGCGAATATTTCAAGCTAGCGCGTAATTCGGGGTAGTGAAATTGGGGGTTTCACTGCATTGTGTTTATATTAATATAATGCCTTTCCGCCAAGTATTGACAGTGAACACCCTAAAAGTGGTAAATAAATTCTCCTCAGTGAGAGAGGCATGTCCCGCCATAATTCATTCGACTATTAATTCATTTTGACCGGTTTCGGTAATAAACATCATTTCAACATCATCGAATAGATAGTAGTGTTTTCTGTTTATCAGCTGTTTTATTTCCGCCCTTTTTTATGAAAGCTTTCAAATCTTATAACACCAAAATAAAATCAACAAATTCAAGACCAACTATGTGAACTCTTCCTCGAAACGTCGTCACATTTTTTACTGTGTACGTAACATTATTATTTTTTATAATCCCGAGTATACCGGAATAGGCATATGCACCCGGGATCATTGCAATCCCTTGAATTATAACAACAGCTACAGCCGCAGAAATCTATAAACTCAATATATCATTTTTATACAGATCTGTTTTAAATCGGCGATCATTCATGCGGCAACGTTGTGGGAAATCAAGATTACTCCAAAAAGTTGATTGCTTTATCGAATGAAAAAAAATCAAAATTCTCTTCACTCGGTAGTTTAGTTATGCTAGTAAATACATATTTTTTCTACTGTCAAGTATTTTTTTTTAATCCATGTCGCTCCCAATGTAGAGCATATGGCCTCCCAACAAAAGTATGTAAACAGAGTTTTTTCTACGAGAACTGTTTGTTACTCAGTCGCTAAACCTCACTTTTTTTTTCAAATTGAGTAAGTAGTAGGTAATGAAGGATCAGATTAGAACAGGACTAGTGGTTAACTAATCGCTATTGCTACACCCAGTTATTAAAGAATTAGAACATAGGTTCCCAACCTTTTTCGGTTGGCGACCCCCCGAGGAATTTGAAATCCTCGATTTGCTATACTTTATCGTTATTTTGTTGTTCAAATCCAAAATCGAAAAAAGTTGGCGACCCCCCTGAAAACCCTTCGCGACCCCCAGGTTGGGAACCCGTGGATTAGAAGGATGGGAGGAGAGGAAATTATGTGAATTGACATCGCAAACACCCAGTCTTCGATCACAAATTTGAATTTAATAATTCTCAAATTCACTGCGATCTTACTGGGAATCGAACCCAGACCTGCGTGATCTATTACCAACTGAGCCACAGCAGGCGATTAAGTACTATGGATGATTTATTCTGATTTGTTCAGCTTACCATGGGTCGATCAGATTGGTGCGATGCGTGCAATAGTCTTAATAATATCGCCTAGTTGGATTCTTTCGCTGAAGCGCAAGATTTGTGATAAAGTTATGATCAAGTCGATACTTAATATAAAAAAATTAACACTGTACTAATTTCATATTTATTACTTAGGATAAACACCGGTTTCCCTCACGAACATTTTCAACTGATATAAAAGTACGGGCTATCTATCCTAAGTCTGTGTACCTAAATGCATGTATAATTGCATCGCTTGAAAATGCTCGCGATGGGTGAAACTGGTTCTGGTCCTGATAAATTTATGTGGAATTAGTATGAAAGATCACTTTTAAGTTGTTTATTGACAATACTTGGTGGAGATCAATTATATTAATCAATTAAAGCACTTATGCAAATGCTCGTCGTAAGCGAAATCGGTCCTGGTCATATTATAAAATAAATATGGAGTTAGTCCAGAATAGTGCTTTATTTTTTATGTATTGTCTTTTCACCATGTATTGACATTCGACACTTTAAAAGTGATGAATATGATTTTTTTAAATTTTGGGCATTGATAATTAGTAATCTCATGATCTTTAAAAAATATTATAAATACAAATATTTAAAAAAAAAAATGAAATGCTACGTCTAGGTTATGGCGATAATGTGTTTCGCAGTTATATTATAGACACCTGAAAATAAAAGCTTAGATAAGTTATGTGATACAGCAGTTCTTCCCAAACTGGGGGCCGCCGCAGAACATGTTTTTCAGATTTAGAGAGCCGTTGTATGAAAAAATTTCGAAAGCACTGTGATACAAGATGCGGATCGCGGTGTCACGACTTTCTGGTATCTTTCATTTTGTATATGCATAAAATTAACTTTGTATCAAACTTTTCCAATTGTCCACGTGGACATTATTTGCTTCTACGTTTGACCTTGGGTCTCACGCACTCAATTTCTACCATCGCGGAGCCTGTCTGCCGACCATGAGATTGATAGGCTAGTCAATCTATCAAAGAATTTCTAAAGAGTATTTTTTTGCCCGTTGCCCTTTTTAAGAGCGATTACGAGACCGAAAGTAAAATTTAAGCATAGCGATTCAATTACATTACCCGTAAGGGGTTTTTCTTCCGTATTTTATTCCCAATAAAAAAATAGTTGGCAAAACATTTTTAATACCGTGGCTGTGGAGTCGTTAAGAAAAACCCACGACTTCGATTTACAAAAGATGCAATTTTTATTACAGTTGTATATTTTTTAATATATAATTAATTACAAGTAATAATAGTAAATATGTATTGGTGTACAACTTTGCGTCCGCCGCTTTCCTCTAGGTAGCTTTAGCTGTAAGTAGTGGATCAAAAGAAATAGATCATGCAATAAACTTGGGCTTCTGTCAACATAACTCCATAGAAACATTAGTCGATTTGTATCTGCATCATAAAGTTATTCTCGATTGAAAATGACAGTTTACGAGCCAAATTCTCGTCATTTGCGGGAGGTTTTCATATTCAGCTTCAATATCGACTATGGAAAGGAAAAAGGACGTTGCCCACAGTTTTTTCAAAACAGAATTTTTTTCAATAATCACGATGTATGTATGATACAGGTTCTACCAAAAGGATGTAAGGTAAAAATGATAAATTAGTATCTAAATTTAACTTTTAAGCTTGAAAAAAGATGGGCTGTAAAAATTGCAACCGGTAAAAAAGACTTAAAAAAAGGTTTTTCTTCCACGATGTATAATATTAAAATTTTATAAGTTTCTGTGCACTAAAAGTACTTGTATATTTCATAATTTGTCTTTGTCCAAAATAATCAAAAAATGTTTTTTTGTGCCTCCTGTAAAATTGATTATGTGTGCGTTACGTCGTTTTTCCTTTCCACAGTCGATTCGAAGAAATAAAAAGTATTGAAAGGAATTAACAAATTACATCTTTTTATTCCATTTTGTTTTGTATAAATAACACTGATAAATTGTATTTCTTACCCGTATTGATAATGCTTGTTATGAGTGAAATCGGTACTGATCTTGCTAAATAAAAGCGGACATACTACTAATGAGTACAGCCTATCCTGTTTTTATGCGATTTCGAAGTTATGCGGTTTTCTATATATTTATATTTTACGATATAATTATAAAAATGTTAAATATTACATCGAGAGCATGTATCGTTGTATTTTGGATGGAGTAGAGAATGAATCATAAACACAACCGACATTTAGAAAAAAACGATTTTGGAATGTTTAAATCATGTTGCATCTGCCATCGCTGAATTAAGCTCACCTTCTTGGATATGTTACAGTTGATGAAACCATTGAAACATCGGTAATATCAGCTGAAATGATTACTTAAGCACATGAACTTGGCGGTGAATATTTTTAAATATTTTCACGCCGTGTTTTTACCTTAATTTTCAAACACTGCGATTTAGTGTATATTTTAACTCGCAGATTCAAAGTTCTACAAAAAGTCCCACATTTTATATGGAAGTAAAGTTTTTTTTATGCGATTTTGGGTATATTTATACTCGCTGTTTCAAAGTTATGCGGATTTTAAAATTCATGGAATGCATCTTCACTTTTTGTATGGAAGTCATGTCTTTTTTTGTGCGTTTTTTTTTAATGCGATATTTCGTGGAATGCATCTACCGCATAAAAACAGGATTGACTGTATTGCCTTTCCACCAAGTATTGAAAGTGAACATTCTAAAGGTGATCTACTTCAATACATATAAAATAGTACCTATTTGTTGGAAAATGTCAACATCCGAAGCAATATTGTTAAAAACTGTTTAATCGAGAGTTAAATTTTCCTAAAATTCGTAATGTTTTGTAATTTAACCTTTCACTTGGGAAAGGTTGTGTTAGGAAATGTAACATCTTCAAAACTTGTTTATTCAGATAATAATAATATTGAATTTCGATTTCATTATTTAAAAAAAAATGTATTTGTTATCAAACTCTCTTTGTTTTGTTACGATAAATAAACAAACAAACATGAGGTATATCCTGCGTGCGGTCAAATGGACAGATAGCCGACCGCACTAATCTGCTCGTGTAGCAGGGCGAACCTTGTCATATCCTTTGATTATATCTTACGGTTTGACATGGTTATTGAATGCCCATTATTGAATGCCCACATCTGCATCACATTTCGACACACTTTTTATTTATTTATTTACCGAAAAGACATTATTATTCGCAACAGAATTGAAAACAATTTTTTATTTTATTTTTTGTCAGTCAAGTTTCGTAATTTGCGGTATTCTATAAATGAGAGATGACAGGTATTAACGTTACACTTAAGAGCTTTCAAACGATATAAAATTACATACCGTAACAAAAGTTTATTTAGTGCAACATGAGGCATTACAATAATTACAATTACAAAAAACACAATACCTATTCCTTTGTACTTGTATCCACTTTTATCTACTTTAAGATGACGAGCATTATCAACTGATGATGATGCCGTCATAATAGGTTGATAATGCTGTTGTATCAGTAGTGTAAGTGTCGGGTCCTGTGGCGCAACGGTAAGCGTTGTTGGCTTCCGAGCCAGATCTCACGGGCTCGAGTCCCAGCACGAACAGATTTATCGGTTTCTGTTAAAAGGCATGGGTGTTTGTGATTAGGGTATCCAATCCCGGGATTAGGCTCACCAAGGAATTTGAAATCATCAATTTGGTATATTCTTCCCCGGTTTGTCTCAGAAACTCGTTTTTTTAAAACTCACCGAGGAATACGAAATCCTCAATTTGCTAGATTTTTTTAGCTCATGCAATTCCAAAATCGTATCAATTTTCGGGATTTGCTAAAAAATTCTCCATTCCGAAATCCGAAATATTTCGTCTTTATTTAGAAAGGTCAGGACTGGTTCAGGATCAGGATAAACTGACAACGCTCACCATAGTGAAACCGGTCTTAACCTTTTTAAATAAAGTGGAAATAAAGTACAATGGAATAATGTTTTTTTTTTTATCAACACTTCCATGCCCATGATGCAATCGTAAATAGTTGAGCCATTAAGACATTCAATATTTCTCTTAATATTGTCAATAAGTATTTATTATTGTAGGTATTCTAGCATATATACATTTTTAACATTATTTTTAAGCTGCTAACTTAGGTTTAAATACTGTCAATAAACAGTGAAACTGAGATGCCATCATGGCAGGGAACCTGATTTTTTAAGATGGCATGTTACGGGTTAATATAAGACGAAGATCTGACTGAGTACGTACCGTGTATATGTGAATATTTATAATTTATTGAGAATTAACCTATTGCTGTGTTCATTAATTATGGGATATTTCGTTTTTTTTTTACTGACGTTCGTGTATTTTCTCATCAGCTCATTGTTCATGTTATCCGTTACTAATTTTTTTCTTTTTCTTGTTTCAGGTAAACATCTTTTTCGTCTTGCAACGTTATACCTACATCCGTTTCTTTTGAGGAGCGAGGGCCATGAGCGATTTGTCTGTGAACATCGCCTACATTGGTAACATGACATTGCTTTAGTATTACTTATTATGTACAATTATACATTTCACTAGAACTCCAAATATTTAAATTGGTAAAAACTAGATTATTTTTTTTTTTTATTCTCCGAATTAGTTAAGATATTTTGTTTTAATATTTTCGATGGATGCGGTGGTAACTTGTGATATTTCATTTTATTAATATGTCGCCTTGGAGGATACGCTTTGACTAGGGCATCCGATCCCGGACCCTCTTTGTGACGCCGAGATTTCGGGATTCACAAGTATTCGTATCCCGGGATTGATCATACACCATAAATTCCCGGAAAAAAATAGGGATGTTGGTTTTCGGGATCCCGGGATCGATCACTGGAGAAAAAGTGAGAAATTGAGAGATTTTAATATTATGTATAAAATAAAATGAAACACCTCAAAAAATTTTGCTCGCTGGCATATTTAAAAAAAACCTATTAATTTACGGATTTCACAAAATGAAAGAAATGTGAGTCGTTTTTTTAGCTTGCTGACGGATTTGATTTTTTTTGACTGATTAGCAAGCAAAAAAATGCGAGCATTTATTTATTCTTTTTTTTTTGCCACGAATAAATAACTTTTGCCGCCTGTGTGGTCGAGTGGTCAAAGCCGTTGGCTACGGAGGGCCCGGGCTCAAATCCCGGTGCGGACAATTTTATAAATTGATTTTTCAATCGATTTATGAATTTCAGTTCAAAGGCATGGATGTATGTGATGTCTTGAATTCCCCACTCCCACCCATCCCATCCTATGAACGGGGTTTAACGAGTGCGATTAGCTTTCCACTAATCCTGTCTTAGCCCTATCCTCCTATCCCAACTCTCTTTGGAAAATAAGAGGTTGAGCAACTGAGTAACAAGCAGTTGTCGCAGAAACACTTCTGTTGAGATAAATTCCATTAGGAGTCCATATGCTCCACATTGGGAGCGGACATGGTTTAAAAAAAAAAAAACTTGGAACGCAATTGACTTGATGGATGGACTTCGAAATATGTAAATATACATATATATACAGCAGAACATGTTTTTTCCTTGAATATATAAGCTGTTAAAATCTATCGTTCTGCATTTATTACTAAAAACTGCTGATTTTTGACTTGGCGCCTTCTGGTACAATTTATTCATGTTTTTTCATTAATTTATAGATGTTCAACAAGCACCACTTTTAATTCCAATAAAAAAAAAAGTGGTGCTTGTTGAACATCTCAAATTGAAATTCTCATAATCATGGATATTCTACGCCGACTTAAAGTGAGCTAATTTCGCAAAGATAACAAGCGACACGGCGATGGTGCGTCGCGCGTGTTTACAATTTTCAGTATCACATGATACTGTTTTCCGGGTCATCCAGGGGCTTTTTCATTGCTCACGATTTTAAACTTTGGCTCGTGTCCAAACGTTTTTTCACACCACCAACTAACTACCGACACCTGTTGTGTTTACCAGCGGTCGCCTACCGGTGGTCTGTCAGAAAATATTCGTGATCCGTGGATTTTTCCCGTGTACACTAATTAACTATTTTTTGCCAGAATTTTGTGTGATAAATTCCTTTTTTTAATTTGAATCGTTCAAATTATGTGCATTCACACACGTTTTGTTACAAACGACCCGGGTTTCGCCTTTCGGTATCTTCAGGCGTTCATGTGCACGGATAAACTTGAACTGACGCTTAGTAAATGAATGTACCGTGTTTAAATAAGAAATAAATGTATCACTAAGTTTCAAGGCATTGCTGGTGAAAAGGATTAACCCATGTGAATGCCTACAGATTTGAATGGTGGATAATCTTAAGAATCAAACAAATCGCCATCAACAATGGATACGATATGTCTCTTATAGACAATCTTTTATCAAAAAAACAAACTAAACTTGCAGAAAAAATGTTATTTCAAGGTACATTGTCAAAGGACATAGATCATACTAGGTATTGGCGTAGAATCATTTATTTAGGAAATACTAGTCTTAAAATTAAAAAACAACTAGCTGATAGTGTTAGACCAGCCTTTTACTGTAAAAGCTCTTTAGGCAAATTATTAGTTAACAATAAAGATAAAATACATTACCTAAATAAATCTGGAATTTATAGATTACAATGCTCTTGTTGTAATAAATTTTATATCGGCAAAACAGAGAGGACTTTAAAAATCAGGGTATTAGAGCATATGGCAGCCTTTAGACTGAAAAAAGACACGTCTACTTTTGCTAATCACTTAATTTCGGAAGGACACGTGTTCAATCAGGAACAAGGGATAAAAATGTTACACCCAAATACGGACAGTCATAAGCTCTTTTTCCAGGAAATTTTAGAAATTAATAGGGCACAGTTACATAGTCTTCCGATTTTGAACGAGATATTAAACCTTCCTGGGTCTCCACTTCTATACCCTATATAAATAATATCATAAATAATATCATAAAACCTTTGCCGACAAACAAATAAATATAATTCTAAAAACCACTCACTACTCAAATCTTTGGGAATTCCCATGAGCTTACCCTTTTTCGCCAGCGATGGCTTTAGACTCAGTGATACATTTATTTAATATATAAACACGAAACATCCATTTACTAAGCGTCAGTTCAAGTTCATCCGTGCGCTTGAACTCCTGAAGATGCCGAAAGGCGAAACCCGGGTCGTTAGTGACAAAATCTGTGGGAGTGTACATAATTTGAATGATTCAAACTTAAGAATAATATTTATTTTTGTTTGTCGGAGAAATTTTATAACTATATTTACTCACATATAGGGTATACGAGTGGGAAATTTGGCAAATTTACCTGCTCATTCAAAATCGGTGCACTGTTTATGTCGGTTCGTTAGAGACAAAACTTGTGTGAATGTCTATCAAGCACCTTCGGTCGAAATCTTAAATGATAAATTTCTGTTGATTGTAGAAAATGTTGATAAAAAAACGTTGCTTCCTCCAACAGATTCATGCTTGAAATAATATTGTATCAGACATTTACAGTCACATTTTTTGATAATGCAAATAAGCACATAAATAAAAAACTTTGATTTTACAATGTTAGAAAACAAAACAAATACTTACTAGTTAAATACCAGAATTACAAAAAAAAATCGAACATCCATATTGAAATATCTGTACACTATTTGTAATAAAACAAGTTGAATTTGGATTCAACCTGTTTTCTTCCATTCTGTATATATACGGCATTAGGGCATCTAATCCCGGACCCTTTTTGTAATACCGCGACTTCGGGATTCACATTTTTTTCCAATCCCGGGACCCCGAGATTGAACATTCACCATATCGTGAAGAAATTCGAGATTTGGGATTGAAAGATTGTGGTCGCTGGCAGACATTTTTGGTCGTCGATTTCCAAATCCCGGGAAATTTCGGACTTAGACCCTTTTTAGGCTCTCACGCGGATTTAATCCTGAAATCCCGGGATTCCGGGAATGGAAGCCCTATACGGGATCAAAAGTATGAACCCCACACGCCCGCTGTGTATATATCATATAAGCCACACCCGATATTCGGCATTTAAATTATTATTCAAATAATGTTGTATCGTATTTTCATGGTATTGCCGTAAAATTATATTTTGAATATTATAACCCTGCATAATTTATGAGCGTGAGGGAATGCTTCCCGTTTGTGAGCTGGTCAGGGAAAGGGTCTAAAATAAAAGTAGCAGTGGGTCATAAATCCAAAGGGTTGGCGGCCTCTGGTGTATAGATAGATATAGAAGATAAATATAGTTGCACTGCTCTGTCCTCGGTCCGCGAGTACCCAGAACCAATAATACACAAGTAATAATAAACGTGAAATAAAACAAAGAATAGGTATTCTAAATATATCAATATTATATTTGAAAGAGTTGCGAGTTTATTTTGAAAATGAGATTGGCAACCAATATCGAAAACAACTGATGTGAACTATGATATGATAAAAAAGGTTCAAGGGAATGATTTCAAATTTATCTTTGAAGGGATCGTCGAACTACAACTTAGCACAGCGATCTGCAAAATGTGGTCCGCGGAAAAATCTGACATTATTTTAATTTTCTTATCCAGAAAAAAATCCTAGACATGGTAATACGTGGATAGTAGATCCGTTTGAGAGCGAATATTCAAGATACTAATTTATGCGTCAAGATAAAAGAAAGCCTCATCGATCTTTCATCCGATAACACTCAAAGATAAATTTCATTCATCCTCATCAATACCTCAGTTTTGGCTTTCTATTACAGTGAATACCTTTTGCTTATTGATGAGAAGATGACAATTCTAATTCTCCACAGCATATTTGTGCTAAAATGCTTTTTCACCTGTCACTCACTCACAGCAATCAAAACACGGTATCGATCTTGGCTTGAAATATATTCAGTTCTCCGTCGTGCAGTTACATCGTTGAAGCCAAGTATAAATTGTATCATTTTAAGCAGTAGCGGCCGGTCAATGTGGCATTTGATCAATGCACCCCTTTTATATGCAGGGGCGGCTATATTTCATGAAATATTATTCAAAAATAACATTCATACCATTTCCTCATTTTATATTCAATAAAATAAAATATAATTTTAAATAAAATAAAATATTTTTTTCTAAAATATTTATTATATATATGAAGAATTTAAAATGAGTGAATGGTATAAATGTTATGTTTGAATATTATTTAATGAAATATAAGCGCCCTTCCATATATGTACAAGGGCAGCATTGATCGAATGCAACATTGACCGGCCGCCACTGATTTTAAATATCTAGTAACATCCATCACATAAAAAAATAATACAACTTTTATTTAATTATAATTAGGGGTTTTATTTTATAAACAAGGCGCATTTTAGACGCATTTGATCACTTTCATTTCAAAATATAATATTTAACACAAACGTCATGTTAATGGTCCGCTCGATTAAAATTGTGAATTTAGTGGTCCGTGCGCCCAAAAAGTTTGCCGACCGCTGACTTAGCAGACATAATATTCAAAAATTACATTATTTGAAAGAGAGCGAATCCAAAAGAGTTATTCTGTGCTGTCTTTTATTCCAATACGAAATCTCGATATCGAATCCATAATTCTTTTTTTATTGCTGTGCCATGTTAAATAATATAATAAAAATGTTCTGATCAGTTGATAATGCTTGTCATAAGCGAATCCGGTCCTGATCTTATTAAAATAAAGTATTAATAAAATAACGTAGATTATTCCGCATATTGTGCTACAAACTGTGACACGTGTTTCGCCTCTTTCATAGGCATCCTCAGACAGACTTACTTTCATAAATGCTTGCTTAAGTGCGAATGATTGTAATTTTACTATTCTGATATATTATAATAAAAGTCAAATAAATTAGGGAGGCAAGGAGGGGATGATAGAAAAACAAACAAACAATAATGGTAATACAAATGACATTTGCATTAAGAAATGATGATCCAACTCATTAGTTAATTATTAAACACTATAAATTTGCCTCATGTATACCATGGTAATCAGTATAAACTCGTGTACTAAATATAGCTACTGAAACGGCTTTCTCTGCCGAGATGTTTGAGTTGTGATACAGCTCAGTTCTAGCCTACTGATTGATATATGTATGTATGTATGTATATGTCTGTCTAGTCCTAGACCAGTGGTTCCCAAAGTGGTTCCTACAGACCCCCAGGGGTCCTTGAGGCCGCTCAGGGGGTCCGTGGCCGGTCAACATTAATTTGGGTGTGTTATTTCCTTTGGGAGTTATTTCACTTGGGGGTCCGTGGTAATTTTTTTCTCCATGAAGGGGTCCGTGAGCATAATACGTTTGGGAATCACTGTCCTAGACCTTTTAGTTCTTTAGTTCTAGTACTAAAATACTATGCTACTTTTTCACATTTTCAGATTTCGACTGAAGGCGCTTGGTGAAATTTCAATATTAAATTTGAATCGTTCAAATTATGTAAATTTTCACAGATTTTGTCACTAACGACCCAGGTTTCGCCTTTCGGCATCTTCAGGCGTTCAAGTGCACGGGTGAACTTGAACTGACAGTTCATCCGTGCACTTGAACGCCTGAAGATGCAGAAAGGCGAAACCCGGGTCGTTAGTGACAAAATCCGTGAAAATGTACATAATTTGAACGATTCAAATCTACCTTTTCACCTTAATACATTGAAATTCTACCAAGTAAATGTCATTTCAATAAATATGTTAAATAGTCTTAAACGATACGAACTGCTATCGCATACATTCAGACAGCCAAAAGATTTGCCCAACCCTTCCATACATCCTTGCTGTGCTTATACTTGTTTCAAAGGGCAGGCGCAAGGTCGTGCCATCCCCGTCGGCTCACAGCACCACCCTTGCAGAGTTCGCAATTTGATCGGCATGTTTTATTGCCAAGTTTCATTTCATTTGGAGACCACTATAGCATAAGAAACAATATTATCTATCCCCTCATTCTATTATTTAGCCGAATAATTGGAAACGTTCCGCCTGGGCGAAGGAGTCTTTCGCGGTTCACCTCACAAATAATAACAATAATATTTCCCATCATACCGAGGTCCGCGGTATGAGAATTGATATTAAAAAAAAAGTATATTTAATACCGGGATATCTTTTCTCCGCTCTGTCCTCTAATTACTTTCGCTACGGCGGATATAGACGACCCCACCCTCCCCCTTTTTACGGATCGATTTATACCAATATAATTGAGTTCATATAGAAGACATTTTGTGTCGATGGCCTTCTTTTTCTGATGTCTTGAAATTATATAGGCCACCGTTTCCCAAACTTTTTCTTCAGTGGAACTCTTCGCAAATCCTATTTTTTTTCATAAAACTCCTTGTTTATTTAGTTGTGTCTGTTATATCAAATATAATATATCATTAACCGAGTACCGAATCGTCGATAGTAGGAACGAGAAGCGGTGGGATACAAAGTGACCAAAGCCATATTTGTGTAATATTTGCACTGAATTGATTTAGCGAATGGTTGAAAAACAACTTTTTGTTAGAGAAAAACATTGTAAATTTTATTATGATTACATATAATTTAAGATTTCGACTGAAGGTGCTTAGTGGAGTTTCAATACTAAATTTGAATCGCTCAAATTATGTACATTTGTTTCATATATAAACACCATACATTTATTTACCAAGCGTTCACTTCAAGTGCATTTGAACGCCTGAAGATGCCGAAAGGCTTAACCCGGGTCGTTAGTGATAAAATTTGTGTAAATGTACATAATTTGAACGATTCAAATTAACGATAAAATAATACTATTTATCACCATTTGATTTTATATACGGGGAATTTCTATGAGGGACTGGACATAAATCGCTCACATCACTACGTTTTGTTTGTTATTACTCTCTTGTGTTGTTGAATTTCTTTGTTGTAATGAAATACGTTATCGGATTCTGTGTTTTTGTTTCTGATCGTGTTTGAACAAATGATTCGTGTAAAAATATAATAATAGTTATTTTTAGTGGACCGTGTTATTTCAAAATCGTGTAAAAAAGTGTGTACTATCGTACGAACGCCCAAAAGAACGTTGACCATCGTTCCAGCTGCAGGTGACCTCAAACTTTTCTGTCCATTAAATTTTCAGTCATAATTACGTAACATTTTTTCGTAGATATGAATCTACGCAACATAATATTTAAATACATTCAAACTAGCTTTGAGATACGAATTTATAATGTTAAATTTACAATATGTTTCTTAGTTTATTACTGAATAACTCAATATTTATGAGCAGTGGAGTCATAGCTGGCGGAATCGGTGTTGGTAAATTTTACCTTACAATAGAAATAGGCCATTTCTATTCATAGTTTATGACTCGCCTGGCGATTTATGCTTTTGACTGCCTACTTAACGTTCCTTGAATTCAGAAGACCGAATTCGCAGGTGGAAAACATTTACCTCACGCACGAACACACCGAACTTTAAGTGTAAAGCAATAATCCAGGTGTACACCGGATTACCATCTGAAACTACACGTGGTATTAATCAAATTAATTGACTTAGCATTTAAAAATATTTACACTTAACACAGAAACAAAAAACACGAGCGGAACGGATTTCCTATAATAAACAAAAGGCTTTATTAGATCCTAAAACATTAGGCAGGCGAGCATTCTACCACATGTCGGGTCCATGGCACAGTGGTTAATGCCGTTGGCTCCCGTTCCGGATATCATGGATTCGAATATCAGTACGAACAGCATTTTTTTAACCGATTTATTGATTTCTGTTCGAAGGCATGGATCTTCATATTCCAATGTGCATATTTTTTGTCAGGTATTTTTTTATTCCGATTCCAATATGCTGTACCTTTGATATGTATATATCGACTGTGCAAAGGAAAAAGGACGTAACCACGCATACCAAATTATACAGGCACAATAAAGTGTTTTGATGATTTTGGGCCAAATGCAAATTATGAAATATACACAACCTTAAGGTGGACCGAGACATCTAAACTGGTGTTTAATTGACATTATCCAATATTAATAAAAGTAATTGTCTAGGAAAAACCTTTTTTTCAGTCTTTTTTCTTGGTTTAAATTTTCACATCTAATCTTTTTTTTTCAAACTTAAAAGCTAAATTTAGATACATACTAATTCGGCATTTGCACATTGATAAGTTTGATACATTGTAATTATCGAAAAAAAGCTGTCTTGTAAAAACATTACGTTTGTGGGTTACGTCCTTTTTCCTTTCCAGAGTCGAATTGTATAACTATACGATTGCATCAGGCAACAGCTAACAAGGAGCAGGAGTGTCTGATGCAGTATGCTTTCAGGTTTGAACCTGTCGAGTGAGCCGTGTTTGTTTTTGTTACATTCAACATGCATGTCATTTGACATTTTTTTTTTTTTTTACCATGTCCGCTCCCAATGTAGAGCATACGGACTCCTAATGGAGTTTATCTCAACAGAAGTGTATCTACGAGAACTGCTTACTCAGTTGCTCAACCTCTCTTCTTCCAAAGAGAGTAGGGAATAGAAGGAAAGGGCTAGGACAGGACTAGTGGTTAGCTAATCGCCCTCGGTACGCCCCATTCATATGATATGATGGGTGGGAGGGAGGAATTCAAGACATCACATACATCCATGCCTTTGAACAGAAATTCATAAATCGATTAAAAATCAATTTATAAAACTGTCCGTATTTGGATTCGAACCCGTGACCTCCGTAGCGTTAGCCAACGACGTTGACCACTCGACCACACAGGCGGCAAAATGACAAAATTACTTAAAAACAAATCCTATATTAGATAATAAAGCATTTGGCTGGCTGATGAATAAATAAGAAATTCTTTTTGACATTTATTAGATATTTTCTGACATAGAACCTATTATATATTTCATTTGTTACAGCTTTGCCTTTCTGTTTGTTCTTCGTCGTATCAGTTTTGTGAATTTTATCAAAGACACTGTTTATTCTTTATTCAGGCTCCAATTTGTTTTTCTGTTTGCAATATTGTTCTCATACAATTTCAAGCAATGCCTTCCGGAATAATTTTTAAATAGTATCCAAAAAAAAAATTCTTTATTCGACTTTAGTCTAATGTGTCATAAAAATCTTCTTTCATCAAATCAAATCAGCTTTTGGAATCACTTCTTATAATAATAATTAACTATTTTTATTTTTAACTAATTTAGTTTTGTTTTAATTGATTATACAGTATGTTGAAAACTCCAAATGCAATTTACTCAGAACAAGACCTTTTTTTTTGCGATTACTGGCAGTGCTGTTTAAGGGGTGCGATATGTTTTTAATTCTCAAATAGAAACAACAAAAATATTTTTTTTTGTTCTCTGTCAATTCTTGGCGTAAAGCGATTTTTTTTTCAACCATGTCCCCTCCCAATGTTGAGCATATGGACTCCTAATGGAGTTTATCTCAACAGAAGTGTTTCTACGAGAACTGCTTGTTACTCAGTTGCTCAACCTCTCATTTTCAAAAGTAGAGAGTAGGGATAGAATGATAGGTCTAGGACAGGACTAGTTGCAAGCTAATCGCTCTCGATTAGCCCCGTTCATAGTATAGGATGGGTGGGGGTGGGGAATTGAAGACATCACACACATCCATGCTTACGAACAGAAATTCATAAATCGATTGAAAAATCAATTTATAAAACTGTCCGCACCGGGATTTAAACCCGTGTCCTTCATTACCGAAGCCAACGACGTTGACCACTCGACCACACAGGCGGCTGAAAGTGCATAGTTACATAGTGCATTAAAAAGCAATTTTAACGAAATATACTTTTAAACACCATGAATGAATACAACCCCAGTACAAGTTCCACAGAATATAGTGTTTTGAACCATGGTCTTGATTTCGTCGTATATCATAAAAGAGATGTAGATATTACAAAAGGAAGACACTCAGTCGATTCTAAAAAGAGGTTAGATGGTAAACTACATCTTCTTACGCCCCAAGAAGTTAAAAAGTGCCGTGAATGCGTAGTTTGTTCGAATAAAAAACAACGAAAAAGGACATTATTTTTGTAAAACTTGCGATGTCAGGCTGGCGATGTGTGTGGGAATATGCTTTGAAAAATACCATACATTGAAAAAACATAATGTCAATAAATAGTGTTGACGTCGCGATAATATGTGTAAATATTGTAGAATAATATAATAGACTGTATAAGATGTGCCGCCTGTGTGGTCAACGTCGTTAGCTTCGGCTACGGAGGTCCCTGGTTCGAATCCCGGTACGGACAGTTTTATAAATGGTTTTGTCAACCGATTCATCAATTTCTGTTCGACGACATGGATGTATGTGATGTCTTGAATTCCAGACTTCCACTCATCCTATCCTATGAACGGGGCGTATCGAGAGCGATTAGCTAACCACTAGTCCTGTCCTAGCCCTATCTTTCTATTCCTACTCTCTTTAGTAAAAGAGAGGTTGAGCAACTGAGTAACAAGCAGTTCTCGTAGAAACACATATGTTGAGATAAACTCCATTAGGAGTCCATATGCTCCACATTGGGAGCGGATATGGTTTAAAAAATATATAAGATTAAGTTTCAAAAACATTGTGTACCTGAAAAAGTTAACTTATCATATGTGCATACCTCCTGGAATAATCAGCTTTTGTTTTCAACGTTGATTTCAAGTAACAAAATATTGATCAATAATAATAAACTGTCACCAGTGAACTTTTATTAATAAAAACACAATAATCCTTTGTACTTCATTCCACTTTATTTAATATGTCAGGACCGGTTTCGCTCATTACGAGCATCGTCAACTGATAAGAAATATAATTTAACAGTGCAATTAGCACAGTATAATTTAACTGTTCATTTTTGTATAAATAGCACTGTTAAATTATATTTCTTATCAGTTGACGATGCTCGTAATGAGCGAAACCGGTCCTGACATATTAAATAAAGTGGAATGAAGTACAAAGGATTATTGTGTTTTTATTAATATAATGCCTTTCCACCAAGTATTGACAGTGAACACCCTAAAAGTGAACTTTTAACTCTCGCGGCTCGGAGACTAGAAAAATACTTCTCTGCCGATGGGGGTCGTTTAGGGACCCCAGTGGTTTCCTCATTATTGGCCTTATTCTTATGAATTTCAAAAAAAATGGTTTCGTGTTTTTTTAATAAATAATCATATTTTAAGTTGCGCGTAAAAAAGACGTCATTCCAATACAAATATTAATTTGCAACTGACGCGTTCAGCGATTTCAGCCTAGTAAGTTATCTTACGAACGATCGCTGATAAGCGGGCGCTTATCTCGTTATCGCGTATTTATATAAACTACAAAATGTCAAAAAAACTATGATATAAGAATACCTTAATTATAAACATTGTATCACCCATATTAAAATAGATATTTAAGAAAATGTGGGTATTGGGGTCGCATTTCTTGAGCTTAGAACCGGAAAAGTTAACAGGGATAAGCACGATAAACCTATTAGCTGTACGCAATCAAAAAAATTAGCATACTGATAATAGTATGGGCTTTTAGAATCAATGCCATTTTGCACGTACTCTGGTGTTCCGCAGGGTTCAAACCTGGGGCCATTGCTGTTCACTATTTTCATAAATGATATAGCAAGCGTTATTAAAAATTCTATGTTCTTGTTATTCGCTGATGATTTGAAACTTTTTTTGAAGGTTGTCACCTTAGATGATTGTCATCGTCTTCAGTCTGATATAGATAATATAATAGATTGGGGGCGGTGTAACAAACTCGATTTCAATATTGATAAATGCAATCTTTTATCCTTTACAAGAGGGTCGCGAGTGTTATTTTTCCGTTATTCAATGAATGGCCGAATTCTCTCGCGAATTTCATCAGTCAGAGATCTTGGCGTACAATTTGAGAGCAAACTAACATTCAATAATCACATTAAGATTACTTGCAAGAAAGCATTACAAATGTTGGGCTTTATCATCCGTACCACCAGAGTCTTTTCGGGAGTTAAAGTTCTAATATTAATGTACAACGCTTTGGTTCGAAGCAGACTTGAGAGTGGGTCAATTGTTTGGGCCCCAAGATGCTCGAAATATACCCTTATGGTGGAGAAGATTCAGAAGAAATTTTTGAGACTTCTCTATATGAGGGTGTATGGATATTACCCATGGCTTTATCCAACTGACTTTCTCTTAGGCATGCTTAACTTCAATAGTTTGAATGTTCGAAGAGAAATGTATCTGGCCATATATTTCTTTCGACTTATACGTGGCCAAAATGAGAATTCCACCATTCTTGAGAATGTGAATCTAAATGTTCCTGATTATTTTTTGAGAAATCGTGGACATGAATTGTTTGTTCTCCCAAGGTGTAGAACCAGCCTGCCAATGGGGATGCCACTGGGGAGAGCTTTAACGGTGTTCAACAATATTGCTTCGGATGTCGACATATTCCACGTAGACGTGGGTGAGTTCCGACGAATACTATTTTTTATGTATTAAAGTAGAGTTCGTCGGAGCTTACTCAGTTGACTTCTTTGCCATTTTTTTTTCTACTGATTTTAATATTAAATTGTACTATTTTTTTTTCTCCATTGTAAAAGTTTTAAATTTATAATTTGTCAACCTTTTGCAATGTTAATTAAATAAATAAATAAATAAAGAAAATCCCTGGACCCAAAAAGGGTTGTCGTAAAAGTGCAGCTACACAAATATTTTCCTTAAGTAAGTCGATAATAAAACAGTTTTTTTCTTTCATAACTACAATATAAATATTACTAATAAAGTCAACTACACAATCCTCAACACTTATGTGAATATTTTGGCTTCAATTTGTTTCTTTATTTATTCGAAGAAAATTATTCCACAAAATATGTGTTATTAGGGTCATCCTTGGAGCAAAACAGATTGTCTCTAAAAAAACGTTTCATTTTTGTTCAAAACCGTGGTTAATATTCTAATTAAAGTTATTGATAAGATCTGAAATTTAACCCCCCGAGTGTTCTGTTATACCATGTACCTACTAATGGATGTATCTCAACAGAAATTTGTCTACGAGACTGCTTGCTAATCAGTTGCTCAACTTTTTTAGAAGATATTGATAGAAAGGATAGGACAAGACTAGTACTTAGGTAAACGCGCTCGCTGCGCCCCGTTATTTTAGAATTGGAAGGTTGGGAGGGATTATTTTAGACATCACAAACATCTATGCCTTTAGAAACGAAAAATGTTTTTTGTACCAGGGCTGTGGAGTCGGATTTGGGTTTTTTTCCGGAGTCGGCGTCTGAAAAATCAATATTGATCGGTGAAATGTTGGCTACTCATGTACTAAAATATTCTGGTAACTCTAATGATCTGATTGTACACATGTATATGCAAGTTAAACGAAAATAAAATCATTGCAAAAAAAAAACCAAATCGGAATCGTTTTTTTAATTTTAAGTCGTTTTATTTTACCCAGTACTTACTGGGATTCGAATCCGTGAGATCCGTCACTGAAACCAACGACAGTGTCGTTGACCACTGGGCTACGGTCCCGACGATGTTTGCGATATATAACAAATATTTTTTTCTATGCAATAATAACATTACTAAAACATGCTAAATATTATAGCAAAATACCTACCCCCGCTGAGATATTTATAAGCATGATTCAATACAACCTATGTATGTAGTTCTTTCATCGATTCTCGTTTTTCTCGGTAGTGTGTTCGTTGAAAAATGTTGGGGCTGTTTTCGTCACGTCATTCCGCCATTGATAACACATCGTAGGTAATAATAATAGCGCAACGAAATCGAAATGCGTCATGTGGGCGGTTCGGGGCCGTCGGGGGTGCTCGCACGCTCCCTACCTACCACCCCCGCCCCTCTGGAGGGATGTTATAATACGTATATGTACACCTATTGTACGGATACTACGTTACGCGTCGAAATGTGTACTCGTGTGATCCAATTAAAATCGAAACCAAATTGTCAATATTGGTAAAGGCTGATTGTGATAATTATGTACAACGATTTTTAATAAAGGAATTCTCAATTTTTATTAGTTTTAAAATATTTTTCCTCAATCATTTTTCAAAAATATGTCTGTATTAGGCTAATTAAATTCACTATGTCAATTTAGCAAGTGTGGTCAAGTGATCAACGTCGTTGGCTTCGGTTATGGAGGTCACGGATTCGAATACCAGTACGGACAGATTTATAAATTGATTTATGAATTTCTGTTCGAAGGCATGGATGTATTTGATTTGTACTCTCTCCGACCCATACTATCCTATGAACGGGGCGTATCGAAAGCGATTGGCTAACCACTAGTCCTATCCTAGTCCTATCATTATATTCCTACTCTCTCTGGAAAGAGAGGTTGAACAACTGAGTAGTCAACAGTCCTCGTAGAAACACTTCTGTTGAGATAAACTCCATTAGGAGTCCATATGCTCCACATTGGGAGCGGACATGGTAAAAAAAATAATGTGATTTTTGGTTAAATTGTAGTCTGAATTGAAATTTCTTCTGAGAGCCAATTTTTTTTAACTTGTCCTCAATTTGATTGAGGTACGTTTGCTGAGATCCCCTTCAGACTTCTGCGCGTGGGACACTATGTTTGAATCTCACTGTGTGTTGTATTTTGTGAAAGAGCCACACTCATAGGTCCGAAGAGCCGCAGTTTTCCTACCACTGAACTAGGGCATCCCATCACGGACTCTATTTTCCTCCTCATAAAAGCTGTCACGCTTCTAAATAATTGTTTTTATATTTGAAACTTTTTGTGACCTAAAAAAGGCGTGTTTGAATATCTGCAGAATCTTTCGATTCGGTACTTTTTTAGAGGAGCGAGATAAAATAAGCTATACGGGCTTATTTTACAATCTCTCAAAAAAAAAATCAGTGATCCATCCTGGGATCCCGAATTAATTGTGAATCCCGTTATCCCGGTATTGATATATTCGTCTGGTATTGCAATGCTTAATGTTGACATTGAGTTTCTACCAATTCAATTCCAATTCTACCTATAACCCTTTAAATTAGTCACATCATAGTTTCTCAACCTTTCCGAGTCTCATATTTTTCGTGGCCCACATACCCAGTTATTAGTTTTTCGAGACTCGAGGGTCTATTTCAGGATCTTGGAATTGATTGATAGACTGGAAAAAATTGAGAATTTAAAAATTGCTTGCGAGAAAAATGTGACCTTTTTTTAAAATTTCAAAAATTTTTGGTCGCTGGTAGATTTTCAAAACCTGCGAATTTACGGACTTACCAAAATGAAAAAAAGTGGGGGTTTTTTAAAAATATATTTTAGCTCATTTATCTAGGGTGACCGAAAATTGCTGTCGCTTCCCTAAAATTATATTTTCTATGTGGACCCCGGTTGAGAAACCGTATTTTACATTGTTGTTTCGATCAAAAAACACTATGTTGACATAATCGTGCATGGTAAATTGAACTTACCTTACGTGTCTGCGCTGTATGTAGTTTAGTCACTAAGTAGTTTTACACGTCTGCAATACAAAGTGTTCTCCAGCCAAACGACATTTTGTACCTGCTTATAGATAGAGTAAAGTTGTACTCATGTCGAGTTCGTAAGCCGGGCTAGCGCGATCGATTGAGGGGGTGGAATACCCGCCCCCGCCAGCTACGTCGCCGCTGCTCTACAATTTCGATGTCGTATGATGATTCAAAGGAAAATAAAACGTTCCGCTTGTTTTTTGTGTGTGTGCTAATTTTGAACGATTATCATGTGTTGATTAGAGATGTGGCGTCGGATGTTTTTCCGGAGGTGGAGTCGGAAAAATATATTAAAAAAATATTAGTCTATTCATCATATTGATTGGTGAAATCTATTAGAGTATATTCTAGTAAATATGTAAAGTGATCTGATGGTATACAGATATGTTGGTCAGTTAAACGGAAATATTTGATAAAATCAATTCGGAGTACTTTTTACCCGAAACCACAGCCCTGGTTTTGATTGTTGAAATTTCGATTCGGTCCGAAACGATCTGTAGGTGTAATCAGGACCGGTTGCGCTCATAACGAGTATTTTCAACTGAATTTAGTTGAACTGAGGGATTCTGGCATGTCAAGGGAGGAATACAGGGAAACATGGAGGTGCTGCGTGGCGGCCACATATGCTCCACATAGGGACCGAATATAGTCAAAGAAGAAGATGGACGAAACCGGTCCTGATACCATTAAATAGAAGTGAGATTAGTACAAATGAGTTAATTGTTTGGTTCTTTCCTTTTGGTAGTACATACAAAAATGGCACCTCTAGTGTTAGTATGAGTAAACCAATGTCCGTTAATCCAATGCGCACCGATACAATTAAATACATGATACCGGCTAACAGGAAATACCCTTTTAAATTTTGGCTGTAATGCCTTTTCACTGCGTATCGAACGCCCTATAAGTAATTTATTAAAACCATTCTGAGTTTCGGCATAGACTATGTATGTTTAATATGAAGTGAAGTGAGCCAAGTGGTATTTCAAAGGTAAAATAAGTTATGTGCGTTGCATTATTCTACACGTCTTAAAGTATCGTAAAAGTGAAGTAACGTCAATTTATGCACATAAAAATATGCAATCTACCAAAACACCAAATGAATACGTGATTATTTGATTTATTTATTTGTACAAAGTCCGTTTTATCATGTTTTACTAATTGGCTCACTTCACTTTTCGAGGGCCCATAGTCTTTATTGCACTTTGTTTTTGTGACATAACAAATTATTGTTTAAGCATAATTAGCATAAAATGAATTTTTAGTGCAGTGTTTCAATAAAGAAGTGACCCCCCTCCATCAAATGTGATGGATTAAGAATCGGCGATCGATCTTTTTTTGGAATGAAGCTTAACTCAACGTCACGTCCACGTCGCACGGCGGCTCATCTCGAATGCCTTTGGCGAACTTTCGCCCCGAAGTTCCACTTCGCAAAGGGGGCGTGCCACCGAGACACGACCGCCGCGATTGGCTCGGCGGATTCGATTCAAAATGGCCGCGTGCTCTTGGCCAATGTCATAGCGAAGGTGCGGACCGCAGAGCGAGCGCGTCCCGCTCTGCTCGGCGGATGCAGGCTGTGTTTGTATGCCCCGCAGAACTGTTATTTTGTAGGAAACTAATGGGTTTTATTTTTACGCAGTATGGTCAGTTCTAGAAGTGTTTTTTCATTCAATGATATTTTTATTATTTACGATGCTATTACTGCTTCTTCGGTATGCTGGATTTTATATAATCAAAACAATAAAACACTCTTTGATTGCTTGACTATTAATTGACTACGAAAGAGCAGGGCTTTTTTATACGTTTTACCTGCAACATATTAAATTATAAACAAGGCCCTTGTATGTATTGTTTTATTATTAAATTGAAGAACCGAATCCTTCTTTTGGATGTGTACGGGTGAAATATGCTATCTTCATACATTCATATTCATGACATAGTTATAGTGCTAAAACTAGAAATTTTTATTTTTGAGATATGCCTGACGAAAGTTTTGACACATATGTAAGCTAGTGTTTTGTTTTGACAAGTGTAGCTAGTGTGTTGTAAAAATGTGTTAATTATTATTTGTCTAGTATTTTTAGTGAATCATTTAGTCATTTATCTCAATTCAATTCAAATTCATTGCATGGTTTATTTACTTAACCGGTTAGAAAACCGGTTGGTCATACGCTCTGATTATCTATATCAGTGGTCACTAAACTTTTCAAGAAACGAGCCGGATTGTTTTTTTTTAGAAACGTTGGGGTCAAAGGAAAATTATTATTTATATAATATTACTTATAAGGATTTAAAAAAAAAAAAAAACCGGTCGTTTCCTATGGCGCTGTGGTTAGCGGTGTTGGCTTCCATGCCGGACCTAACGTATCCGAGACAAAGTACGAACAGCACTTTTATGATCGATTTTTCGATTTCTGTTCAAGTAGTGACTTCAAATATAAGATCCTTCAAATCCGTCTGATCCTTCAATAACTGGGCGCTGGTTAACTAATTTACCACTAGTCCTGCCCTAGCCCTATACTTTTATTTCTACTATCTTGGAAAACAGTTCTGTTGAGATATCTCCATTAGGAGGTCACATGATTCACATCGGGAGCGGAAATGGATTAAAATAATCGAATATCTAAAATGTTTATACATAGGCTTCGGATTGAAATCTTTGGAGGGCCGGCTCCGGCCCGCGGGTCGTAGGTTAGTGACCGCTGATGTATACAAATACACCAATATCTTCAAGCACTCTTTACTCCTGTGTTTCAAGTCTTCTCCCACGAGTAGAATAAGTATTATAGGTATTTTCAAACATTCGGAATACCTACTAACAATAAATTTGAAATGTTGTTATATTTCGGTTAATTTAAAAATGTATTGTTTTAATATTTTTTTTCATTTACTTTGCAAAAAAACCATTCTTTTCGAGTTAAAATGAATACTTGTCGAAAGTTAACTTATAACTTAGTATAACTCTAAACGAAATTTCTATACTATATCGTTATATGATCGTTAAACAATATTATTTTTTTTAAAATTATTATTACTGGCTAGATGGGTAAGCCTTGGCAAAACATAAAACTTTTTGATTTATTAGTTTGAAAGTATTTGGCAACTAAAACTTTCTGACATTTGATCGATTTATCAAAATGAAATGTTTAGAAAAGACAGCATTTTTTTTGCGAAGAAATTTTTAAAACTATACACGTGCCTACGTATTTGTCACATTTTTATTTTATAGTTTTTCGCATCGATGATGTCGCATGTGAACACTTCACATTTTTTTTGGATCATCATAGTTTATTTGTTTGAAACAATGAGGCTTTCTTGAGGTTCGTGATGAAAAACTGGATACTCCACAAAAGTTTGTATGAGATCATGACCAAACTGTACAACCCACACAATTTTTTTAATGTTTTTCATTGGGACATTTTTTTTATTTATGACAGAACTTTCAAAATATGTTTTAAAATCCTAACTGAATTTCTTCAAGATTATAGTTTGAAAACTCACAGAGCGATGCGTCCCACCGTTTCTGTAATGTGTTTCATACCAGCGGTATTTTTTTATTATCTATGTACGTTCCCGGTCTGGAGCATATGGATTCTCAATAGAGGTATCTCAACAGAAGTTTTTATACGAGGACGGATAGACGAGATAGACGGATAGGGCCTGACGGGACCATAGGTTAACCTTCGAGTTCCTATAAGGTGCATTCACATTCAAAAATTATTCTTATTGTAACCATTTGCAAAATACCTATAATATTTATCTGATATTTATTATCTTCAATGCAATGCAAATATTACGAAAAATTGTTTGGGGTCACTTTGTTCCCGTCGCTCCTCGATCTCCTATTTTTGACGTCTCGTTCCCTAAGAGTTAACTTATCGCTCTTCTCATGCCCCGTTTCATGAGGTTTGAAAGGATACGAAGAAATATTTAGACACCACAGAACACCCTTTACCTTCGAACAGAAATCGATTTTAAAAATGCTGTTCCTATCGAACTCGTGAGATCTGTCACGAAAGCCAACGACATGTCCCGTGGACATGTTTTAACAAAATACAAAAATAATGACATTCGTCTTGAGAAGAGGACCGCTGGATACTCGAAACAAATAAAATATAATCTGTGATGCAAAGTAAGCTTGAGCCAAGATTACTCGTAGTTCCACTTTTGACTGGATAATTAAAATATGAAATCTGCCTTGGTCTATCACTACAACAAATTAATACGCTTTTAGATAACGTCTACGTATAAACATATAGTAACTACGCAAACCAAGTAGATAGACACCTGAATTCGAGTCAATTTTGATTTGTATACCATCATATGAAACTTTGTTTGTTTATCGTAATTATTGCCAGCGACTTCGGTGGGAGGTGTCGCTAATGCATCGGACGCTGCATGCAGTCTGCACCAGAACTTAATATAAACCGACCGAAAGTCCCGAATGTTTGATGCGATGCCAACGTTCCCAAAATACCCATCGTCGTGCGTCTGAAACACCTACATACATATCGCTTCTGTTTGATTTACATACTTATATTTTTCTCGTCTGCTTGCGCCGAATGAATATGACATTTACATAAAGTAAAGTATCGACCCGTAATAGGTAGAAAATCGTAACCGACAATTTATAAATTTTACAGGAAAATGTATTTTTTAAATAATGTTAGACGTATGTAATTTTGTCTTGACATAAGTCGCGAATTTAGATCAGAGATCGCGGAACAGGCGTTTATTATGAAGATGGACAAAATGGAAATTTACTGGAGATTATTTAATGTAGACAACAAGATAACACAATTACAGAACGACACACATTTATCAGAATTATTAGGAACATAATGCGATGTTTTTTGCTGTTGTGGTGAAAAGCATTCGTGTTCTATTCCGAGTCTGGTAAATATAAATAACACTTAACCGATAAATGTATGTTACGTAATGCTTTTCTTATTTGTGATCTGTGTGGCACGTTTAGGTAAAGTGATGGCCAACAATTACTCTCTAAAAAATAATGGAAATATAAACTGTTCACCAGTTTATTTAGATATTCATTCAAACCTATTCACTATTAACATTTTCCACTCTGAATGTATTAAAAAAAAATACAAAAAAACCAAGCCATTTTTAGTGAATTTGCACATAAAACTATATCGTTGTTTAAAAACATGTTTTTTTATATAAAAATTTGGGTTTTTTGGCTTTATCCCTTTGACTCCACTGCTTTGTTTCTATCAGCTTCACGGTAAAATTTTAAATTTATTAGGTACATAAATAATTCTTTAAAAAAAAAGATAAGGCTTATTTTTTAATAAAAATAATAAAAGATTTTTAGTACTTTTTCCACTTAATTTATTTGATCAGGACCGGTTTCTTATCAGTTGATAATGCTCGCGAGGAGCGAAACCGGTCCGGATCAAATAAATTTTAAGTGGAAAAAGTACTAAAAATCTTTTATTATTTTTATTATAATGCCATTCCACCAAGTATTGACAGTGAACACCTTAAAAGTTTTTTTTTTTTTTTGCTTCTTATCGAATATTATTATATATTTGGAATCCTTATTTTTACAATTAATTTTCGTATGGTACTTTTTAAAAGACTCCAGGATGTAGCGATAGTTAAATATCCGTATTGACTTTTAGAAGTCAGTTCAGTACAAATATACATCTTCAAGTGGTTAACTACTGACACATATTTAAACAATTCTGTTTTTTTCAGTGTCGAACACTATTATTCATGTTTTAAGCTAAAAAGGCAGACTACTAGACGTGGCTGACTATAGGAACAGTCACCCTATGTATCAGATCATGTCTAGTGACACTCGAAATTAGAGTTGTAAAAGTTAAATGTAAAGTTTTGTGTTGAAAAAATCACCAGATGAGGCGGAGTTGATACTCATTGTTGGGCCGAAGTCGACAAATATTCCTAATGAAACCGTAATTGGTTTTTTTAAACAAATTATTTCAGTCAAAGCCCAAAAAGTTTTCCGTCCCTGGTCATATATATGTCTTGCATTCGTCCCTTTACACTAAAACATATTCACAGATATATTTTATATATTATAATTTGTCGACTTTGAGCCGAGACGCTCCACCGAGACTCGTCGCCGTCTCTTCTATTTCCTGCACAAATAAATAAATAATTTGTGCCGTCTGTAGGTTTCATTGCAGCGGCGGCGGTCACTCATTTGAAATGCACCGGTCGCGGTCGGCTCGGTGCCCTATTGGCTCCCCACACCCCACGTACCTACAACTAACTGCATTTATATTATATACAATGCCTGACCTGACCTGATAGCGTCACTAAGAACATCGCCTTTGTATAGCCATTTCATGGAAATTTCAACAATTGTTCTGACTGAGTTGTGATTTCAACATCAACCCAAAGAGCGAGCGTTCAACTCCCCGAATGTTTATAATTTCATAAAAGAATTTGTATGTATTGATTGGAATAATACATTTGACCTCTTTCGCATTGACATGCATTCTGCATTCCCTAAAATCTCATTCGTATGCAGTACGAGCGCCTGTGTGCGCCACACACATATACAGTAAAACCCCCATTTACACTATATTCGGGACCGTGTAATTGGGGGTAAGAATCTCGTAACAAAATTAGGGATTTGGTTTTTTTCCGCGGAAAATGCAAAACTAAAATTTCCTTTAGTTTTGCATAAAAAAATATGGACGACATATTTAGTTTTTGTATTAGTAAATATCCCCCACACAGACAGACGCCCAGCTATGCGTGTATAGTCTGGCACGTGTTAAATACACATACGCTAGCCAACATTTGACTGTATGCGCGGCACAGACGACCGTCTCGTACTAACGACAATGGAATGCGACCGTGCAATTGGGGGATTTGCGGCGAATATTTCAAGCTAGCGCGTTATTCGGGGTAGTGTAATTGGGGCTTCCACTGTATATAACTTGAGAAGAAAAAATAATTTAATTGAATTAATAAAACTATGCAGTTTATGATGTGGCCCTTTATAATACATTTAAAACCTGAATGTGGCATTCATTGACCTTATGTGTACCCACCTCTGGTATGTATATTTTGAATATCATCTTCACGAACTGAAATAAGCATTTTACTCTATAGAATATACTAGCGATACTCAACCTCTTTTGTCTGGGCCGCATGTCGGTTTTTTTTGCTACATTACGTGGGTACCAGCATATTGATAGTAATACGTAAATATACCAAATACTAAATATACTAAAAAAATATATATACAATATTTATTCGTTACTTTTTAAAATTTTGAAAACAATACAAGTTGTTTGAAAAAGCATTTATTTGGTTTGTGTCTATGATTGTTTTGGGCCATGCATACAATTTGAATGAGCCGCAGGAATAGGTTGAAATGGCCGTTTTTTAGAGCTCTTGAAAAAAAAGGTCGAATCAATCGAATAAGAAATTTATATAATTAAGTAGATTAAAATCAATACGCGTAAAAAGTACCATATTCACAAACTATGCCTATACTGGAAAGCTGAAAATGTGCATCTCTCTTGGGCAACGGTGATTTAGTAAGCAACCTTTTCATTTTGGAATGCCGTAATCAAATATTGTACGTTGGAAATAATATTAAATTGGTATGTGAATGTGGCTTAGTTGCGCCACCGATCGTCGATCAGTGTCCGCCGGTTTCTGGGAATCGAAACCGCCTTCTATAAATAATCGGGCAAAGTGACCGAGGGTCACGCTATTTCGAAACGAGGTCGAAAAACTCTAATACCACACCGGCTGATAACACAAAATTGAACTGCTTTATCGGTTCCCAGTTACACACATACATACACCTCCATGCAATCTCTCCGTTATCGTGGGCTTGTGATAAATATTTTATCTAACTGATAAGAATGAATTTAACTTTCAATTTTATTTGAGGCCAGATTTGTGAGCCCACCTGTGATTTACGCGATAAGCCTAAGCCGAAAACCTTTTTGGAGATTTGCTGAGCATTCCGATAGGTTTACTTATCTTTTGACTCACCTCAATTTATTATAAACACTGAACATTGCAAATCATATCGACCAGTAATAGGTAGGAAATCGTAACCGACAATTTATAAATATTACATGACGAGGTTTTTTTTAAACACCTCCATGCCCATGATGCAATCGTAAATAGTTGAGCCATTAATTCACTCAATATTTCTCTTAATATTGTAAAAAAGTATTTATCATTTTAGGTATTCTAGCATATATATTATACATTTAAAATTTTTTTTTTGGCTGGTAACTTGGGTTTAAATACTGTCAATAAACAGTGAAACTGAGATGCCATCATGGGAGGGAACGTGATTTTTTAGGATGGCATGTTACGGGTTAAACCGGTTAGTAAATAGTAATATATACTCCAATGCCTATCCTGATATATATTTTTTAAATTTATTAAAAAAATATTTGAAATTACAGCTTATGCCAATGCGTCAAATATTTTGAAGTTGAAAGATCATACGGGCATTGGCGGCCGTTCAACGTAGCACTGGATCAATGCAACCCTTGTATATGAAGGAGCGGTTATATTTCATGAAATAATATTCAAACATAACATTTATACCATTCACTAATTTTAAATTCGTCATGTATTTATTGTCTATGATTAATATAAAAAATTGTCTATAATAAAATAAATATATAGACAATATATACATGAAGAATTTAAAATGAGTGCATGGCATGAATTCTATGTTTGAATATTATTTCTTAAAATATAACCGCCCCTGCATATAAAAGGAGTGAATTGATCCAATGCCACATTGACCGGCCGCCACTGCATATGAGATATACTCGATGAGAATATTTGTAAGTCAAATGAGATTAACTCGAGGAGAATTGACGTCATTAACACCCACGTCTTAGATCTCAAACTTAAATTGGAAAAAAAAACAATTTGACATTGACCTTACCGGGAATCGAACCCAGACCCATGTGATCGGTAGAGCAAGCTCTAACCAACTAGACCACATTGGGCGATATTTTAATTAAATTTATTTTGACTACTTTCATTTGTTTAGATGAGCGTTTCTTAACCGGGGTGCACGTGGAACAAACGATAACCTGTCAAAACGTTCAAATGCACAGGCCGTAAAAAAGATCAGGCGAATGAGATAACGCTCTAAAAATTTTGTCACCGGCGATATTGCATAATTATTGGCTTAAAATGCAATTAATCAAATTCTTTCGCTTATGTTCTTTTGCGGATTATGGTTTATTAACAGATAATTAATGCAGCATCAGGCTTATTAATGATAAATTTAATTTGATTAAAAATATATACATGTATTTCGCCTCCATTAGAAGCGTCCTTAGACAAACTATCGTTACGCTATTTACCGGTAAACTAAAATTTGACTCAAATTCTAAAATTAAAATACCCTTTTGTACGAACGGTGTCGCTTAAGACTAATGAAGCTCAGTTGATAATATTCGTCATGAGCGAAACCGGACCTGATTATAATAAATTAAAAATGAATGAGTAGAAATGAGGATTTACTTAATTAAGAAAAACACAATATACCTTTGTACTTATTTCCACTTATGTTCACCAAGGTCTGGACCGGTTTCGCTCATGTCGGTAATTATCAAGCGAAACCGGTCCTGATCTTGGTAAATAAAAGTGGAAATTAATTAATACAAGGGAATATTGTGCTATTCTTAATAATAATGCCTTTCCACCAAGTATGGACAGTGAAAACACTATAAAAGTAAGTACATATTTAAGTATTGAAAAAACTTAATAAACATTTGAGCCACTGAGAAGTAAAGTGACCCAAGTAGTGAATTAGTAAAAAAAATCTATTGGACTTATACAGACCATCACGTCTTTACTTAGTGTTTTGGTGGATATCGTAATTTTATTTTAGGGAGAAAATATTATTGCAATGTGCATTTACTAAGCTCACTTCACTTTGATTTTATGTACTTAAAGAATTGTAAAATATGTATTGTAACGCATCTGACTCATTTGATTCCTAAAATAACATTAAATTTTAAATTTCGACTGAATAGGTTTGATGAATTAATAAAAACACAATATTCCTTTGTACTTTATTCCACCTTATTTAATAGGTCTGGACATTGTCAACTGATAAGAAAAATATTTAAACAGTGCTATTTATAAAAAATAAAAAGGATTTTGTATAAATAGCACTGTTTAAATATTTTTCTTATCAGTTGACAGTGCTCGCAATGAGCGAAACCGGTCTTGACCTATTAAATAAAGTGGAATAAAGTACAAAGGAATATTGTGTTTTTATTAATATAATGCTTTTCCACCAAGTATTGACAGTGAACACCCTAAAAGTGAAAAAGGTTTGATGAAGATGATGCTTGAGATGAAGAGAGTTTGACGTACTGGCTAACAAACAGTTATCGTCGGATGATAGTCAGATGCACCATGTATTGTTAAAAATATCCTGTTCCTGTGTATAATATAATGTATGAAATAGTTTATATGGGCACATAAAATGATGGCAAACGGAAAACTAAATGAAAACTTATGCAATTTGTTTTTACCAAGTAATTGGTAACTCAATTTTTGCAGTCGTGTTATGAGTGACAATAGCGGAACGGGTTATTCGACATTGCACAACGAACGGCGTTGCCGGTTGCCACTGCTGGCAGAGTTCACTATTTGAATGCCCGTTAATTGTTTGCGACTTTTATCGTGTGGCGAGTTGCATTTTGGAAAATTGGCAACGTTCCTTGTGGCTTCCTGCCTTTGTGCCGATGTTAGTTCTGCTGGTGCACTGGTTCGAGGTTGTGGTCTACATATCATAATGCTTCCTTGGCCAAAATCGCATGAGAAAATTATGAATTTACGGCTCGCCATTTTCTGTTGTTCAAAGCATGTCACGTAAATATACGAAAATGGTGAATAGAATGATTCATTTTGTGGTGCAAATGGATTGTTAACGTAATTTGTCTCAACGGAAGTTTTTCTAAGAGAACTGCTTGATACTCAGTTATTCAACCCCTCTCTTTAATTCTCTGCACATATCGTATTCATGGTCAAAGTCATTGGCTTTCGTTACGGATCTCACGGGTTCGAATCCTAGTGCGAACAGCATTTTTCAATCGATTTGTCGACTTCTGTTTAAAAACATGCGTGTTTGTGATGTCTAAACATTCCCGCCCACTATTAAAATTCGCAGTGAGAGCGATCAGTTAAATACTAGTCTAGTCTTAGACTCATCCATCTAACTCTACTGCTCTCTTCGAAAAATTAAGGTTGAGTAACTGAGTAACAAACATTTCTCGTTGAAAAAAACTTATGTTGTGGTACCCTTCATTAGGTGATCATATCGACTGTAGAAATGAATGTAAAAAGGACGTAACCCACACATATTTTTTTTTATAGGAGAGACGAAAAACGTTTTTTGATGAGTTTGAGCCAAAGGCAAATAATGAAATATACACAGCCTTGAAGTGCGTGGAGACTGATTGACTGGTTTTAAACTGACTGTATCTGTCGATTAAATATTAAAAATAAAAAACTTTTTTTTGTGTCATGTTTTCTGTTCACAGTTTCTTCAGACCCGTTTTTTTCAAACATAAAAGCTAAATTTAAATACTATTTCGGCATTTTCTGCTTACATCTTTTTTTTTATCTTGTATACATTGTGATTATCGAAAAATATCTGTTTTGAAAAAAAACTGTGGGCTACATCCTTTTTCTTTCCACAGTCGATATGCTCCAAATTAATGGCTTAAAAAACATTGCTTAAAATTTAAGATTTCGACTGAAGGTTCTTCGTGGAATTTCAATATTAAATTTGAGTCGTTCAAATTATGTACATTCACACAAGCGCCTGAAGTTTTTGAAAAACGAAACCCGAGTCGTTAGTGACAAAACTTGTTTGAATGTACGTTATTTGAACGGCTCAAATTTAGTTTTGCATGAATTCGTGAATTTGTAAGTGGTAAACGTTGACGTAATTTATTCAGTGAAAAGTTATGATTTAGAAGTCTATCGCGGTGTCATATGAATAATGTTCAACAAATTTTCAATTTATTAAGTTGGCTATTGTCATAACTAAGGCATCCAATCCCAGGATCCTGTTCAATTTTCTGATCCCGAAATGCCGGGATTGATATGGTCGCGATCCCGGGATTTCGGGATTGAGAAATTTTGAGGAAATTCCGAAAATTGACACGAAATTGGCAAATTGTGGATTTCAAATTCGGTGAGCTAAAAAAAAATACCAAATTGAGGATTTCAAATTCTTCAGTGAGATTGGATACCCTAGTCACAACACGATCGCGACTAGGACCAGTGTGCAGGTAAATGGCAAAAGATGAGGCCGTCTGGATTTTTCGCCTCGCCTGCCCCGCTCACCTGAGCGGGCGCCGCGTGACCTTCGGCTCGCTTTTATTTATTATACTACAACTGGAAATTTCGACCACTTATGTAATATTTTTTTCGGTCAAATAAATCCATTGTCCAGCGTTTCTCAAACGTTGATCATTGTTCGCTTTTACAGAGTTACTGCAATTTTGAAATGTAAGGACTGCATTTCATTGAACAGTTCGTCGCTTAATCGTAGGTTTTTTTTAAATATATAATAACGCAAATTATTAATTAATGTTAGGTCTATTGTGCAGCGGTTAGGGTTGTTGACTTTCGTGCCGGATCTTAATGGTTCGAGTACCAGTACGAACAGAATTTTTCTGTCGATATATCGATTTATGTTCGAAGGAATGTTTGTTTGTGATTTCTAAAAAATCCCTCCCACCTTTCCGATCCTTTAATAACTGGGCACAGTGAGAGCGATAAGTTCATCACTAGCCTTCTCCTCATTCTACTCTCTTTGAAAAAGAGAGGTTGAGTGACTGAGTTACAAATAGTCAGGCTCTCTTGAGGCATCCTTAACACGTGTCCATGCAAAGAGAGCCTGAACCCTGCCTGTCTCTTCATCCAACCGGATGGATACCGGCGTCGTGGAAGGCCACTGATGACCATCCACAGGATGTACTCAGCGGAGTTGCGGGACGCTGAGATGACCTGGGAGGAAGCAAGGAGACTGGCTGGGGATAGAGAGTCATGGAGAAACTTCGTGGTGACCATATACTCCGTATAGGGAGCGGATATGGAATAATAATAATAAAAAAACTTTTGCATTCGTGTTGGATAAACCAGAGCATTTGAATGTTCCGATTAGCTTCACGTTAGCAACAAACTAATTCAATGTATTCAACAAGCTGTAATTTTAATACAATATGTTTTATCACTAACGACACTAACAAAAACAACACTAGAACATACCATCGGGTCACTACGACTACGAAATTTCTACGGTTAGATCGTTTTGGTGCGTTAGTGTGTATCAGTTCATATTGATGGAAAAGGGAACCATAATAATTCAGATTTTTTTAGTATGATATCAACGTGGAATTGACGTTACTTGAATTCGGAGCCTTCTAATCTTCCAGCGAAAAGTGTAGAGCTATAGAGTCGAAAAGACGATATCTTCCATGATAGTAAAAGTTTTGATTTCCATCTCCATTTAATGCCTGAAGTGAAGACATTGTAAGACCTTTAATAATAGGAGTCGGAGATCTTGAAACCTTTGTTGATGATGTGAAATATTTACTATATTGTTTACTTTTAGGGTGTTCACTGTCAATACTTGGTGGAAAGGCATTATATTAATAAAAACACAATAATCCTTTGTACTTCATTCCACTTTATTTAATATGTCAGGACCGGTTTCGCTCATTACGAGCATCGTCAACTGATCAGTTGACGATGCTCGTAATGAGCGAAACCGGTCCTGACATATTAAATAAAGTGGAATGAAGTACAAAGGATTATTGTGTTTTTATTACTATATTGTTTGATTTTGCCGTCAGTTTTCAGTGTTTGTTGGCTTGTCGGAATTAACTAACGTGCTGTTGTTGTCGTTCCAGGGGCGGTCAAGCGGTGGATCACGCGGGCGGCGGCGTCGTCGGGGGAGTGGGCGTGGGTGTGGGGGTGGGCGTCGGTGTTGGCGGCGGGGGGTACGCGGGCGGCAAGGCGGCGGCCCCGCTCAGCCCCGCCAACACCCCGCAGTCGCAGCCCCCGCCGCAGCTTCGCCTCACGCACCACCTGCAGGCGCCGCCCTATGCGCCGCAGCCCAGGCCTTATAGGTAATTCAACACTGTTCCAATAATGTCTCGCTAGTCAACGGAAATCGACAGTATGTGTATTTTCGTTTTATTTTTTAATTATCATTTAACAACCCCGCTAACATGAGGATACAAATTACCTTATTCACTTTCATAATGTTAGTAGTCCTGACGATGGCGCTAATCCGTAATATTTATCAACTATATCTTACAATTCTTGTTGGGCTGGAAATTTTCTAATTTTCACTTAAGGTAGCGTTTCCCAAACTTTTTTTGCAGCGCAACACTTTGAAAATCTAGAAATTTTAACGGAACTGATAAACTCAACTAGAAATCATTTTATGATTACATTTTATGATTACAGTGGCTTAGCGGTCACAGAAAATGGATTCTGAACCTTGGAATCATCCTTACTAGTTACTATAACATTGGGATAACTAATTCAAAAGAACAGAATATAATTTTTATCGTCGCTAAAAATCTAATTGTTTCCATGCAATTTAATGTTAAAATATGACCTTTTAATAAAAAACGTCGGACTTTTTTATAAGAAAAGCGTCCCAACGCGTATCTGGTTAATTTTGATTACAAAAAAAAAACAGCCATAACTACGCCCCACAGATTGACGTTCGCCTGCATTATTGGCTCTATAACTGCAGTGCGTGCCAGAAATGAACTATATATGTGTTTTTGAAAATTATATTTTAATAGTTCTTATCGGTACACACTGCACAGACTTGATTGATCCACTCTCTGGAAACTCATCACAATTATAAACGTTTATAAATGAAACTTGTTCGTGTTGCCTTTATGGCGTGCCAGACATTCGATTGTACATTAAATTTAAAATGTTGTTTTTATTTTTAGTGATGGTCCATCAAACGGTACGCTATTGTTTAACTAGGATATTAAATATCGTATATTTTAACCTTCAATTGGTTGATGAATAAGACGAACACGACACTCTCCCATACAGATGAGTTGTCTCAGAAAAACCGTAATCTACGACTTCGAGAATAGATGCTTGCGTTGATGAGGTGGGTTGATTTCGCATAAAAAGTCTGGGATTAGGGAACGTACTATCATAGGTTCTGTTTAACGGTTGTTGTAATTTAAATTTAATATTATTAAAAACACAATATTTCTTTGTACATTATTTCCACTTTTTTTTAAAAGGTCTGGACCGGTTTCACTCACGGCATGGTTTTTTTAATTATTAATATAATGCCTTTCCACCAAATATTGACAGTGAACACTTTAAAAGTGTTATATGTTATAATTAGGAATTTGTTTTTATATTAGATATGTCAACCACCAAAGACAAACATAGTTTTGTAGAAATTATAAAAAAAAGTATAATAATACTTGTGATTTCATGAATCTCTCTCTCACCCATTGTTTCCTATTCATCATAAGCTAACCACTATTCCTTTCCTAGTATTATCCTTCCATCCCTTCACTCTCTGAAAAAGAGAGGTTGAGCAACTGAGTAACAAACAAATCTCGTAGAAAAAAACTTCCGTTCACATAACTCAATTAGGAGGACATATGCTCTACATTAAGAGCGGGCATGGCTTTTAAAAACATATTAGAGTGATAATAATTGTGATAATTATGCTTTTGGTAGCCATTTCTGTCCCCGCGACTGATGACTAACTGAAGTCTGTACCCTTCTTAACCAAATATGAGTGAAAGCAACGATATTCAGGTAGAAAAGGGATGAATAGTGGGATCAAAAGACAACGGTGTTTAGTGTGACCATATGGTCACGCTCGTCCTTGGAGGGTTAAAGTTAAATGAATTAAATTCCACAATGCGTTGAATATACGTTTATTTCTATACACTATATTACAAGGGCTCTGTACTGATTGTAATTTTGTACTCATTATTTGTATTAACTATAGCTTCGTACAATTTATCGATTTATCATCCGGCTCGCGCGACCCCGTGGAAACCCGCCGTGGTACAGCAGTGATTATAAGCTAGTGTACACGCACTCGTGAGGTTATTCACGACATGCCGTGTTTACTGAGTGACGTACAGAGTGGCCCGAGGGGAGCGACCACTTACGCTGTGTTGCGGCTCGGAATGTTCTAGCCTAGCTGCTTGCTCGCTTCCCACACTCACTTCTCGACAACAATTCGCCATTGAAGAAACTCCACCCGGGGAGTGAAGATGCACTGTAGATGAGTGAAGACTAACTGCTTTTTTGTTATAGCTTATCTGCAGATATCCTTGTCTTCGGCAAAAATCCATAAAACGATATAAACTCGGACCCAATGCAAGCCAACGACGTTGACCACTCGACCTCTCTCTGGGTAAAAGTATTTCTTTTTGTGTCTTCTTACACTTTGGTTATTAACGTATTGCAAAAATTAACATGTTTTGCCTGAATAGTTAAACCAACACTCTTCAAAAACAGGTTTAGGTTTGGCAACTGTAGTTCTTGCGATGTAAGAAAATAAAAGAATTGCATGTGAAGTAAAATATAAGAGATTGAGCCACCGGAGTAACAAGTAATTCTCGTAAAAATATATTGATAAGCAATATTAGGAATCCATATCCTCTGCATTGGAAACAGACATATCGATACGATAGCCTAGTTCCATAGAACGATACGTCAAAAATGTGATGTTTTGAGTTCACTTTTAGGCAGCGGTGGGCTGCCAATACGTTAACAATGGGCTCGCTTAACATCAAAGTAATTTATCAGTCATATGCAAATATATGCAATATTTTTTAATTAGCAAACGATTGTTAATTAATACACTTATAATATGCAACAATATGCAGTTTACCATAAACTAATCAATGTAAATGGCTAAAAATGTACTACTGTGTATATTGCTGTCGTAGATAGTATATGTCAGAAATTACATATGTACTAATTTGATCTGAGAATATTGCTTTCTATTAATTTAACAAGGGGCTCGCCGACCGTGGTAAAATCTAACAAGGGGCTCGCGCGAGCCCCTCCGAACCCCCTCCAGCCCACCCCTGCTTTTAGGGCTTTTACTGTTAATACTTGGCGAAGAGTCATTGCATATGTATATCAAAAAAGATAGAATATTAATATATAAAGAATATTATTCATTTGTATTATTTCTACTTTTATTTCAAAATATCACTGATAATTGAATCAGTTGATAATGCTCGTTAAAAGCGAAACCGGTCCTGATCGTTTTTAAGTAAAAGTGGAAGAAGTACAGATGAAAATCGTATTTTTATATATTTCGAGTTATATTAGCCATTATATTCGAATACCTCTCTTCTATTGCTCCACAAAAAACAACTAGAAAAAATACTAGCTTTTTCTCGGTAGGCAGATATTTCCATATGGAAATTATAAACAATTTTCTCAAAGTTTCATATAAATACTATTCGAAATATCGTTGTACGCTTTTGTCAAAGTTGTAATCAATTTGAATTGAATATAGATAAATGATCACTTTTAAGGTGTTCACTGTCAATATTTGGTGGAAAGGCATTATATTAGTAAAAACACAATATTCCTTTGTACTTCATTCCACTTTATTTGAATGTGTTAAACATTTTAATTTTGTGTTATTTTAGAATCACTTTTAATGTAATTGGTAATATCTTTTCAATGCCAATTGTTGTTTATAACTGTTCATTTTTGTATAAATAGCATTGTTAAATTATATTTCTTATCAGTTGACGATGCTCGTAATGAGCGAAACCGGTCCTGACATATTAAATAAAGTGGAATAAAGTACAAAGGAATATTGTGTTTTTATTAATATAGATAAATGACTTAATAATTCTCTATAAAGATGAGAAATAATTTACAACCAGTTTAGATGCGTCAAAAATTTGGCTAGCCATATCTCAAAACTACGGACTTCTACTTGTAACACTACGGCAGGGGTCACCAAACATTTTGAGAAGCTGCCCGGATTGAACTTTTTAAGAACTACGGGGGCCGGACGACAAATAAATTCTTATTGGAACTCAATCGGAATATTATTTCATTTTATGTGGTTACATAATAATTAGAATTTAAACAAATGTTTGCCCTTCTTAGAATTTCAATAAATGAGAATATTCGAGAATTTTTTTAGTATACGAACATCTGGTCGTCTCGTTTCACATTTCTATCCAAATTCCTTCACTTTGAGTCCCCTAGCAGATAGTTGTATGACAATTGATGATTTTAAATAAATAGTTGTCGTGAATTCACAACTAAATCATGAAAATTTATATTTCTTATATGAATAATTTCTATGCAAAAATTCAGAACTTTTCGCGTGCCGGATGAAAATCTTCGGGCCGTAGTTTGGTGACCGCTGCACTACGGTATACATCAGTGAAAGATGTCGAATGTAAGATTAAAAAATCAGCATCTGATAATCGGAGTAATTTTAAATTAATTCTTTCCATTAAACCACACTGCATGTGGTGACTAGGGCATCGACATACCTTTGAGAAACGACATTTTCAAACCAATGTATAATAATCCTTTCAATATATTCGGGTAAATAATGATATTTATTTCACTTTTAAGGTGTTCACTGTCAATACTCGGTGGAATGGCATTATAATAAAAATAATAAAAGATTTTTAGTACGCTTTTAGTATCATCATTAAGTTATTCACTTTAGTAATGTAGTTTCATTTTGTTTAAAAAATTCCCAAATTTTAATTGTGTTTATAATTGATATCATTTGCCATTTGATGATTTTTTAATTGTATTTTATAGGTGTTAAGCATTTTAATTTTGTGTAATTATAATGTAATTTGTAAATCCTTTTAATTGCTAGTAATTAATTGCTTACACCTTTTTATTTAAATTTAACTTGTATAAATAACACTGTTTAATTTATTTTCTTTATCAGTTGATAACGCTCGTGAGGAGCGAAACCGGTCCTGATCAAATACATTTTAAGTGGAAAAAGTACTAAAAATCTTTTATTATTTTTATTTTATGATATTTATTTGACAAACCAGTCGACAAGATTTGTAAATTTATTTGCGACTCCAGTTCGCTCACTTTTTAGTTCGAGGAGTAAAAATATCAGTCAGATAAGTTTTTTTTTTAAACTTGTAAACATTGGAGATATATCTCGATTGACAAGATAAATATATCAAATGAAAACAACAAGATACGGAGTCTCGTCTTTCTCGCAGTCGCCATTGTTTTCCTACTTGTCTTCTTCAGCTGCCTACGCCAAAATATAAATTATGTTTTATTTGTATTGTTTTCGTCGAAAATAAAAGTAAATCACAATAGGAACATGCTGGACAGCGCCAGGTTTCGTCACTGGTTATGGAGAGACGTCGGTACTAACTGATCCATACGCTGCGGATGTCTCTGGACAGCCTCAATCCTGATTATTCCGGTCTATGGGGTTCCGGCGAACGTCGGTTACTATCCATAGGATATAGTTTATGGAACTGAAGAATGCCAGCATGTTTTGGGAGGAAGCAAAGCAATTGACGGGAGACAAGAAATTGTGTTTCACAAAATGAGCTAATATGGCCCAAGAAGAAGAAGAATAATTTGATGATTCTTGTGTCAAACTTTTCTCTTTCTTAAAGACGGAGTTTCACTTTGAAGTCACTATTAGATTAGAACAATTACAAATAATAAAAATTACGTACAAAAATCAGACGATTTTTTCATGGTTTTTATTACTACATTTTTTACGCGATTTTCTGTACCATAAGGTTGATCGTTTTTTAAATTAAACGTTTTTTTTAAATATTTATTCTATTATTTTTTACACATTTTTCGGTGGAACTTATCTACATCTTACCTTGTAAAAAAGAGTTGGATGTACTTAATTAAGTTTAGGTAAGCTGAGATGACTCCAATTCCACCCAAAATATGACCCACGATTATTGACTCAGCATGCATGCCATGTTATATTATGGGCCCTCTAGAGGTGAAGTTAGCCAGCTACTAAAATGGTAAAACTTTTTTCTTGGATTCTAAGTATGTACCACCCACGTCTTTACTAGATGTTTTGGGGGATTGCATATTTTTATTTTATTGAGATAACACTATTGCAATGTGTATTATAATACTGAGGCTATAGAATATAACAACGAATATAATTTATTCTATAAAATACCAATTGGCTCACTTCACCTGCAATGGGCCCATATAATATATTTTTTACAATATGACGCTGGAAGTAATTCCAGACGTTTCGCATTGCAATAATAAAAAAAAACAATTATATGTACATTGTATGTATCTTCAGATATTATTCTCTTTTCACAATTGTCTGTCTTTCTGAATCCACGTTTTATTTTATTTTTTTCATCGTCGTATTCTGGCAGACTAGTTAGTTATAAAACAGCCGAGTGTGTACAAGTGTGGTAGGGAAGAGTGGCGCCGGGCTGCCCATCCATTTGGTCCTGTGCCAAAAATGCGCCGCTGCTAATCAATGGCGTGCCCGGGTTTTCCATATTCATCCCGCGTCGTCGAATCTTTCCTTTGATACCTAACAAACAGTAGTAGGTACACATTATTTCCTTCATTTTACTCTCTCTCCTACCTTTGTTTATATGAAAAACATGCAATGCAATATATAGGTAAAAGGTACATACCAACACATGATTCACAACTTCGAATTGTAAATACGAAAAATGGGGGTCCGCAGAGAAATGTCGATCTTTTTAAATATTTTTTAATCCAAAGAAAAAAATAATAACGACTTACCCACCATTTAAATCTTTAGGCATTCCCATGTTATGACATTTTTACGATAATCGCAATTGATTTTAAAAAGGTGCAAAAACTATTTGTATAGGTAAATATTTTTTCAGATAATTGGATGTCATATAAATTAAATTATTTATAAAGATAATTCATGTCGCCATCAATTCTTTTGCTTTTAACTTATTTTAATTTGATACATATTTTATTTCCTACATAATTACGTTAGTTAAAGTCACTTAATCGCTTGAAGATACCTAAAGGAGAAACCTGGGTCGTTACTTAAAAAATATTTGCGTGAATGTACATAATTTGAACGATTCATATTGAACTGTAAAACTTTTATCCAAGTATATTTATCCACGGGATAAAAATTATGAATTTTTTGGTCCGTGAGGTCCCAAAGTTTGCCGTCCGCTCCTCTAAATCATAGATGGCAAAACATTTGACCACTGGGAACGGGGCAACATATTACTGAAATTAGTGGTAGCGGTCTACTAAAACCCGAATGTACTAAGTAATCTATAATTTATAACAAGTCTAAAATAATTACGAAAATTCGTCAAAATGTTGCATTTATTATATTATGTTAACTGTTTCATATTAATCTAACACGATAATATTCTACCCCCCTTATCGTATCGCCACTGTCGAGGTGGGCACCTTTCTCCCATCTCCCCACCCGGTAAAGATTCTTGACAGAATTATGGCCGACGCAATGTCCGACTTCTTCGCCCTTATTATGTTTCTGTTTGTTTGTTTGTTTGTTTAATGTTGCTGCCAGCATCTTCTTCTTCCACCGATGACGTAATATTCTGAACTCAGGTCAACCATTACTAGTGAATGTGATCATTTTCTGCTGCCAATGCTTGTCAATGAATGGATTAAGTGAGACGAATGATGCAGAGAAAACATGTTACGTATTTTCCTCTTCCATATGTGTTTTTCTCGACATAGGTCATTGTGTCTCTGAGAAAATTCCTCGTTACGCGGTTGCAATTGAGTATTATACATTTATACAGAAGGATAGAGCATAGATAGAACTATTGGTAAGCTGATCGCTCTTGTTTAGTTTCGTTTTTGGGATCGAATGGATGGGATAAAATGTTAGACATCAGATGCCTTTGTACATAAATTTATTGGGATTCGATCCCGTGACATCCGCAACCCAGGCCAACGACGTTGACAACTGAAGTCACGGAGCCTAACGTTTATAAATAAGATAATATGTATATGATTATTATGAATATAAATTGAGACACAGTTTTATTAACGAATCAAGAATGGTTCCCTGAATTAAAAAAACCGTATAATTAAAAAAAAGAATAATGTAGCATAGAAAATCGTGTATTAAAGGTAATCATGAAGATACAATTACATAAATTACTGAAAATATTAAGAAAAAATAATATTATCCATCGCTATTTGATTAAATACGAAACATTTACGAGGGACTGAACATAAATCGATTGCACCGCTAGAAATTTCTGATTGGTTTAATGTGTAAGAATCCAATGAAGCCTTTTGTTTGTTTTAATTGTCGTGTGTTGTTGAATTTCTTGTTATCAGGGCTGTTTTAACCGGATTCGGACTTGTGAAAAAAACCAATAACTTCGAGTCGGTTCGTGTTCATCCGTGCACCGGAGAGCCCGAAGATGCCAAAAGGCGAAACCCGGGTTGTTAGTGACTAAACTTGTGTGAATGTACATAATTTGAACGATTCAAATTTATCTTCGAGTATTTAAAAACAAAATCTGTATTCAAATCGCTAGGGTCAAAAGTGGTGTCACTTCATGCTAGAAAAAAGCTAATAAAGAACAAATAATTCGTGTTAATAAAAACACAATATTCCTTTGTACTTCATTCCACTTTATTTAATTGGTTTCGCTCATTCTGAGCATTGTCAACTGATGGAATGAAGTACAAAGGTATATTGTGTTTTTATTAATACAATCCCTTTCCACCAAGTATTGATAGTGGACAACCCTAAAAGTGAAATAACTCGTGTATACAAATATAGTATTTTTCTTTTAAGTGCACCGTGTTATTTCAAAACCGTGTAGAAACAGAGTTGAGTGTATATTTTCATGGGTCGGCAATTAAACAATAATATTTCCGCTAATTTTAAAATACCCATCATGTTTCCATTATTCAGAGCTCTTGAGAAAGTCTTCTGTTTACCCACGGCAGTCGTCTGAGATAGCGTCGTGGCGGTTGGCCAAGATTTCATAAAACACGTGGATTCTCTTCGCTCTCTGTCCGCTGTTGCACCGGTCATTTCTCAAAAAAATATTATATTCTTGTATTTTTGGCTCGGCGCGGCGAATGGGCAGCCAAAATTTCGAACGGGACACTTGCCCCGGTCGTTCTGATTGACGTGGAGTAATTTGTTGTTATATTTGGCTCTAGCATTAAATGTGTACATATTTGACAATCCATCAGCGAGATGAAACTTTTGACGTCCTTTTTTTGGAAGTGTAGTTTTTGTTTCGTTTCCACGATTTACCTCTATATATGCAATAAGAAATTAGTTAAGTCAGGACTTCTATTATTTATTTGCAACTACAGTACAGCACAACCCCCTACTGTGACGAGAAAGGGGGGTCATTATAGGGGGTTAAGATTTTCAATTGTAGTTTTTCATAGATATGAAAGTAGACAAAATATTATCTTACTTTATAGTTTGAATACCCCTCGTGTATGAATCACCGTCTATGAAATCCCGGATGATACGTCACATACGTCCTTCAAAACAATACGCAAACGTATTTGTAGCATGAATGCTTACGATATATTTTAAAAAAAGTTTCTATTGGGGTTTTGATTTTTTTGTCATTATAGGGGGGTAATGTCACTGTAAGAAAAAGTGTCTCAGAAATAGGGGGTTTTATAGTACGGGGTGTCATAATTATCAATGTATTTATTGCTTTCAATTTGTCGCTTTATGAAAAATGATTGGAAGCAGTTTGACATTGTTCCAAAAACTCACATAGAAAAGTTGAAAACGATGGCTGAAAGATAGTACATGTATATTTATGTTTTTATTAAAATAATATTAAAAAAACTTAGTATTATAATATTGTGGCTTTTATAATTTGGGCTATGCGCCCAGGGAACTAAATTTTCCTTTCACATTTCATTCAGAGATTTAAATTATCATAAACCAATCAAGATGAGGTAAATGTGCTGTGGATGATTGAATGGAATGTTAAGTTCTTAAAACCGCCACAATGTCTCATCGGCCAGGTTATAAGCGATAAGCAATTTGCTTTTCTATCGAGTGGCACTTTACAATTTTAACATTAGAAAACTGGCTCCTGGCTTAAAATTGGTGTACACCACTGGTCTAATCGATGTCTCATTGCGGCACTGATTACAGCTAACGATAAAATAATAATGACGCTCATGTCAAAATCACAGCTGATCGGGTGCGCCGCCATTTTGGGAACAATGCGAGGACTTTGATGATTGTCGTTATTATTATCATTATTATTTAGCCGTCTGCCCGCGCGACCTTGACATTGTCGATCTATGTTTTACTTCACCTAACCCCACCCGCCCCCCTCCCCTGCTCGGGTGAGTGTAGTGGTGCGGTGTGCGTCGGTGTGAATGACGCTAGCCACCGGCTTCATTTTACTCCCGCACGCACACATGCACGCGCGGTAATTTATTTTTTAGTGGGCAATGCTTAAATAAATATTGTCAGTGTGTGCGGGTTGAATTATTTTTGTTTTTGCGTGCATGTAGGTACTTATGTGCACACTCACGTTCGTCAGCGGTGGGAAACTTTAGGTGTCAATTACTTACTATCGGAGCGGCTATTTTATTTACGACAAATTTATTTAATCGCATAAATTATTAATTAATTTTCTTAAATCACGTATCTTAATTTTTGTCAGTTTTGAGGTTTTTTATGCAGGGTTATGGAGTCGTGTAAAAAAAAGACGACTCTGACTCCAAAGAAATTTTTCAATTATTTCATTTTCACTTATATATATCGACTGTGGAAAGGAAAAATAAAGTAACCCACAGTTTTTTCAAAACAGTATGTTTCGATAATCACAATGTCTTCATACACGTTCTATAAAAATCATGTATGCTGAAAATGCCGAATTAGTATCAAAATTCAGCTTTTAAGTTGTGGAACTGCAATCAGTAAAAAATACTTTAGTTTATTTCATAATTTGAATTTGGCTCAAAATCGTCAATAAAAGTTATTTTGTGTCTACTGTAAAATTTGTTATTTGTTGGCTACGTTCTTTTTTCTTTCCACAGTCTGTATGTATACCATCAGACCGTCTTCAGTCAGTTTAGCATGCAGTGGCAACACAATGGAATATTGTGGTTTTAATACATACATATCATTAAACATTTTTCTAACAAATGGGTTAGAGTCGCCTGATTTTTCCGACTCCGACTCCAAATCACTTTTTTTATGTAATAAATTCAGAATTTTAATACACAAATATTGTTTTATTGCTTTATTTAATCTTATACTACAACGTTGCCAAAAAAATAATTTAGTCACGTGCTATATTTGGCATGAATGAGAGAATGTCATGGATGGAAACGTCTGTGCTTCCTTACTCATTATTTTTTTTTTATCACGGGGTGCTTCATAGCGATAGAAAGATGTCTACTGAAAACTAGAATGTTTTGAGATACCAGGTTGTGGAAAACTATTCGATACGATATGGAGTATTTAAGATACATATATGTTTTGTATATAAATAGAAATGTGTAATATAAAATTAAATTTGATAACTTTGTTACTTTGAAATAGATAATACTGCATTCGAACGATTTACGAATAAACTAAACATTGATTCACAAACAACCGACCTACAAGCTGGTTACCCTCTACTGTCCATCATGTTAACACAACCGTCACAATTCACGGTCGACGTGAATTTCTTTTGTAACGAACCGACAAAAAATACACGGAGGCCCCGCAACACTTTCGGCTGAGAATGCTAGATTTAAAATGTGATATTGAAGAATGTTGTGTTTTTGTTTTCAGAGAAAGCCAATACGGCAGGGTGTCGGGCGTGGAGTACATGCGGTTGCCGGAAAGGCGGATATCCATGCTGCCGGCGGGCGGGGGCGGGGGAATGGGCGGCGCGGAGCAGTACGCGGGCCCCCGCTACGCGCCCCCGCCGCCTCCGCCGCCCGCAGCGCCGCCGCCTCCATCGGCAGGCGGCGCGCCCCAGGGACCCCTGCTCTCGCAGGCCTCGGCCGCCCTTCCCGACCAGCCGCCATTCAAGAAGATCCGCCTCGGTGAACACCAGATGATGATGAACAAGATGATCGCCTCCGTCGAGATGCAGCCCATTCGTATGGTACGCTGCTATCTCCCTTATTAATTATGAAAAAAAATCCATTTCGATATTATATATCTACTAATCTAATTCTTGAGAGAAAAAAATAGAATAAAGTAGATCCCTACAAAAACTCAGTAATTAGTAATGTTTGCACGAAATATTTCATTCTCAAACAGTTGTCGCAGAAAAAAAAATTCTGCTTAAATAAGCTCTACTGTTAGTCGATATGACTTTAAAAAAATGCTTAAATTGAAAATTTCGTTCGTGAAAATTGTAATACCACGAGTTGGCTATCGCTGACACACACAATACGCTTTAACTGGTTATGATGACGTGGATCACTGAATAGAACAATTTTGCCAAAACACACTTATATTAAATTATTTTCTTACAATATATAAATGATTATTGCGTAACTTTGGTTTGGCTATAACTCAATTTCGGTGAAACCCTTTCTGAGAAAATCCTTCATAGGCAAGCCTTCAATCTTATTTTGTAGGCGCGGGATTTCTGCTGATTGAATAATTTGATCTGGGAACAGAAAATGATGTATAAAACACAGGCCTGTTTTGTATCGGCGATATTGAATTTCGCTAATTGATTGCGAACTCAACGTTATTCCACTGAAATATATTCGATGGCTGGCTATCGATAATTTTATATCTCAAATAATTTTGTTAATTTTAATTCAGTTTACGTATACATACACTGAATGCTGTGTCTACAATCAAAATGTTTTTCTTACTTGAAAATGTTTCGAATCTAGCCGGAGATGTTACGACAGTATAATCATTTTCGATAGATTATACAAGTGGGTTAAGTTTATTGAAAAGGAACCAAATGACATTTTGAGCTATGAATGGAAACTATGTTAGTTCGAAATATTCCATAAATTGAATTTGATAAATAGATCCAATACAAATTCGGCATAGTTTCTGCTTTATTTCCATTATTTCGTTTTTGTTTAGAAATATCATGAAGCGAACTGACAGACGAATAAACAACAATTTACTAAAATGTTTACCACTTTTAGGGTGTTCACTTTCAATACTTGGTGGAAAGGCATTATATTAAGAAAAACACAATATTCCTTTGTACTTATTTATTTACAAATATCTGAACCGGTTTTGTTCTGGCGAGCATTATCAACTGATAAGAAATATAATTTAACAGTGCTATTTATACAAAAACAAATTGAAACAAAAATGTGTAGTAAATCAGTCAGTTCAAGTTCTTCCGTGCACTCGAACGCCTGAAAATTCCGAAAGGCGGAACCTGGGTCGTTAGTGACAAAACTTGTGTGAATGTACATAATTTGAACGATTCAAATTGTAACAAACCATTGGCATTGAAAAGAATTTACAAATTACAGTAGATATTAAAATTATTTATTGATTTGGCATTTACTTGGTAGAACTCCATTTTAATAGGGTAAAATATCAAGGTATTTCAGTTCTACAGTTTTTAAAAAAATTGAAGGTTGATAGCTATTTCGGCTTACGCCATCGTCAGAACTATTAGACAGAGTAGTTCTGAGTAGTTTTAAATGTTTACAGCTCAAAAATGTTCAGTCTTCTAATCGTATTTGGGTAAATGTAGAAATAAGAAATCTGTGCATCTAAAAAACGTTTAGTTGTTTATAGGTTTCTGTCAGTAATAACTCAACTGTCGAAGAAATTCAGTTAGTTCGTGCTAGTATAGTTTTGCATTCATAACTCAAAGCATCCAATTTTTGGCTCAACAATGAATTTCTGGTAGTACACCGACGACTTATATTTTGTGATATCGTGCTTTAGTTGAGTTATCGTATGACCTGATAGGGCTACATTTCCCACGTAAAAGTAAAACTCGGGCTCGTTCTGTTCTACAACAGCACCCCCGAGACGTCGATAGTAAAGAGAAGAAAAAAAAAATGAAAGAAATATTCTTTTTATCGCCGGCCTCGTTAAACCTTTTGCTTTATTCGGTGAAAACGATTATTTTTTATGGCCATTTCCCGAAAGAATAAAAATTGTGAAGTGCGTGGGATGTTTTATGTCCCTACTTTGACATTCGCCCAAATGAATGCGAAAAACTTAACTATTATGTTTATTTTTTATTTTTACGTCCGCCTGCACTGCTTTTTTTATACTATTGTTATTTGTTACATTTCAATCGAATTATGTATATTCTCTACATACTATCGTAAAATTTGAATGAATGATTTTTTCGACTTATGTGTTGAAGGCGGAATATCTATTATTCCTCTATTTCGTGTGGTATTGAATTCTTTCAACATATTACATTCAATATAAAATTTAAAATAACTTTGATTATTCCACGTATTGTGTAACTACTTACTAACGACTTACTATAGCAAATTTTGCTTAAGTAATGAAGCAATATTGATTCTAAAATTTTTAAATTATGAAATTACAAAATGGAGTTTGGGTTTTTTTCCTTTTAAGGAAAGCAAAGAGGGGTCAGTTAATCAAAGTTAATCAAAGTTATTTTAAATTTTATATGAAAATGAACTTCCACTAAGTTACCGCCGAAACCTTGGAAAGTATTAATATTACATTCAATTTGAATTGATTGAATTTTGTACTTTTCCATGAGTTTAATAACTAGTTACATTTTAATCGTTTATCATTTATCTATTCTAAAATTATTAATTGAAAATATGAAGTCTTACGTATATTCTGCGTGAAGAATGTCGTGAATTGTTGTGAACCAAAAAAAAAACAGTAAATCCATTATTGAAAATCACTTTTTTGCTAATTATTCGCCGATGCGTTTTTTACGACATCATAGTTGGTATTATATTCAATTATATTCTCGCGGTTTCTGTGGTTTACTACTTCTTTGATGGCTTCTTTTCACAAAGGAAATTGGTTAGCAGAGTAATTTCAAGTAAATCGATACTTTTATGTCTTAAAAAATAACCTGTTTTTAGATTTTTACTGGGTATTGAATTTTCTCGAGAGTTAATGCACCATTCACTTAATATAACGAACGATTGAATATGAAAATAATTCAAATTTTTCAAGATGAATGATGCCATCATGTGCGGAAAGTTGTTCTCTTTATTATTCAATCAGAATATATAAATAATTTGGCTCGGTTACTTAACAAACGGAACGAATTCCTCGTGGTATTTTTCTGGAAATTTTATTTTTTTAAATTCACAGTGAAAATAAATTCAAATTTTATCTATACAACATAACATTTCGAGATTGTTATTAGCTCATTTTGAAAATATCCCAAGTCACTTTCGATATTAAATTTGTTAAAACATCATAAGAATATATTATGGCTTCCAATACTTTTCCTGATTAACATTGTTAATTTTACTGGCTATGTAATAAATAATAGGGCCCCTACACTTAGGAACAAAGGTCCCGAGACATGTCCCGTTTACAACTACGTAATGTTTCAGGAACGTTCCAGAACATGTTCTTGAACACACGAGGGGTCATAGAAACGTCACCCGACGAAGTTATGTTGTCATTCATATCACTGTTGTGTCCTAATGAACGTTTTTTGATTTCATTGGATGCAAACAATTCGAGTAAATTTAATTACCAATGTGCATAAACTTTCTACAATTAAAATTCAATTATTTATCTATGACAGTGTATGCTTATACCATAGACAATTCCAATATAACTTATTATTGTCTATGGTTTACGGTTTATTTTGACACATGTCACATGGAAGACATTTCAAAGTCGAAAATCGATCTCGTGCTGCCTACATATATATTCTCGCAAGTAGTATTCAGTGTTTATAATTATAATTAGATGTATCCCACAGTACGTCATAGCTTTGGTATGAAGTATGTGACTTAATATACTTATGGCTGGCACTTGGGGCTTCAAAATAACATATGTTCTATAAAATATTTGAAATTCAGTTTTAGCAAATCGAAAAACAATGCCTCCAAATTTGATTGGGCCTGGGGCCTCCCAGTAGTTTAATCCGCCACTGTCTGTGTGTCAGGAGTGAAGTCCAATACGTTTTCATTTGCTGCAGTTATTATTGCAGTGTATAAATTATGTAACTTTGTTTGGAAAATCATCTAATAGGTACTCGAACAAAAAAGATTCACGCACCATTATTATAACTTGTTTTTATTTTATTGAAATTTTGTAGCATCTATTGGAAATTATTCAAACATTCCACGAAAATTAGGTTTGTGTCCTTGCTGTCATATCAAAGTAAACTTCACAAATTCGTTGATAGATGTTATACTGTATTTATCATATATATTTTGTTATTGGTATTAGAAAATATGATTGCAGTGCTATTCTCTGATTTTTAAATACTCAAAACACCACCAATATTGCCCAGTCAGTGAAGCTCACCTTCGTAACGCCGAAAGTTATAGTTTCTGTATTTATTTGCTCTACACATGTTTTTTTGCTGAGGTTTTAGTATTGGCCACATCATAGTTTTTTTTTTTTTCAAACTTGACATTAATTTTTAAAAATAAAAATTATTACTTGAATGATTTGACATTTACTCGGTGGAACCCTATGATTGGAAAGTATTTATTTATATTATTTGGTTAATAGCTATTTCACCTCCACACCATCATTAAAACAACGTTCAAATTATATTTAGTTATGCTATATAAGGCAATTAACCAGCCACTGTCGGTGTCCGAACACTAATAAATTTGAGAATACTATCATTGGAGTGGTAGGGCTAACATATATTTTTCCAAAAGATTCTTAATTTTTTTTCTGCGTGTAAAAAAATCTTAACTAATCAGTTTGTGAAATCATTTTCAGGAACAAATGAACCCGTTCAACCAACCCCAAGTGGAGCCCATCTCTCCGCCCCTGCCCAACGATATGATGGCGGAGGACCAGTCCTTTCGGACCACCAAGGATGACCTGCTTCAGCAGATCGCCAAGGTGGACCGAGAGATCGCCCTCAACGAGCAGGCGCTCGGCAAGCTTAAAAAGAAACAGGCCGAACTGGAGGAGGTTGCTTCCAAGCCCACCGTCAAGAAGGAAGTCGAGTCAGAGGTTATCCCTAAACATCAGAGCTTGGCGCAGAAGATCTACTTAGAAAACCGTAAAAAAGCCGCCAGCTCGCATGCCGTCCTGGACACTCTGGGCCCTCGGGTGCAGTTGCCCATATACAATCAGCCCTCCGACACGGAAGTGTACCACGAAAACAAGAGAAAGCACCTCACTTATAAACGAAAGCTACTTGAATATTTTAAGAAGAGACGAGCGGAAACTGAATGCAGGGAGACTTATCTTGTGCAGACTTATTCCAAACTCATGACAGAGTGGTTGAGAAAGGTGGACAAAGTGGAAAACAGTCAGAAAAGAAAGGCGAAAGAGGCCAAGAATAGGGAGTTCTTTGAAAAGGTTTTTCCTGAGCTTAGAAAGCAGAGAGAAGACAAGGAGAGATTCAACCGGGTGGGTGCGCGAGTAAAATCGGAGGCCGACGTTGAGGAAATCGTAGATGGACTTCAGGAACAGGAGTTGGAGGATAAAAAGATGCGCAGCTATGCTGTCATTCCTCCGATCATGTACGATCCCCGGCAGAGGGGCTCTGTTTACACTGACACCAATGGAGTCTGTGCAGACATGGCCACCGATTACAAAGAGAGGCGGCTGCTCAACGTATGGGCTACGGGAGAGCAGGAGGTATTTAAGGAAAAATACCTTCAGCATCCGAAAAACTTTGGGGTAATAGCTTCGTATTTGGAAAGAAAGAGCGTCCAAGATTGCGTTCAACATTATTACTTGTCCAAAAAGACTGAAAATTACAAGCAGCTCCTTCGAAAGTCACGTCAGCGGACGCGCTCCTCCAGAAATAATCCTCAAAAGCTGAATCAGAACCCCAATTCCATCATCGTCGATATTCTTACAACCGGAGTAACGACGCGGTTACAACGAGAGCAACAGCAGAAGACTGGCGGGAGCGGGAAAGATAACAAGGAGAACAGGCAGAGCGCTTCCTCCAATTCAGGAGACGACTCCAAAAACGCCAGAGACCCGCTCGCCATCAGTTCGAAAGATCTGGCGATGGCCGCCGCCAAGGAGAAAGAGCTCGCGTCCTCCGGAGACCTCAAGGATTCCGACCGGGACGATTCCAAAGCCTTTATCACTCCGGTCACAATTTGCATGTCTATGGTTGACGGAGGTCTCTCCGACTCGGTGGCGGTGTCATCGGCGGGTAGTCCTGGTCATCCCGCGGGATACGGTATGAATTCTGCGCCCGACTCGTTAGGTTCGGCCGGTCAGAGTCCGGATTCTCGAAGTTCCCCGGTGGTTGTCGGGATCAACTCCGGTCATGCGATAATTAATCCCCAACCGGGAAATTTGAACATTGTTAGCAGTGGAGTGAGTCAAACAACTTTGGGCAGTAACGGTTTACAGTGCATGCCCTTGCCCACCACCTACATGGGCCAAGTGAAACAGTCTCCCGGGGAGGCCACAGTGAGTAGTGGTACGGGTGACGACAGTTCTCGAACTCTGATAGGTTCTTTGCCCCCTTCACCGGCGTCCACGCCATTGCAGGGAGCAGTCGACGACAGCAATTTGCAGGAAGGAGACAAAGAGAATAAAAGGTGAGTGCATTACTTATTCCTTTTATATATATATATATGTTTAGATAAATACTTGGCTATCTAATTGATGCTGAAAATTTAATAAATAAAACTTGTAACATGACAAAAAAAACACTTCCACAGTCTGGTAAATCCATTCTGGTTGTATGTCTTTTAGATCAAAAGTAAAAAGGATTTGAACCTTTTACGCTTCGCCCTAAAGGCGCCAATCTCTATATCTTTATGACCTGGTGTAAGTTAGGTAAATGAAAAATATTAGCTAAATAATGTGCTTAGGAAAATACTTATGATCATAACTTTTCATTGTTTGATTTCAAAAATCAGCACCATGGCTAAATGCTTTGGTCTACTCTCTTTGATTTTACTTTGTAGCTTTGTGCTCAACGTCGTTGGCTTATGTGACAGTTCTTACGGGTTCGAGACCCAGAATGAACGGAATTTTTTCAATCAATATAACAATTTCTATTCAAGCACACGGGGTGTTTATAATGTCAAAAAGTATCTTTCCAATTTTTTATTTATCAGGACATAGCGAGAGTGATTAGTTAACCACTAGTTCTATCCTATCCCTAACCTTCTATCCCTACTTTCTCCAAAAAAAGAGACGTTAAGCAAACAACTGAGTAACAAATAAATAGTAATAATTAGCTTTTCTCGTTATGTTTCATTTTTAGGTTTATTAGCTTTTTAGGTGCCGTAGAAAAAAGTACGTAATTACCTATCACGCCTGTTATAATTTTCAATTATTAATTTAATTAGTTATTGACGAGTTCACTCATAACTGGCGTGTAGAGCATGAACATTTTTACGAAATATCTTATTTGTGGCAGCCATCGAGTTAAGATATCACATACATTCATAGCTTTGAACACATTCATATATTCTTGCAACCGAAAACAACGACCCCTCCGGGTATACTAACTGAAGAATAAACGGTGATACAATACTTTTTGTTGATAGTCAAAACGCAAGTAACATAAGGTGCTGAATTCCTGAAGTCAGCAACTCAGTTTGGCTCGCAATATGATATGATAAACGTTGTTTAATCTCTATCTGTGATTGTATTTTTGCTTTTTGCATACACTACATTTAAACGTGTCATCGAATTTCACATAATATTATAAAACGGCGTCTTACTTATGATTAATTTTTGTTTACTAAGCAAAACAAAAACCTCGGTGTTGTATACTCACTCAGTAGTGTTTAAACGGACAAAGTGTTTGGACCTGTGTTCCGAAGATGGATCTTTCTTGTAAACGGTACATTGTTTTATATTTCTTTGTTAAAATTCATTATGATATAAAATCGAATTTGATATATTCTTTATTCGCCACCTCATAGCAGAGTCCAGTGAAAAGGTGGGCCCGTATTTCTATATAATGTACTCAATATAACAAATAAGGCAGGGAGGGCTCTGCGTTACGTTTGCATGAGGGCACCAGATATCTATCTACGCTACTGCTGCTGTTGTTATTAATGCGTTTTTTACCTCTTTCAGTGACGTCATCAGATAAACTCTATATATAGAGTTAGGTAATATATATAGAGTTAGGTATCATAAGGTAAAAAATAACAAAGTATTTAGATGTACAAATATTATTTTTTTATATAGTTGGTAACTATTTCGACGTATGCCTTCATCACGATTATGTTTAAACTTACATATACTGGCATGATATTTTTTACCTTATTACAATGGAGTTCTAACAAGTAAATGCCAATTCAATATATTTAAAAAGATCACTTGTTATCACTTAGTAAGACAATCGATGATATATCGATGTTATAAATTTAGTTTTTGGTTTGTTAATTCTTTTGATTTCTTCTTTGACCATATTCGCTCCCTATTTGGAGCATATGGCTGCCACGCGGCACATCCATGTTTCCTTGTCTCCCGCCAATTACTTTGCTTCCTCCCAAGTCTCCCATTGAATTGCAATCCATAATTGAGTTGTATAGTTTATTGATGTGATGTGTAGCATATCGATTCCTCATATGCGCATCTCAACAGACGTTGTATTACAAGATCTGGTCGTCAATTCAATCGCTCAGTATTTTTTTTGAAAAATTTAGGATTGGACTAGGACATAATTAGTAGTTGGCTTATCACTTTTTTCAACTTTTTTTTTAGGATGAATGGGAGAATGTAGATATAATGCTCCAAAAATCATTTAAGCTATTAATTATGTTCTGTATGATGCCAAAAAAATCTTTAATATTATTTAGATTTTAATAAACTCTTTCTAATGTGGACAATATGGACACCAAATAGAGTTTATATTAACATATAAAAAACTGACAATAAAAATATGTCATCAGTGATTGCCACAAATATTTTTTCTTTATGTCATTGAAAGGCTCATTCATTCTGGAAGCTATCACCGTTGAATGCAAGATTCCAAATAATTTAATTCATCCCGAACAATTCTTTTAAAATATGTGATGATTTCAATACATTTTAAATTCGATATTGTTTGATTTTTAATATCGAAATACTGGTATTTTGACATTTTAAAAACAGCTATTTCGGTATAAAATCAAATTTGAAACAAATAATAACAAATAACAAATAAAATAAAAGCAACTTGTGACACGTGTTTCGCCTCTTTGAAAAGCATCATCAGAAACACTATCGTAAAGTTTATGAATAAACTAAAAATCTATTCAAATCTTACATTATAAATTACAAATTAAAGCCGAGGTTTTTGTATGTTTTACTGGACGCAGGGAGGGGGTAAGATACAAACATTGATAGTACTAATAAAGAATTAATTACTTTTACTATGTGTGGCAAAACCCAATGGAAATAAATTCAACAATGGTGATCCACCTATCTTATTTAATATGTTATTCACTAATGTTTTTTTCTATTAATGACTATTAATTTCCAAAACTATCATTAAAGTGATTTCCTCACTAGTAAAATTATGACTCGGAAAATCTCCAAAATTGATTTGTCATAGCACCCCAATCAAAGAAATGATGATAAATTCATCTCAGATATTCTGTAACTGATATACCACACAAGTCTTCAATTGAATGTTTTGTTATTTTTATCTGTGTTATAATATGATACCATATAAACAACTGGATTCCTTCCATTCTTCGTCTTGTTACTATTCGCCTTGATTGTTATGCTATCACATTCCCGATACAATGATGTAATCTTTGAAAATTGAAACACGATCTATGGTTTGTCAATTTGATGTATAATTCCAGAAATTCAATCGAAAGGAATATAAGAAATAGTAAGAAATGAATCAGATAAATTCCTTTTTTACTTCCTGAATTATTTCTGCTAAAAAATAGCACTAGGGTCTTTAGCTGAGTGGTTAACGTGTTTGGCTTCAGTTGCGATGTTCTTAGATCCCAATGTGACATTCAATAGGTAGATTTTAAAAATTGATTTATGAATTTTTATCCATACTTTTCAATTGAGACAGGTTGAGCAAATGAATAAGCAGTTCTTGCAGTTAATTTTTTAATGAGAGAAACTCCATCAATATGCATCACGTTAGGGGAGTGCACATGGTTAAAAACAAAATCTTGTTTAGTCTAGATATTTTTTTTTCAAATATTCTATCAAGATGTCAGGTCTGTGTCGTGGTGGTCAACGTTGCTGGCTTCTAGTCACAGATCTCATCGGCTCGAGTCCCAGTACGAAAAGCATTTTTCAATTAGGATTTATTGATTTCTGTTTGAAGGAAAAAATCCAATTCTAAAATAAGCGAGAGCGATTAGTTAACCACTAGTTCTCTGTTATACATCTAACCTTCTATCCCTACTCTGGTCAAAAACAAAAAAGAAAGATTCAGCAACATAGTAAAAAGTAGTTCTCGTAGAAAAACTTCTGCCGACATAACTCTATTAACCCTTTGATGAGTATCAACGTACCCGTGTGTTGGAGTAGCTTATCATCTATTATTTATTGCCATTCTCATATTTTTTATTGAATTTTTGTTATTTCTTCAGATATGGATACTAGACACATCCACCAGTGACTTTTAGCCATGGCACTATTTTTATTTTGTATAAAAATGAAGAAAATGCTTTTAAAAAAAGGGTAACATTTGTAAACAAATCGGTAGCCATATAATATTAAGCGTAAAATTCTATTTGGGATCGATTCCTTTCTGGAATCGACGTCTGTAGAGCGGGACATGTAGACAAATGAGAGCAAAAAAGATCTTGACGCAAAAGCGTAGTAATATCTTCTAGAAAAATATTCAAAAGTAATAATGAAATAGTTTACTTTACATTTTTAACTATGAGTTTTATAATCAAAAAATATGTACTTCTTGAAATAATAACTAATATTCTTCCCAGATTGGTCCGTAGCCAAAAAAAAGGTTTTTATATTTTTGTGTGTGGCAATACTACAAATAATCAAAATATAAGAAAAAACCTAATTTAGTAAAAATTAACTCGCCACTCAAAGGGTTAAGAGGCCATATGTTCCACATTGGGAGTGGACATTATTTCTATGAATGAAAATGAAATTTCATTTGATTTGATGATGGTGAATCATTTTTTCTGAGAGTCAGTCATTAAGTCTTTTTTATTTGTTCTTGTTAAAACAAGGGGTCGTATTTTATCTAAATTAATTCAGAGCATCTTATTTCTGCTGTTTAAATAACGTAGAAACTTACTTTTAAAAACCATCTAAAATAAATTCATGCCACGAAATAAACGGGAGATTTTAGACTATTTATATTTGCTTTGCATTTTTTGAATTTATAATTCCACTCAGCGATATTGGGTGGGGCCGCGGCGGGGGTTGGGGAGCGCGCCGCTTAATACATTCACCTTCTGTTGATATTGTAGGGAATTATTTGATTTGCTCGTTGAAAGTTGGCCCAATCAAATTGATTTGCGCCGCCGTTCTTCTACCATTATCTTTATTAACTCTCCAATATGAATTTTGATTTCAATCTCGGGTGATTGTCAACAAGTGGGTCTCCGTCATCCACCATTTCTCTTGTGCATACCACTCTACTTAATTTTTTTATTACAATAAAACAATTTGCTTTAATGTAATTAATAGAAAATAAATTTTCTCTTTTTTTTACAACCGTGTCCATTTCCAATGTGGAGCGTACGGAATCCAAGTGGAGCATCTTTTGTTTGAATACACATCATTAATTATGTTTTAAACAAATTTTCGAGCTGCTCATTTTTCATGACTCTGAGTCTGGCAAAAACAATGCGACTCCACGACTCCGGTTCCATCTCAGAATCCACAGCCCTGCTGATAACTATTGGTTCTCCTATAAATTTTCAAAAACTTTTAACTACATATTCTTTTTAATCCTTTCCTATTTATTCAATCGATTATTCCTACGTTAACATCTACATATTGATAAAAATTTTATGATAGTAAAAAATTAAATTTGTGTCTTCACTCACCTTTCATCACATTTTATAACACAACAAGTGAAATAAGAAAGTTATCAAACTTAATTTAATAATAAAAATGAACATCCACAAAGTTATTGCCATCCTCATCGAAGATATCTTACGATAGGATGCTTTGCGAAAAGTTGTCACAACCATGTTATCAATTTAAATTGCTCAATTTGCTTTACAAAATACTTTTTTTCTCACTTTCAAGGTGTTTACATGCAAATCGTGAGATTATACTTAAAAAATATAACACGTTTGTATTAATTCCACATTATTTCTTTGGATCAGGAACAATTTACTTTATCGTGATATTCGTTTTAATCCTTTTCTTCCTGGAAAATTTGCCAATTGCTACTAAGAACAATGCAGTTCTGTAGGAAATTTCTTAATTTCAACGAGTAAGGTCCGACAAACTCTACTTTAATACATAAAAAAAGCTTTAATACATAAAAATCACTTTTAGGGTGTTCACTGTCAATACTTGGTGGAAAGGCATTATATTAGTAAAAACACAATATTCCTTTGTACTTCATTCCACTTTATTTAATATGTCAGGACCGGTTTCGCTCATTACGAGCATCGTCAACTGATGTTCACGATGACGATTCAGTTGACGATGCTCGTAATGAGCGAAACCGGTCCTGACATATTAAATAAAGTGGAATGAAGTACAAAGGAATATTGTGTTTTTACTAAAAAAGTATTCATTGGAACTCGCCCACATCCACATGGAATATGTTGTGACATCCAAAGCGATATTGTTAAAAACTGTTTAAGCTCTCCCTGTGGCCGACCAAAGTTTAACACATCTAAACTGACTTGTGAAAAAGTGATCATTATTATTTGTCTCATCTTTTTAGTGAATCATTCATTTAGTTATTTATTTCAATTAAATTTTAAAAATTTGCAACATTTACAAAACTGCAATATTTTAAATTGTATTAACTTTTCCGGTTCTAAGCTCAAGAAATGCGACCCCAATACCCACATTTTCTTAAATATCTATTTTAATATGGGTGATACAATGTTTATAATTAAGGTATTCTTATATCATAGTTTTTTGGACCTTTTGTAGTTTATATAAATACGATAAGATAAGAGATAAGCGCCCGCTTATCAGCGATCGTTTGTAAGATAATAGGCTGAACGCCGCTCAGCAAAGCAGGCCACATGCGGGCCAGTAGCACATTGATACTTGCAGTGAAACGACGTATATTTTACGCGCAACTTAAAATATGATTATTTATTAAAAAACCAAGGATTTTTATAAAAAAATGTATGCGGAATGATGCAGAGAGATATTTTAAAGCCCGTAGACTATTTATTTTTTTGAAATTCATAAGAATAAGGCCAATAATGAGGAAACCACTGGGGTCAAAAATGACCCCCATCGCCAGAGACGTATTTTTCTAGTCTCCGAGCCGCGAGAGTTAATATAAAACTAGTCATTTTTTCTAGTTTTACTTTTGTGGAGCTGTAGAAGAGAGGTATTTGAATATAATCCTCAGTTTTGAAATAACACGGTTCACTAAAAAGAACAAATTATTATTTCTAACAATTCTCAGAGAAAAAAAACACAGAAACGGATACTGGATTTCCCAATAAATTTAACTACACAAGACAGTAATAACAAACAAAAGGTTTCAATAGATCCTAACACATTATACGTGACAAGACATTTCTAGCGATTGATGCAATTTTTGTCCAGTGCCTCATTAAAGTTCCCCTATATAATCAAGTAGATTGAATAGTATTATTTTTCTCAACCAAAATACATATTATGAATAATATTTTAGGTAATTTCCTTTTAGGGTTTTCACTGTCAATACTTGGTGGAAAGGAATTATATTAATAAAAAACACAATATTCCTTTGTACTAAATTGATCAAGATCATGATGAGCATTGTCAGTTGACAATGCTCACCACGAGCGAAAGCGGTCCTGTTCTTGATAAATTATAATGGTAATAAAGTACATAGGAATATTGTGTTTTTTCTTAAGGTAATTTACTTTTTGAGTCTTCACTATTACCTTTTTTCTACGGGATTTTCAAATGACAGTGTTTTCCATCCAGGGTGCTTTTCTTCATCAATTTTTCTATGAATTCTATCACTTTTTTATACGGCTTTTTACGTATCTATCGGGTAAAAAAACTGTATATTGTAATTCGTATAAATTATTGTTTTACTCTATTGTAAGATTCGAAACTTTCATATTCGTTATTAATCAAAAATTGCATTGTATATTGTGGCATTAGGTAAATTTTCAGGGAGAAAAAGAGAAGCATGTTGTAAAGCATATTTGTTATTATTTTTTTAAAGTAAAGTCCTATAATAAACCCTCTTCAATAATAATTAATAACCGACACCGACACAGTTTAGGGTGTACTGCCTGTGAAGTTATCAGTAATGTAATCAGGTAATGGCACTGGGAAAGAAATAAAAATCACAAAAATGGTATTGTTTGAAAAGTGAAGAAGAGTCGGCAGTCGGTTGATCCACCAATCAAATACCCATTTGCATGCCGATCAATTCTTTTGAGTGCTTCCACCAACCATTCACTCCTTACATCGCCATACGCTTATGGTAATTGAAACACTCTGTTATTTTAGTTTCACCCTCAGCACACAGATGGGACTGTCTGAAATAAAATAAAATAATATTTTTTAATAAATTATATTTGCACTGGTAAAGTAATTTTGTTTGATGGTTTAATTCTCTCAGATTTTTATTTTTAATACATTTGACTGAATTTTTAGAGATAGTAGCATACAACTTTTAATAAATTTAATATTTAAAAAATAAAATACTCATTGTGTGAATTAGTATAAATGAGTATTTTATTTTTTGAATGTAGTGTCTTTTCACCAAGTATTTATTTATTGTTTATTTAAAAATCAAAAGTACAGTACATTACAGCTGACACCAATTCGCCATGCACGTGACAAATATAATTAAGATAAAAAACATTACATAATACAGTGGAACCTCCATCTACCGTTCTCGCATTGTTCGTTTTTCCGCATGGATCGTTTATTTTTCATAACCCCGGCCAAACACCCATAAGAACAATGTAAAATAATCCCGCATTAATCGTTCCCCGATTTACCGTTTTCTTCGATCTATCGTTTAAATATTTTGGTCCCGTCACAAATATTATCTCGATTGACCGTTTTCGTTGAATATTTCTCATAAATAGTCTTGCCTCTCATCTCGTTTTGCGTTTTTTTCAGTGCAACCCCGATCTTCCGTTCTCACTATCTTCGTTTTATTGCATGGATCGTTTGTTTTTTACTCGACCATGACCCGTAATAACAATGTTTGATAATTCCACGTTAATCATTCACCGATTTTTCGATCTATCATCTAAATATTATCTTTCTGTCCCAATTACTATCAATTACGATTGACCGTTGTTGTTGAATATTTCTTTTTTCGCTCATTAATAGTCTTACATCGCATCTGGTTGCGCGAATTTTTCTAACTCAAAAGTCAAAACTAAAATGCCTAAATGAAGAAAACTAGAACTCTAACTGAGAAACTGAAAACAATTTAAGACGTTGAAAAAAATCTAAGAGAAAAATGAGTCGAAATATGTATGTATATAGCAAAAAAAGTTAACCTAGAAAAGAACGCGAGTTTGAAGGGTGTCTGTCAAAATTTAAGTAACAAACTACAAATAGGCAACTGAGTATGTATTTAAGTTATCTCAAGTTATATTCAAGTTATCTGGAAGTTATTTGAAAATTAAACATTTTTTGGTATTATTTGAAGATTTCCCGCATTATTCGTAGATTTATTACGGTCCCTTGGAAAACGTAGAATCGGGGTTTCACTGCACATCAAAATCAACATACAAAATCAAGAAATAAAGCTATAAATCAGCTCACAAATACTTTTACTGAAAATGTCCACTTCTCTAGGCAATGAGTTTATCAGTCGAACAGCCCTTGAAACTGGCGAATCATATGTTCTACGCGAGGAACAAGTTTTTAGAAACACTTTTATTTGGTCATAGTTTCGCCCACGTAAGAATAAATTGGGAGCATGTAAGTTAATATTCATGAGAATTTTAGGATTATTGACTCGGCCCGAAGAAGAAGAGAAAAATACTTAAAACTTGAAAACGATCTTCGAGCTTCAAGAGAGTGAAATGACAGCATTCATAAAAGAAATTTGGTGTAGTAGTATTCCTTTAAGGAATTATCAAAAGGAAATAATTTAAATTTTTTGAAATAACTTGTATGAACTTTCATATGGGCTCCAATAATGGATCCATATTCAAGCGTACTTAAGACCAAAGAAACAAAGAGTGCGAAACACAGTTGGGTTTTTAAATGGTTAGCTTTGTCTAACAATAAATCCAAGAAGTTTGCTAGCACGACATTGACAGTGAACACCCTAAAAGTAATTCACTTTTCGAGTGTTAATGCATGCTATGAGCGGAACCGTTCCTGATCTTGGTCAATAAAAGTGAAAATAAGTACAAAAGAATATTGTGTTTTTCTTAACTAAAAGAAATTAATTATTAATATAAAATTAAATAAGATATCTTTGTTATTCCACGTGTTGTGTTATAAAATGTGACACGTGTTTCGCCTCTTTGAGAAGCATTATCATACATAACATCGCAAGGTTTACGAATAAACTAAAAAAAATATTCTAATTCTTAAGTTATAAATTACTAAATAAATGTTTTGATTTTGTCCTTTCCTACCAAACGTAGGGAGGGGGTAAGATACAAATATTGATAGCACTAATTACAAATTGATTACTTACATTAGGTACGGTAAATTCAACAATGGCGATCTGATTTAAAATGTTATGTTCTAATGTTCTTAAATGAACTTCCACAAGATATCGCCGAATCCATTGAAAACAAATTCACTATTTTCAGATCAAGTTCATCCATGCACTTGAACGCCTGAAGATGCCGAAAGGCGAAACCCGGGTCGTTAGTGACAAAACTTGTCTGAATGTACATAATTGCCCGCTGTGGTCTAGTTGGTTAGAGCTTGCTCTACCGATCAGGGGTGTCAAGGTTCGATTTCCGTTAAGGTCACATTGTCAAATTGGATTTTTTCATTTTTTCAATTGAGATCTAAGACATGGGTGTTTGTGACGTCAATTCTCCTTGAGTTAATCTCATGTGACTTACAAAAATTCTCATCGAGTATATCTCGTATGATCTTTCAACTTTAAAACTTTAAAAATATTTGACGCATTGGCGTAAGCTGTAATGTCAAATATTTTTTTTAAATCAAAAAAAAATAATTTGAATGATTCAAATTTTCAGATGATTTTAGAATCGGGGTTGGAATCTGAGTCGTGTTTTAATTTGAAGTCGGAGCCGAAATATTTTTTAACGTCTCCCCACTCCCCAGCACTAGTTTATCACTGCCTAATTATTAATTCTTGAAATTTTGCGGGAAACGTGCAAATATGATTTAAGATTTCGACTGAAGGTGCTTGGTGAAATTTCAATATTAAATTTGAATCGTTAAAATTATGTACATTTTGACAGATTTTGTTACTAACTCGGGTCGTTAGTGACAAAATCTGTGAAAATTTACATAATTTGAACGATTCAAATGTAAATATGATTTTATAGTTTTATTATTAGACTCCCAAGGTAACTTTTGAAATAAATGGGGTATTTTCCGTGTTTTTGACAATCTACTGTTACGTTTGTACTAATTAAATACCGGAAACTGCGTACAATCCTAAGCAAACAGTGCGTAATTATTGCGGATTGATATCAAGTGTTTAATTTTGTTAACAAGTTGAGTCCCGCGCCCGTCTTTTCGCGAGACATGCTAACGTATGCGTTCAGCCCTGGAAATCTTTTGTCAAGTGATGTTTATAGCTATTCGAATAAAACAATTAGTAGTAGTAATAAGACAGTAGCTATTATATATATTTTTTTTAATAATTTTCAATGGATTCGGCGGTATCTTTGATCATTTCAATATAAAAATATACTTGATAACTTTGTTTACTTACTCCACGTGTTTCGCTTCTTTAAGAAACATCATCAGACATAATGTCGTGAGGTTTAAGAATAAACTAAAAAAATACAGTATTTTATCTTTTGCCACTAGACGCAGGGTGTTACACACTGATTATTTATATAAGGTAAGGTAAATTCCAATTGAAATAAAACCAAAAATGGCTAACAGCCTATCTTATATACGAATGCTTTATTTTTATTAATGACAGACTATTTCCCAAAACTCCAAGCTATTTATTATTTACTAAATGTAGTGTTTCAACATTTTTATTTTGCGAATCATTTAATAAAAAAATGTCACAATTTGTAACGCAATCAGTGGAATAAAAATATTGTCAAATTTAATTTCATATCAATGTGAAATATATATTCCACTGTTTGACACGTCCACGATAGTTTTATAGTTTTAACACTTTCAGAAAGACCTTAAGATAAAATGCTGTTATTAACCCCCAGAGACGAGAGCTTTTTTTCGATAAAAAAAATATTTGTTAAGCCATATTGAAGTCACGGATAACTTTTATTCCTAACAAAAAAAAAAAAAAAACGCAAAGTCGTTGTATAGAAACCCCACATGACTATATGGTCATGCTCATCCTTTTATTACCGTGTAATATTGTGTACGGACAGTTGTAAAGACAAAAATGACCGTATGGGCTCGCAAACATTCGGGGTTGAAATATAGCTAAACGTGAAATTTTTAAAAATATTTACAATTTGACCTCTTTAGATCAACATAATTTCAATACAAATATATTAGCAAAAGAACTGTAAATAATTTGATGTTTTGATAAAAAAATAACTAACAGTTTCAAAAAGTTCATTAAAAAATCACGTGTGCTTTTGGTGGCCGTTTCTGTCCCCGCGGCTGATGATTAACTGAAGTCTGTACCCTTCTTAACCAAATATGAGTAAAAGCAACGATATTCAGGTAGAAAAGGGATGAATAGTGGGGTTCCCGGTAAATTGCTCGAATGGAAATTGCTCGAATAACAAGATAATCAATTTGTTTCCGTTTGTTCTGTCCGTTTGTTCTGTCTTAGCCCTAGTCTTCTATGTGTTCTGGAAATATATAGAAACAGTTTGAGTAACTAATTAATAATCAGTTCTCGTAGAAACACTTCTGTTGAGATAAACTCCATTAAAAGATCACATGTTCTGCATTTGGAGCGAACACGGTTAAAATAAATAGTTCCAAAAATTATTTTTATATTTCACTCTCTAAACAAGTGTCGCACAAGATAAAAATGAAATTCGTAGAAAAAGTCGTGAAAAATCGTTTAAATAACCAAGCAAATCGAATAATTTGTAATTCGAGCAATTTCCATTCGAGCAATTTACCGGCTCCCGAATAGTGGGATCAATAGACAACGGTGTTTACTGTTACCATATGGTCACGCTCGTCCTTGGGAGGGTTAAAAAACAATCTGGGCACACTGGATAGTTTATCCCGATTTGGGCCGGAATTAAAGTGTTAACACAATATTAAATAACATTTGTGTTCAATTTACCTTACAACGTTCTCATTAAATTAACTCAAATTAATAGCACAAAATATTTGATTTTACTATTATTTGCTACTATTAATTGAATTAATTTTATTAATATGTAAATAGAATTCCTAAGAACACCCTCTTTCATTAGATTAGACAATTACAATGTGGCGTATTCCCATATACATATAATGATCTTATAGATACATAAACGATTCACTTATAGGCGCGAATTGCCCAATCGGAGTTGTTCATTGGAGTCGTATTCTTTCTCATTGATTTGATTCATCACACTGACAGCCATGTTTTTCTAAATATCGCAAAACAAATGATTAAATTCTAATTGTTTTCTCAAGTAACCTGCAATTGAAGAATCAGTATCAGCTAAAGATTCTAGGTTCTCGGCATTTTTCATCGATATATAAAATTGTCATGTCCCGGGAAATTCTCGCGTTGTTTTAAACAACTAAATACATTGCTATTTACACTTTGTTATAAAGGAGTCATATCAAGTAAATGCCAATTCAATTATCCAATTAAACATAAAATACAATGTCGTTGTTTCTTTAATGTCTCCGAAAAAGTAGGTTGAGCAGTAGGCTTGCAGTATAAAATCTTCTGTAGATATACCTAGTTCATATATGATTAGGGATTCCAACTATTCGTCATTTTCAACTATCCGGATATCGAATAGTAAAACTGAAACTATCCGGATATATCCGGATATCCGGATAGTTTCAGTAAGTATTAAAATAACAAAACATTACTACATATATAAATTTATGTACTAAAATAATACATTAAAAACGAGTTCATTTGTAATATAAGTCATTTATTCAGATTTTAACAATTCATATTTTAAAAATAAGAGAGCATTAAATGTATCATATTTTAAATTTGATCTTAATTTAGTTTTAACTTGTCCTGCTGTTGAAAATACTCGTTCCGTTGCAGTTGATTTTATTGTTAAAAGTATTTTAAGCAACACGTACAACTTTTCCGTCCTTTTTTTAAATTGATCTAAGTATGTATTTAAAATCTTTTTTCAGGTTATTTGTATTGTCTTCAGTTTCCGCGAGAGATAAAATAGAATTAAGCATTCGGATGTCGAAAAAGAGAGAGGTGTTATTTCTACATCAGAGTCCTGAGAGATTTCATTATTACTAGATAACAAATTTGGGTGAATTCTCTTAATAATACTTTGTGCTAAAGAAATGGCCTCATATTTATTTGAGTATCGAAAATTTTCATTAGAACTGGGAACATTTTCACTTTGTAGATATATCACGAGTGTTATTTTTTTTTTAGTCGACGTTCGTTCATTCTCTTTTTAATCACATGTAAAGATTCTTCACTTAATGAACTTCTAAATTTTTCCAACTTATTGAATACAAATTTATAAATTCCCTCGGCCGTTAATAACGTTGCATTATTGTTGCTAAATTCTTTATTATTATCCTCACTAAATCATTTCCCACTTCTGAAATGCCTTAGATAAAGACAATACACATTTCAATACTATTCCATCATATTAAAATATTGAAAATTTGCAGCTGCATTAGATTACTGCAACGGCATTTCTTCAATGAATGAAATTTCGGCATTAAAGGTTTTTTTTGCCTAGAGTCCGAGCCGATTTGTCGAACTTTTAAGTATTAAGATAACAAGATGAGATATTTATTCATAATACCCGAGTTTGGGGAAGGTAAAAAAAACACTACTCTTAAGTAATGGTTTCTCCCAGGTAGTAAATGCCCCAGTATTCATATCATCTTTCGCCGATTTTGTAAAATATTTCATTAAAAATTATAACGAATAGTATCCGGATATTTTCCCAAATATCCGGATATCGAATAGTTAAAAAGGGTCGGATATATCCGGATATCGGATATCCGGATATCCGAGTTGGAATCCCTACATATGACCTGCTGTAGCCCAGTTGGTTAGAGCTTGCTCTACCGATCACGCAGGTCTGGGTTCGATTCCCGGTCAGATCACAGTGAATTATTCAATTGAAAGCTGTGATCGAAGACTGGGTGTTTGTTATGTCAATTCACATAATTTCCTCTCCTCCCGTCCTTCTGATCCTTTAATAATCGGGTGTAGCAATAGCGATTAGCCAACCACTAGTCCTGTTCTAGCCTTATTTTTCTTTCCCTACTACTCACTTTAAGAAAAGTAAGGTTGAGCGACTGAGTAACAAACAGTTCTCATAGAAAAAATACTGTAAAGTTACCTCCATTAGGAGGCCATATGCTCCACATTAAGAGCGGACATGGATTAAAAATATATATATAAATGACCAGAAATGTCTAAAAATGCATTTAGTTCTTTTTAAACGTAGCAATTTTTCCTTCCAGATCAAAAATGAAAATACAAGTATAAAAAAATGTATATTCGACTTTTGAAAGGCAAAACGACGTAACCCATATTTTTTATGACGCAAAACATTTCATGTTGATTTAAAAAAACGTCAAAATATGTAATATACACAATCCTGAGTGTACGAAGACCTGGTGTTGTAGTGACTCAATCTTATACTAATTTTATCGATTGTATTAGCAAAACATTTTTGTTTGTCATTTTTCCTAATCACAATTTTTTACATACCTTTCTTTTTTAAAGCTTAAAAGCTCAGTTTAGATACTAATTCGGCATTTGCAGCTTTACATCCTAAGAAATCTGTTTTGAAACAACGGTGGGTTAAATCTACGATCGAATTTTGATACACTCGCAATTCAATATATCTCATCGTTGTATCAGCAACTGAGATTAAATAAACATGTTTTCCCTATTTCCTTATTATCTAACATTTTAAATTGTGGGATAGTTATTGATTCAGTCAATTAAGCCGTCAACTATAACGCAAACACGTGTTTGACAATCGCCAATGATTTGATTAATTACGTATTTAAAAAACCCAAGCTTTGCAATATGATTTACAACCCCTTTGCATGTATCTCATACCCGAAAGCATCCCCTCGCCGATCGCCGTCCTCCCCCCGCGGGATGATCCGCTCAATGTTTGCCAATCAAAAATCTCATAATTAATTATATTTTACGGCAGACCGCGATGTTTGAGCAGTGGTTGCGAACGATCGTGGGGGTGGGAGGGGGCGATACACGTTTACTGAATGCCTAAAATGAATCCGTTCACTTATATACACAGATTCAGATTTCACTTACTGTGAAAATTAATTAATAAATAAAATAATTGGCACACAGTGTACTCGGGGAGAGATTTTTTTTTACTACCCACGTAAGAGGGGGATGGATTTGATTTTAATTTAATTAATGTGTAGTCGAAGGATGTATGTTTATTAATATATGAGCCCCTGAGAAGTGAAGTGAGCCAAGTGGTATTTTAGCGTCATACTGATAACATACTAAGACACTTTTTGTAATAACTCTTTGTAGGTTCGATTGAGCATTATCAACAGTTGATAATATTTGCGATAAGTGAAACCGGTCTTTTTAAAAAAAAATGTGAATTCTTCCTACCTGGGCTTTCTAGCAAGAGATGACAGGGAAAGAAACGCATCAAATGTAATTATATTTAACTGTTTTTTTTTGTTTTTTCCGCAGTGAGACGTGTATAGCAACATTAGCAGAAAACAAAAAGAAGAGCTCGAGACGGAAAGAGAACTGCAGTGGGGAACCTATGGAAACCAGCGACGATGACCTGCCGGATAAAGGTAAGACTTAAAAACCAACACAAAAACATAATATCTACATTAATTATTTCACCGTTGTCTATTTGAACTGTTCGTATATTCTGCCTGTACACGGTTTCGTTTTAGGTAGGCGGGAAACGTAAAAATACGTTTATCGGTTTTGTTGGTATATTGAATCATAATTTAATGATTTCTTCAAAATAACTGCCGCGGCAAGTGACCCTTTTGACAATAGGCAATACACCTCATAATTTATTATGCCCTGAATGTTCGTTCACACATAGTATTTTTTTTAATAAGGCGACACATGTTTCTCGAATATTTAAGGCATCAGATTTCACACTTCAAGTGATTATAAATTTGTGGGAATGAGGATATTATACTAAAATTGTTTATATAATTGTATGGTATGGATTAACGTTATTTTTTGTACAGAATATTTTGAATATTTCATATCGATAACAATTGGAGTGCTATCTACTAAATTAATAACAGGCTTTTATATTCAGCTTAGAAAAGTAGTAGAATTATGATGTATTCAAAATGTTTTCATTTTATTTTCAATGATTAAATGTCACATATGATTTTTTTGAAAATTTCAGCCGAAAATATTGTTTGGGTTAGAAGTTATGTTGATTTTAAGAATGAAATATATTTTTGCGTTAATGACTAAGAAACGCCCGCTTATAAAGTGTTAAGTGCAACCATGTGCATTGATCATCCACCATAAAATCGTGTCACAATTGTTGTGAGATTCTTGGAGAATTTCGGGATTCACAATTTTTAGGATGTCGGTTTTCGGGGTATTGATCCCTAAATCCCGGAATTAGAACTATCACAATCCCTGAATTTCGAGATCACAAAATTGGTCGGGATCCCGGAATTGGAGACCCTAGTTAGGAATGCCGCATTTTGAAAGAAATTTCCGTATTGCCTCAAGGGTGTGCAAAAATGGCATTTTTTTGATTATAACAAATGCGAAACAATTTTTTTTTTCGAAATTTAATTGGAATTTACTTAGTAATTGTAATTAGGAATGATTGTTCATTTTATTTGAAAACTATCGGAAGTGTGAAAACCAGGTTAAATATGTATTATTTCGAGTTAACTTGCTTCTATAGATTTAGATTCGGTGATTGCCTTGTGGAAATTCACATTTAGTATATTTATAATAAAATCAGAAATGTATTTATAGTGAAAAATGTAAGTCTATTCGGATCATTAATTAAGTACTATTATAAATATCAATGATAATGATGCATCAATTTAGTGTGGCCCTTGGGCTGAAAATTTTGCAGAGCCCTGATTTAGTCTGACGATGCTCCTAAAATTAGATAGGTCCAAATAAGGTATAAAGGTATATTCACTATAAAAGTGCTTTTTAATATATTTAATAATTGGATAGTAAATGGAAATGAAATTACAAATATATATTAATCGTTTTATTTTACATTTGATTGCTTTTGATTTTACAATATTATATACATTATAGTTAATATGACATCGGCTTTTTTACTTTAAAGGACAACATACTGATAATTTAAAAAAATAAGTGAAACAATGAAGAAAATTATATTTTTCGAAATACATACAGGTTGGTTTATCATATACTTATAAATCTATGGAGGGTTTTACTATACTTAAATTTTATATATACATTTAAAAGAAAGACTTGAATGTTTCTACACAATTGGCCCAATAATGGCAACGTTTAGTATGACAATTTACTATACCCCAATAATCCATTAATTATGATATGATTTGTAAAAATGAAACACAACAAACCACCAGTAGTACTTATACCACTTTTTAAAAAATAAGTGGTATACGCATAATTTATTGTGTTTTATTTTTGTTGATATTATGTCATTCCACCAAGAACTTGCATTAAAGTGGTGACAATTTGATGAGCGATGAAATATTTCTACATTTTTACGTGTGGTTGTGTGACTTATTTTTTTAAACTTAATTTTATTTGAATAAACGAATCTGTCCACTCATTCACAACACTATTTATTCCTGCACTTCAGCAATTAACGATTGTTCTTCGGGCACTTCGACGGTCTCCCTGACCGCGATCCCAACCTCTCCTTCGTTCCCGCTCGTTGAAGCTTTCCTCTTCTTCTCCGTTCCGACCGGCGGCTTACCAGCCGTCTCGCTGCTGTCCATTTCGTCAGCGTGACACATCTTCCTGTGCTTGTGGACGAAATAGTACGAAGGAAATTTAGATCCGCACGTTTTACACGGGTAATATTGCACGTTCATGTCGAGGAGTCTGACTTCTCTTCGAGGTCCGGGGACGGTTGGAGTCTTACCTCCTGTCAATTTACGCGCCTTGCAGCAGGCTTCTGAGCTCGTATCGGGTGTCCCTCTGTTGACAGCGTCTATGGACACCGGATTCAAGTGCCGTCTTGCGTGTTTTTGGTAGCAGTATTGCGATTTGAAAGTGTGGTTGCAATACACGCACGTGTAGATGGTTTCAGCTGGGTACCGTGCGGGTTCTTCGCCTTCGCGTCCCGGTCGATTTTCGTCTCGCTTCATCGACCTTATGTCCTCGCTCATCTGTTTTTGTAAACTCCTGCTGAACGCGTTACAGTTATCGTACGGGGAGCTGGTGTCCTCTTCGATTTCCACGTAACTGTCTTCGGAATCGCTCGCGTCCTGCGGGTTCTCTCCACTTCCACTGTACGCCGCGTTAAGGACTCGGTGAAATCTGACAGGACCATCGCAGCACGCCACGTCCATTACAATTTTATCATCGACGATAGAAAGACCGACTTTTGTTGTGTCCTTTTCTTTTGTATCTTGCGAAGAAACACTCGGCTTTGGAATTATTATAGTCGCTTTCAAAAGTTTCGTTTTTGATTTGTTTTTGAGAAGTACAGATAAATCGGCTGTTGTATTTTTTGGATCGGATGTCGTCATGACATCCAAACTGCTTCGACTGTCTTCGGAATCTGTCGCATTTTTATTTTCTTTATGTAGATTTTCTGCCACACTTTTAACTTCATTTTGATTTGACACAGGTGCGTTTGTTATTACGCTTTCTTCTACAACATTCAATTCCGCACTGTTAGTCGAAATTTGGTTGTTGGTGTCTTCAGATCTGGTTGCAAAATGCAGCGGAAGCAAGTGCTCAATCGGTCTGAAAGGTGTATCATGTGTCGGTCTCATGAAAGACGAAGGGACCAGTGTGTCGTTGATGTACATCGGTCGAAAGGAGGCAGGTGGCGGTAGATACGGCGGTAACTTTCTGCTGGCTATCGGCTTGACCACGACAGTGGCCGGAGTCTGCGGCGGTGCCGATCTACCCTGCGCCAGGAAACTTCTGCACAACTCCAAAGCGCGCGGCATGTGCAACAGATGAGTCGCTAATAAAACTTGGTAAATATTCTCCGGCGACAGCTCCAGATACCCGGTATACATATACGCGAGCAGCGGCCAGAACTGCTGCGCTGATATATTCGGGATGTGAACCACGGTCTCTTCGTTTGGTCGCAGTATTTGATCACTCCTCGATGAGTCGTATCGAATGGAAGCGTTGCTTTCGATCGCCGCTCGTTTTGGGTCTTCGATCGGGGGCAGGACGGATTTAAAGTATCCACTGTGAGCGGCGAGGAGTCGGCAGTGCGCGGCGAAGCGAACACCGCCCGCGTGGACTAAAGCGTCGGGTGCACCCAGGGCCCCCAACGCTGCGCCTCCGCAGGCCGCCCACGCGCGGTACAGCGACACCATCAAACTGATTCGATTATTCCTTTCGTAATTAAATTATTATTAATTAAGATTATTTTTTAACGATTGTCTTCCTATAACCGAATATCTTTTATTATACACACACACACACGTATTTATGCTAGTCACAGATTAATATCAACTTGTTTTTTTTTTAAATCACAACGTTGCAACTTTATATTCAAAAGTAGACAGTCGATATACCCACTGCACATATATATATTTAAAAGTTAAATATTTAAATTGTTTTTATTATATAATATAATAATATTTAAGAGCAGGCTAGACAGTTTCTAACTGTAAGTCGGCTATTGTTTTTAATCGAAATGTTTCTTTCATTATTATCAAGTCGAAATGTATTTTTTTATATACCATAGACTTACTCATTTGCCTACTTAAATTTTCGATTATTTGATATGATTTATTACTGTATAGTAAAATTAAATGCCACTCAAAATTTTGGTGTTATTCTAGACAGATTTACAACGTCAATGATAACTGATGCAATTAATTATCAATAAATATTGTTGAATACAAATTTTTGTCCAAAAAGCGGTTGTAATTTACTTAATTAATTCACAATCGATTGTAATAAAAATAACTGATAACCACGGACGCGTTGTGGTCAAATTAATTTTACACCGTCAATCGATACTGAAACATAATTGCTTTTTAAAAGAGCTTTACATGTGTTATTATCTTTGAGTGATATGAGTTTTGTTTCGTGTTTATTTTAATTATTTTATAATAGTACGTTTCGAAAAATAAATTTCAATTAATCTGACTTAAAGCATTTGTGATGAATGTTCGGAAAATGGTTTTTTAATTCGTTCGGTTATTTTAAATTGACAATTATTTTTGTACCGACGTGTTTTAAATTACGAGATCAATTCTTTCGACAAGTATTATAGGAAAAAAAAAATACGAAGAGACGTTTCTTTAGTAAATGAAATAATTGTAATCTGAAATTGATAACTTTGTTATTCCACAGTTTGCTTAAGACATCATTAAATTAGTGGTTTACTACCCAAGTTGTTACTGATGATAAAAAACATTATAGTAGAATGAAATATATTTTTTACGATGACTGGTTTTGTCGACATTTATTTTATGAATATTTTTCACGCAATCGAATTACTTCTGATTGATACTTATTATTATTGATTTTTTAAATGCAACACAGCGGCTTAACTATGTGTAGTGTTATCGTTACCTTTATTTATGTGTATCATTTGTTTAATTTAAAATAGTTTATAATATGCAATTAATTAAATTGTTTGTATGAAATTTGATGTCGTTTTATAAAAAAAGTAAAAACTACAGTAAATTTAGTATTCAAAACGTTCCTTGTAAAATTATGCTAATTTAATTCTTACTTTTAGATAAGAAAACTTTGTAATGTAATATATATGAAGATTAGTTAGTCACGAATTAGGTAAAGTTATTTATTTTGAGCAAACCTTTTTTTGTATAATTTGAATACAATATTTATAAAGTAGGTCTAATGTTTATAATAACTTGTGTGTTTACTTTATAATTTAATCTATAGTCAGTTCACTTCGTTAATATATATACGCGTATGCTGTGCGGTAACAATGTTAAATTGGGGTAGTAAATTGACCATCCCTCGCAAAGGACCACCCGCTACTGACAGAGCGTTTCAATTACACCACTTGTTATAGTGAAAAATGATGGAGTCTTCATCGCTACCCCCCGACCAGCCGCTCTCTTCGCCTGCAGCAACCCTTCGCTATATCAGATCTGTGTGTTGATATTATCAATTTGAATAAACCGCCCCCGCCCAGCCGCCGCGAAGAAAGACATGCTTCAGTTTCTGACCATATCAGAATTATTCTTCTGGGAACGGTTTTATGTTAACATCTTTGCTACGTACACTCAACTGTGTAAAAAACTGTGTAAACTTGTGTAACAAAATATTAATATAATATTTTCATATTTTTTTTTATTAAGAAAAAACGACACTTCTAATTTACGAGGTACTGGACATAAATCAATTTCATCGTTAGAAATGAATGACACGTCTAATGTGTTAGGATCTATTGAAGCCGTGTGTCTGTTATTACTACGGTCTAGTAGGGTATCCAATCTGTAACCCTTTTTGTGATCCCGGGATTGATTATTTTTGACAAAATTTTTGGTCAGCGATTATGAAGTCATGGGATTTTTTTTAACAATTTCCAAATTCAAAAACCCAGGAATTTACCGATTTGCCCAAATTACCAGCGTGACTCGATTTTTATTTTAGCTCGTCCATTTGCTAAAAAACAATATATTCATTGTGCTTCATTTTCTCAATCACAGAATTGGATGGGATCCCGGGATTGGAAACCCTACTGCTGTCTTGTGTTGTTGAATGTCTTGTTGTTAGGAAATCTGTTATCCGCTTCTGGGAATCGTGTTAATATTTGTACTTTTTAGTAAACCGTGTTATTTCAAAATCGCGTAAAAAAGAGTTAAGTGTATTAGTTTTTCTTCTAATCGTTGTTTATTCTTCTTTTTATACACTAAACCAGGGGTGGGGAACCTTTTCTTTTCTAAAGGACGCATTCAATTTTCTGAATGAACACGTCAGGAATTTACAGAATTACAGAATTGGCCAGAAGGCCGCACCAGAGTGGCCAAAAGGCCGCAGGTTCCCCACGCCTGCACTAAACTATTAATAATTATCGGCGTCTATTTGGTAAAAATATCATTCATGTGTTTCTATGAATTGTTTTTACTGTGTTACAGTAACTGAATCTTCAGTTCCCTGTAATCAAATACCGCTATTTGCGAACAGTGTTGACAGCAAACTGTTGATCCAGCCCCCCCCCCCCGAAATGTTGATCTTGGGAGACGTAAAAAAATGAAACGCATCGATTTGATTGCGCGATTTTGTTTTATTTACCGACAAACCTTTTTGAGAATATTAAAAGCCGGCTTTGTAATGTTATCGTTTCTCCTTCTTCCTCTCTCTCCTCACTTCCTGGTCCTTGTTTGAACGATCCATCCCCTGTCCCGTTTTCTGCGCTCGGTGTTGACTTTGTCTTCTTCTCATATATAAATTATTAAACAAAAAATGGTGCCCCCCTTCGCCGAAGCTCCCCTCTACCGCACGATAAACCTCGTTTAAACGGTTGGCTTTTCTTTAAAATACGTCTAAAATTATGAATTTTATTAGGAAAATTTCACGTCTATTTTCTATATGTACTTTAAATCTTGACTCGTAAATGACAAACATCATATTATTTCTATATATGTAATGTAACATGTAATAAAAGATTATCAAAGAGTAATAAAGTTAAAGTGGTGACTAATGGTAAGTAAATACAAACAAAATTATAATTTCGGAAATTTTAACAAAGTGATCTAAAATGATAAATTAATTAAATTAAAAACTTAATGATGATTCAACTGCTTACAAGTAGTATACTTTTACAAAACCATGTCATGAAGATTATGAAAAAGATTTAAAAAAAAACCATATCAATTAAAAAAAGACGTATTTTTTTCTAAAATATCACTTGGATCACTTCACCTCTCACGGGCTCATATGCAACGTTCCCTCTATTTTTTCTATTGTATGTGCGGGACCGTCAACTTCTGTGAGCAGTAAATTTTCAGCAAAATAAAAAGTGTGCGCAAATATAAAAATTTGGTGAAACAAACTTATTTTTACAATATTTCTGTGTGGCAGCCTTGTGCGGGGATGGAAAAATGTGTGCGGGCACATATTGGGAGGTGTGCGCGCGCACACGCGCACACTTTAGCGGGAACATTGCTCATTTGTAAGTTACATGTAAAATCTAGTTGAAATTTTTTATTTTTTTTATTGACTACTGGTCTTAATTCGGACGACTCCGTATGTACGTACCACTTATAATTGAATAAAAATAGCCAGGAAACTGTGAGCTCGCTTCGCAGGCTATAGGCGTAGTTTCAGCAGGTGAATATAGGTGGCAAATAAGCTGACTCGTGCGGCCCTGTCCCGGCATTTTCCCGGCCAATTATATTTTCCTGCGGCGCAGATGGGAACCGATGCGGTGTGGCTGGCAGCGATTTTTTGTCAAAGCGGAATGTAATATCGGTAATTGAGAGAGAGCACTCCCGAGTCAATATTGGGCAACAATCCTCCGATTGCGGGGGTGGCGGTTGACTCCGCCAGGGCGGGAGGGTGCGCGCCTGCCCCGCCGTTGAATTAATTATATTTCGATGCGCCGGTTCCACACAGGACGTGTATCGAAATGTATTGCAAATTACACAGGTTTATTTTTTTACAGATGAAAACGCGTGTATGATTTTTCAAAAGGTTCTTTTTTCCGCTCTCAGTGTGGAGCATATGGCCTCATAATGGAGGTATCTCGACAGAGTTTTCTAAGTAACTGTTTGTTACTTAGTCGCTTAACCTCTCTTTCACAATTAGGGTATTCGTAGTTAAACAAGCATTTGTGAAAGTAAGATTGTCTGAGGATGCCTCTGAAAGAGGCGAAACACATGTCACAATCAGTGTTCCCTCTAAGATGTGCGCGCGCACATAACTCATTAAGTGCGCGAACATACATTACAACAGAGCGCACACAAGTTACACCAGTTATACACACCACCAGCAGACTGAATTAATTGAAATTATATAGTGTTGTTAATTATTATCATTATTAAAAAAAATACCGTTGCGCATTACCTACAAAAAGGCCTAAATATCGTTATGTGGCGCACAATTTTTATCATTTCCTTTTGAAGTTGCACAGCCAATATCTTTTGCGCACATAAACATTGGGAACTAGAGGAGAACAAAATTAGAGGGAACATTGGTCACAATACGTGGAATAAACTTTATAAGAGTAGTAGAGGTAGAAGGATAAGACTAGGACAGGACTAGTGATTAACTAATCGCTCTCGCTACGCCCAGTTATTAAAGGATCGGAATGGGTGGGAGGGAGCTCTTAGTCAACACAAACATCGGTGCCTTCGAAAAGAAAACTATAAATCGATCAAAAAAATGCTGTTCGTACTGGGACTCGAACCCGTGAGATCCGGCACGGGAGTCAACAACGCTAATCGCTAATCCATAGGACCCGAGAAGGTTCTTACTTCACTGTTAATTGGGAAATAAGGACTACGATTATATGCTCCAGAGTATCTAGAAGTATATATATATATGTATATTAATATAATTTCGATGGATTCGGTAGTAACTTTAACACTTACGTTCCGAAACGTCGAAAATAGGATCGAGGAGCGGCGGGGTACAAAGTGACCCCAGACAAATTTGTGTAATATTTGCACTGCATTTATCGCGGTGTCATCGAAGATTACAGTAAATATCAGCTAGATGTGAATGCACCCCATACGAACTCGAAGACTAAGGAAGTTCATTTTTAATGTACAATTACATTTTGACTGTAGTCACGCTGTTGTAGAGAGGCGAGGGGTAGAAGGGGTAGCTGCCACGTGTTTCTCAATTCTTGGAATTACATTCATTCATGAAGTATTTTTTGGTATTTTTTAATACTGGTTAAACAAAAAAATGTGTATATTTTTATGTTTTTTTAAAATCCATTTCCGCTCCCAATGTGAAGCATACGGCCTCCTTATGAATGTAGCTCAACAGGGTTTTTTTTACGAGAACTGACTATTAATAATAATCTCTAGTTTTGTTTCATAGGGATATAAGAATAGGGCTCGGACCAGAACTTGTGGTTAAATAATCGCCCTTAGCAGTTATTATCAGATTAGAAAGGTGGGATGGAATTTTTGGAATATCACAAACACCCATGCCATCGAACAGAAAACGAAAACTTAATTTTTAAAACATGTTCGTATTAGGACTCGATCCCGTAGGATCCGTCGCGGAAGCCAACGACGTTGATCGTTGAGCTACAGACACGACAAAATTATGTCCATGATAATTTCCCTGCCGAGGTTCGCAAAGTAAATAATAGTTGATTTATTGAATTATTTTTTGGCATTGCCCACAAAATGGGTACATGCGATTTTGTGAAGAACAAACGTCCACAAAGGGATATTTTGTGCTCGCGATTTAATCGAATCGCGCCCATATGGGATATCACAATGCAATTATGGTCGTTTGAACTGACACCGCGCAGTCCCGGCTTCGCCTCGTTCGTCCGGTAATTTCGTTGGGCCATTCGCTAATGTAAATTATTGCACAATAACAGTATTATGCGAATATGAAAAGCCAGCGACGGTGAAGTACCCATCCGCCAACTCAACGTTGTGACTCTTTTAGGAACACGGTTAGCGGCAGGGCATCCAATCCCGGGATCGGGATCCCGTTCAATTTTATGATCCCGAAATCCCATGATTGACATGGTTGCGATCCGGGGATTTCGGGATTGAGAAAATTTGAGGAAATCCCGAAAATTGACACGAAATTGACAAATTTTAAACTTAAATTCCTCGGTGAGCTAAAAAAAAAAACGAGCTTTGGAGATAATCTGAGGAAAAAGTATAGGCAATTGAGGATTTAAATTTCTTCGGTGAGCTAATCCCAATCGGGATCTCGGGATTGAAAATTAATCAATCCCGAAATCCCGGGGTTGGAAAAAGGCTTCGGGATTGGGTACCCTAGTTAGCGAGTGAACGGTTAACCCGGTATGCTGCGATGAAACCGTGATTCACGTATACTGAAGAGTGAAGACTATACTGCACCCCGCAGCCAAGTGGTCAATGCTTGCTCGACCAATAGCTCGAATCCCCCAACGGAATGGTTCATATATTGATTTTAAATGGATTTTCACTGTCAATACTTGGTGAAAAGACGTTATATTGAAAAATTGAACATTCTTTTGTACTAATTTCACATTTATATAATACGATCAGGACTAGTTTCGCTCGTGATGAGCATTATTATAAAAGTGGGAATTAGTAAAAATGTATATTTTTTTAATAATTTTAAATTAACTTAAATTTTTGTTTATTAATAATACAGTCCTTATTTCAGTGATAGCGAACCTTTTGAGTTCGGTGTGTCAATTAAAAAAAAATTCTAGCTTAACTCAGGTGCCGTGTTACACCTATAAATCACTTTTAATGTGTTCACCGTCAATACTTGGCGGGAAGATGTTATGTTAAAACAATGAAACACTCTTTTGTACTTATTTCACATTTATTTAATATGATCAGGACCGGTTTCGTTCATCACGAGCATTATTATCAACTGATGCGCCAAATATTTTGACGTTGGAAAAAAGATCATGCGAGATAATATCAATCAACTCTAATGCTTTTTAGATCACAAATTCAAACTGAAAAAAAATAAAGTTGACTTTTACCTTACCGGGAATTTAACCCAGATCCACCAGGTCGTTAGTGGTAAGCTCTTACCAACTAGACCGCTTCGGGTGACATGGGTGTTTTTTTTTTGTTTTTTCGATATTATGAAATACTTAATTTCTTCGTCATCATCGATCCAATTCGCATAATAAGACAAGCGCAATGTCCGGTCAATTCTCTAGGCACGGTGCTCTCATCCGACGGCATTGAATTTTGTTGATTATTCTAGCTATTATTAAAATGCAGTACATATTGTACAAAAAAACATTTACAGATACGACAACCAATCTTTGTAAATCATTCCGGCAGATGTGGCGATACTGATTTCAAATACGAGCAAGCTGCTCGAAGCGGAGCGTGCGCCTCCGCAGCGAGGAGACGATATACACTTCTTCCCTCGGGAACCCTCGCTCCTGTTGCGGCTCCACTGTTTGCCGAGCATTATGACAATTGAGAAAGGGACAATGTCATATTATTTTATTCCCACTTCGCGAGCGCGCAACTATATTAAAAAAAACCTTGTATCATTCTTAACTATTTTTTTTTTAAATAAAAATAAATTTATAGTAGGTAATATAATAAAATCTCATTTATTTTTTGTGTCGGATCTCACGAGTCCCAGCATGAACAGCATTTGTTTTAATCGATATATTAATTAAATTTGAATCGTTCAAATTATATGCATTCACACAATTTTTGTCACTAACGACTCAGGTTTCGCCATTCGGCATCTTCAGGGGTTCAAGTGCACGGATAAACTTGAACTGACGTTCAGTAAATAAATGTATCGTGCCATGGGCTAATCCTGAATATCCTTAATACTGATATGCTCGGTCGATAATGCTTGCCATGAGCGAAACCGGTCCTGATCTTGGTAAATAAAAGTGGGACTAGTACAAATAAGTATTTAATTTTCTGAATATGAAAAATTATATTTTTACTAAATTAAATATTTTTCACCTTATTACAATGGAGTTTCACCAAGTAAATGTCAATTCAATCAATGAAGTGTAGATCTTCTAAACCTCGTCACTCAATGCATTGGCGAACATGCCAAGCCATCATATGTAATACGAAAGCTCAACTGTCATTGCAACCTTTTCATAATATGTAGTGAGTGGTAAAAACGAATCTATTCCACCTAAAGTTCATCAAATCGACGCAATGCTCGTATTTCTTTTCGATTGCCATTTCGAAGATATCAAATATGAACACTTGTCAATAATTTTAAATGGGGCAATATTTTTCCGTAGAGTAAATTAAGTATCCTTTGCTGTGCATTGCTTGAACGTGCTGCCGATTGGAGCACTGCGCAAACACCTCAGTGTCGGTTCGCGGCTCGAATCCTTTCCCTTTGAATCTTCGCAAAATGAAGTCAGAGTCGATACGATCGCATTTATTATTTCAGTGCATCTTTTTAGTTTTGTTACCTTGTATAATAAAACAATGTTTATTGTCAATGTAAGAATTAATATTTTATATAATCAGCGTGTCAATTGATTTAATTATTTTCATCTATAGAAAATGTCAATAAAAATATTAAAACTAGTAATTTCACAATTTTTTTCACAATGTGTAGCCCCATTGAAGGTATTTTAGTTAAAGTTTTAAACCGTTTAAGTTTACTTAACTTTTCCGGTTCTAAGCTCAAGAAATGCGACCCCAATACCCACATTTTCTTAAATGTCTATTTAAATATGGGTGATACAATGTTTATAATTAAGGTTTTATTATATCATAGTTTTTTGGACCTTTTGTAGTTTATATAAATACGCGATAACGCGATAACACGATAAGCGATCGTTGGTAAGATAGCTGGGCTAAACTCGTCAGTTGCAATTTTATATGTGTGCTGGGATGACGTCTTTTTTACACGCAACTTAAAATATGATTATTTATTATAAAAACACGGATTTTTATAAAAAAAAAATGTATGAGGAATGATGCAGAAAGATATTTTAAAGCCCTTAGACTATTTTTTTTTTAAATTCATAAGAATAAGGCCAATAATGAGAAAACCACTGGGGTCCCTAAACGACCCCCATCGGATGAGAAGTATTTTTCTAGTCTCCGAGCCGCGAGAGTTAATATAGATAAGTTTTCATATTTTTCAAATTTCAATATCAGCGGTGCCATTCCCGCGGGCATACACTTATTTTAGACGGTCTGAAATACTCAACACGTGATTGTGTTTGGACGGACCGTTAAGAATAAATGTTATGCACGCGGTAATCGAAGGATTGTTCCGGTAAGCTTTCAATGCATATTTTTGTGAAGTACATAAATATTTTTAAAGACTGATTGTTAATTTGTTAAAATAATAATATTAGTTGAGCATGACTCTGAAGCCCTCCCCTGGCTGTCCCCGGTCTGCGGCGTGTTGGAGTGTCCCGGAGGATCTAGTTAGTTAGGCGGAATGTCCTTTGTCCCGGTTAATGGTCTGAAAGATTGCGATGCAGACAATGCCTCTCGGTTTGTTTGCATTCAAGTGTCCCGCGGGATCACTCCGCCTCGGGAAACACCCTACGAAAATGCCTACGAGTTTTTCGGGAACACTTATTCATATTTACATCATAAATGGATCCGGCATATTTTTTGCTACAAAAGATTTCACAGGTCCTTATCAATTATCATCGAAATAAATGAGAAGGTTTTCCGTTCTTCTATTGTTTTTGTTTTTAAAAACTTAAACTAAATTTTTATATTGATACTTACCACAATATGTATGTATTTTGTAATTGCTACAAACGGTGAAAACTGTTTATTTCTTTATTATAGTATCTTATTATAGTAGCGAATTACGTTTATTGATTTTTCAACTTGTATAGTATAAGAGTTAAAAAAATCAATGAACAGGCAAAGCAGTGCATTGTATTTTAATGTAAATTAAAATAAAAAGTAGAGTCTAAATCTGTACATGGGAGGTAAACTCTCCAGTAATATTGTAGAAAAATGTATTTTACAATACAAATAGTAGAAGAAAACCACTGACACTTTCGACGGATTCGGCGGTAACTTTGTGGAAGTTCATTTTAACAGCTTAACGACCGCAGGTTTTTTTTTATAAAATTTCACCTGGCGAAATAAACTTCACTTCACAATTCACTATAATTTGTAAGCAAATTGAGATACCTTTACAAAATTTAATTTTCTTAGCTTCCGAATACTTCGCCTATACGCATATATGTGTCCGCCGGCCAGCGATCTTTGTTTTTCAAAGACGCAAATACGCGTCCACGGTCGTTAAGCTGTTGATATAAAATAACTTAGATTATTCCACGTTTTTACGTAGAGGCGAAACACGTGTCACAGTTTGTAACACAATGCGTGGAATAATCTAAGTTATTTTATATTTTATATGAAAACCACTGATTTTCTAACACAAACGTCACGAATTGAAGAAACTTTTATGGTGTTCACTGCCAATACTTGGTGGAAAGGCATGGTATCCAAAAAATAATATCGTCATTTTTACTATGTAATTATAATTTTATTTAGCATTATCAACTGATTACAAATAATTAATACAATGCTATTTATATTTCATGAATCTATGTCGCCTGTGTGGTCGAGTGGTCAACGTCGTTGGCTACGGAGGTCACGGGTTCGAATCCCAGTACGGGCAGTTTTATAAATTGATTTTTCAATCGATTTATGAATTTCTGTTCAAAGGCATGGATGTATGTGATCTCTTGAATTCCCCCCTCCCATTCATCCTATCCTATGAACGGGGCGTATCGAGAGCGATTAGCTAACCACTAGTCCTGTCCTAGCTCTATCCTTCTATTCCTACTCTCTTTGGAAAAAGAGAGGTTGAGCAACTGAGTAACAAGCAGTTCTCGTAGAAACACTTATGTTGAGATAAACTACATAAGGAGTCCATATGCTCCACACTGGGAGCCGACATGGTAAAAAAATAATAATAATTGTAACTGATTTAGTTGATAATGCTCGTCATGAGCGAAACCGGTCCTGATCATATTAAATAAAAGTGGAATTAAATAGTGCAAATGAGGATATTATTTAAGTAGGTTCAAACTGCCATTTTCAACATAGTGTAGTTAAAATCTCGTGTACACAAATAGAAATATATAATTTGCTTTTTAAAATTAGTTATTATAAATAAACAAATTCATGAAAAATGATACCGTTTGAATGATCAAAGCAGAGCGGACAATCAACTCAACATTGTTTTATTTGCGACTCGTTTCTACAAGATATACATTGACTATTTCAGTCAAATCAAACAACAGTTTGACAGAGCTCGTGCCGAATTCAATCCGTTCAATAAATTACACAGATATCCCTGTAGGTCTGCTGCAGGTAACTCCATCTATTGGCTCATCTCGGCTTTCGCTGAGGTGTTCACGGTCCTCTTAAATAGTACACCCCCTTCGGGTATCCCCCGTCCCCACGGCGCCCTCTCACTCGCCACTTTTCTGAAACGTGTTAATAATTTGCGGAGCTGGCAATTATAATCCCCCCGTTCGTTTCGCCCGCTGTAGTAGTTGGCAGTTTGCTCAAACCCCTAGCAAACGATCCGGTAACTTACTTAGTGGGTATTTGCCGATGGGGCTTATCACTTGCCAAATTAAGCTAATTGTAATCTTCTATTTGATTTTAGCCCCGGGTTCACGATTTTTTTTTTGTTTCTTTTAAGATTGTGAAGTTTGATTAAGAAACACTTTTATTTTAGTATCGTTCTCTGTTGGGCATGTTTAAAAGCACATGCAGGCTGAGTATATACTGAGACGCAGGACAAGGCAGCACAGATTTTGTATAACAAGCGTCTGAACTGCACTGCGCTCCGTTGTAAGGCCGGCACAGATTTCTGCGTATCGCGTGCATGTGGGGGTGTTGGGGTTTTTTTGTTTAACTCTGTTTATACAATACTACTCAAGTAGTATATTCCAAAAGAACATTTAAAGAGTTATTGTGGGTCATTCTGTGTCATTTAGTGTCATGCCGAAAGGCGAAACATGGGTCGTTCGTGACAACACTTGTTTGAATGCACATAATTTGAACAATTCAAATTTAGTATTGAAATTCCACCAAGCAATTTCAGTCGAAATGGATTCAATAGTGAAAAAAAAACAATTGAATTTTATTGCACTTTTATTTAATATGATCAGAACCGGTTTCGCTCGTGACGAGCATTATTAGCATTAGCACTGTATTAATAAATTTTATTATCATGAGCGTATCGGGTCCTGACCGTATTAACTTTTCCGGTTCTAAGCTCAAGAAATGCGACCCCAATACCCACATTTTCTTAAATATCTATTTTAATATGGGTGATACAATGTTTACAATTAAGCTATTCTTATATCATAGTTTTTTGGACCTTTTGTAGTTTGTATAAATACGCGATAACGCGATAACGAGATAAGCGCCCGCGATAAGCAATCGTTCGTAAGATAGCTGGGCTAAACGCGTCAGTTGCAAATTAACATGTGTGCTGGGATGACGTCTTTTTTACGCGCAACTTAAAATATGATTATTTATTAAAAAAACAGGATTTGTATAAAAAAAAATGTATGAGGAATGATGCAGAGAGATATTTTAAAGTCCTTAGACTATTGTTTTTTTTGAAATTCATAAGAATAAGGCCAATAATGAGGAAACCACTGGGGTCCCCTAAACGACCCCCATCGGCAGAGAAGTATTTTTCTAGTCTCCAAGCCGCGAGAGTTAAATAAAAGTGGTATACGTTCAAAAGAGTGTTTTATTCTTTTGAATATGTATACTTGTTTTCCACCAAGTAATGACAGTGGAAACTTTAAAAGTAATATAATGAAGTTGCTTAAATGCAAATGAAACCCGAATCGTAATGATACACGTGTTCAATTATTGTAGTGTTTTTGGTTCGCGAAGTGCCCATGCTTTGATTTGTAGTTTGACGAGATTGCTCTCGCCTTATTTGCCCAGGCATTAGTGTAAGTTGCGCGGCGCGGGCGGGCGGCGCCGGCGGGGGATGGGGGCGCACGGCGTCGGCGTCGGCTCTCGGCAAACACGCCTGCCCGCCGCTAATTAGCGCCGGATTATTAAATTAATTCGCCGGTTTAACTTAACTAAACATTCGCGCTGACGGAACCGAACTTCTTCTCCTCCGCACAGCTACGTTCGGACGGGGCACGTGCGCCGACCGGCTGATCCGAATCGATCGCTAGTTTTGAAATCCTAAGTCTTAAGTTATCCCAATTTTATATTGCTTACTGTTTTTCGAAATACCGAAACCATAGTTAATAAATGTAATGTAATTAATAATAAATATCAGTTTAATTTATCTTAATTTACGTTGAAAACCCCTAGATTGCTTATCGTTCTTCGAAACACTAAAGTCATATTTTATAAGTGTAATACTATAATTGTAATTTAAATTGGGATGTTAGAGTAAATAACAAGATGCATGGTTTATCTTTTCGTAGCCAGTATATAAAGCTGAGAAAAATGTAAGTTTAATCATAGTTTTGACGATGGCCAAAGCCGAAATAGCTATCAAATAATAAATATAAAAACTGTGAAACCAAATGCGTTGATATTTTTACCCTGTTAAAATCTACTAAATTTGCAATCACATTAAAAACAATTGATTTAAAAAAAGGTCATGAATAATAAAATTAAAATATAAAATTTATAATGACACACAATTGGTAAAATATCAATTGTTTGTTACGCCTCTAATGATTTTACATTGTTCAATGCAAATAGCATTATATTCATGTATTTTCTTATTAGTTGATAATGCTCGTCATGAGCGAAACCGGTGGTCCTGATCATATTAAAAATGTGTAATTAGTACAAAAGGGTGTTTTTTATTATTATAATGCCTTTCCTTAAAAGGGTTTATTATTATGACTAAATACCGGCACAGACTTCGTTTATTTTTTTTGCTTCGGTTTATTTTTAACTCGGGTAACATCGCCGCAGTGGCGCGACAATGCAGAGAGATATCTCCGTTTCAAAGAGTTGATCTTGCGGAGTACATCGCCAGTTATAATTAATCGAGGGGGTGGCGTCGGGGGTGTTAGGTAGCCTCGGATCCCCCACCGCCTGCACCCCCCATCCAACCTGGCAAGTTTTAATTCATTAACCGCTTTCCGAATTATTATTATGATGGGTGGCTGTGTTAATTTTCGAAAAATGCTTTTCCTACAACTTTGCGTTTGCGGTATCTTGTTAAATGCGATCCCGATTTCGTAAAGATCAAACAGAAAAACGCTTTACTCTTAGAAATCTCAATTATTCATTTCCGCCACACGATCTTCCAACTCCACAGTATCATTAAAAAAATAGCAACGAATTAATCAGGAATATATCCTCTCAAAAAAGTATCTTATTTAGAATTTGCTGAAGGTTTCAAATGCTAAATTGAATCTTTATATTTACCTTGTTGGCACTTGAACCCAAGCCCATTTGAGGCCAAAGCACTTACCTAAGTAGGACCCTTTTTGTGATCCAGGGATTTCGGGATCCACAATCTTTTAATCCCGGGATTGATCATTCACCATAATATCACGCCAGAATTGTTGCCGAAAAAAGTTGGTTAAGATATTCCAAAATTGTTGTCACGTCGAATTGACAGTTCCCACATCAATTCAAAAGTGTTAGGTCTTTTTTCAAGGCGTGGAGTCGTGTAAAACAAATACGACTCCAACTCCGAAGAAATTGTTCAATCATTTCATTTTAACTTACATATACATATATTTTTATAACTGTTTGTTACTCAGTCGCTCAACCTCACTTTTTGTTCAAAGTGAGTAAGTAGAAGGGAAAGAAAGATAAGGCTAGAACAGGACTAGTAGTTGACTAATCGCTATTGCTTCACCCAGTTATTAAAGGATCAGAAGGATGGGAGGAGAGGAAATGATGTGAATTGACATTACAAACACCCAGTCTTCGATAACAGCTTTGAATTGAATAATTCTCAAATTCACTGTGATCTGACCGGTAATCGAACCCAGACCTGCGTGATCGGTAGAGCAAGTTCTAACCGACTGGGCCACAGCAGGCGACAAAACTTCTGCTGAGAAACCTCCATTAGGAGGCCATATGCTCCATATTGCAAGCGGACATTAATACAAATAAATATATATGTACATATACATATTATATATGCATTCCATCAGATCATCTTTTGCCAGCCAAGCATGAAATGTCAACACTGTGGACTATTGTGGTTTCAATACACATCATTAAATATTTTTTTTGAAATGGGTCCGACTCCGACTCCACATCCCTACCTTTTTTTGCTCAATCCTCTGAAAAAGTTGCACCTGCAAGTGAGTCCAGCGCAAATTACCTTTTTTAAAGCTCTACTTCTAAGATTCTCACATGTTAAAGTGAATCCCGGGACTAATACTAAGACGATCTCGGGATTATTACTTACCACTAGTATAATATATATTTTTTAAAATAATACTTTGTATCGTTTGTAATGTTTTTTTTTTTTTTTGTAAGCTGCAAAAAAAAATATTCCGTAATTTCATTGTAATAAATCTGGAAACTTTTTAGATATACATTTTTAAAATTTTAAGCACCAATATCCTTAATGCAATGGTAGTGAGGAAATCGTATCGAATCGGTGTACTCGGTCACTCGTAAATTATGCATCAAATCAAGGAAGTCACAACACAATTCTATTATATCATCATTATATATTCATTCTCAAACCGTCCCCCAAGCATTGTTTCATTTGTGAATCGCGAGCATTGGATGACGCTTAGGGGGCGGCGATAATTATGATACCACTCAGGTAAAAGCATTTGTTATTTGATCTTTATCGGAAAATTACTTTTCGATTCTTTTCCCTTGTATATATATATCCCTTTAACAGTGTTTTCATGTGTATTTTACAATATAATACCTGTCATATTACCAGGGGCATGTAAAGAGATTCACATATGTACAATAATGCCCCAAAACAATCAATACAATGGAATTGTCCTGGCAGTGATTAGACGCCGTGGACACTTTAATTCAATTCAATTCAATGCCCGACAGCGTTGAGAGTATTTGCTACAATTTAAACACCAGTCAAAAATATTTTTTTTACAAGATTTTATTTGTTATCCATGTCCGCTCCACTGTGGAGTACATGGCCTCCTAATGCAGGTATCTCAACAGGAGTTTTTTTTACGATGACTGTTTCAAAGAGATTAGTTCGATTTATTTAAGAAAAAAATATTGGGCATTACATTTAGTAAGCATAAAAGTAGTAGCAGTACTTGGTATAGAAGAATTAGGCTAGGGCAGGTTTAGTGGCTTACTAATCGCTTTCTTTTCACCCAGTTATTAAAGGATCAAAATAGTGGGAGGGAATTTTAAGGCATCACAGAAATGTTCTGGGATTTGAACCCGTGAGATCCGGCACGGAAGCCAAACCGCTGCATCATAGACCCGACGTCACTACGACTACTAAATCAAAACTTCTTTCGGCATCACGTAATCTCTTGACAATGTTTTCTTCGATTATATTAATATATAATAATAAATTTTAGTTTAATTCCTGTTTTGTACACTCGACTCTTTTTTTGCACGGTAGATACGTTCCACAAAAAACCGTGTAAAAAAGTGATATAAATTCATATTACAATTGAAGATTGCTTCCCTATACTAAAACTATGTTATTTAAAAAAAATAACAGCATTGTGATATAGAAAATACACTAGAATAACGAAACGTCAGAGGCGTCACAGACAAATTTGTGTAATATTTGCATTACATTAATTGAAGTATCATTGTAGATTACAATACATATCTGCTAGATTTTATTGGTATTAAGGTATAAGGAAAAAAAATAATGTACCCCGTAGGAATTCGAATGTTAAAAAAAGGTATTAATGAAGACCAAATAAGAAATTTACACAGAATATCCATAATATATATTATAATTAAGAAACAATAATAATATTCATCCATACTTGATCATATACAGGGACTCGTATGAGGGAATGGACATACATCGCTAGAAATTTCTGAGACGGCTAATGTTCTAGGATCTAATGAAACCTTGTGTTTTTGTTTTTGGAAATCGTGTTAGAATAAATAGTTCGTGTAAAAATATAGTATTCATTCTTTTCAGTGGACCGTGTTATTTACAAATCGTGTCAAAGAGAGCCGAGTGTACAAAAAGTTGAATTATATTTTTTTGATTTAAAATTTAAAAACTCACTCATTCAGAATGGTCGATTATGTCGCTCATTACCCCCCCCCATGTGCAATTAAAAAATACAATCACACACATATGTCGGGGGAAGTTGTTGCAAACAGGACGCGCGTCGAAATCAATTTAATTATAATAATTTATAATGCCGTTTGTTGTGCTGTTTGCGATTGCATCGCGGCTCGTTGTTTTAATGGACAAACGGGCACCCCTCGCGCGGGACAAATAACATTAATGGATATTTGGATTTTATGACGTTTTCAATCCCCGCAAACTGTACTTTAAAAGCTCACGTCTAAAGAGATCAAACGCGAAAGTGATGACTCGGTAGGATTACTACGCCAATCCAGTTTGTAGAGTTGTAACACTGTGTATTTTTGTATAGGTGTTGTAAAATATATGAATAATTATTAGCTGAATTAGAAATATCTCATTTTTTTTGGTAATGATACATAGTTCACAACATATGGGTTTTGAAGAAGAAAGTTTTCATTTATCTGTCATGTATAATTAATTACTCGAATAATTCTTGATAATTTTTTGAAAACTGAAAAACACTACGAACAATTTCTTAAGTTAATTTTTTTTCAATTCAGTGTCACTTATTCATATTTTGTACCTTTATGTGTCAACTATTTTCCATACTGATCGTCTGTTTACACACTATTAATTTTATTTTGTTTTCTATACATAATTGTATTATCTTATCAGTTGATAATGCTCATCATAAGCACAACCTGCTCTGATCATATTAAATTAAAGTGAAAATGGTAGAAAATGGGTTTTTTTTTTTTTTTTACTAGTATTTGCTTTCAGTTAGCGATATATATTTAATATTTTTTATGAAAACTTTATTGAGGATTACATTTACATACGAAGATTGGATGTTAGCCTCCGAAGTCTTACTAAAACTAATGAACCAGTATAAATAAAGTGGAATAAAGTAAAAATGAATATGATGTTTTTATTAATATAATGCCTTTTTACCAGGTATTGACAGTGAACACCCTAAAAGTGATTTATGTATATGTTGCATTTGGACTTCTTTCTGGTTCATTAGTTTTAGTAAGACTTCGGAGGCTAAAATCCAATCTTCGTATGTAAATGTAGAGAAAACGCTTTGATTTTTTTATGAGTCGTGAAATAAAATTGTGTGTTGAATTTTGATTAATTTAGAATACATCAAATTTTCATATCCCATAAGTTTAACGGGCCGGTATACCTTTTCGATGAATTCGCGTTTCACCACAATGCAAATAATCCAGTTACACGTGTGGGTTAGTGTATACAATATTATTATTGCGAATTGACTGTAGACACAGCTCGCTCGCTCGCCCAGTCGACTCCGCGGTTCTATGGAAAATGTAGAAACGGAATTTGCAATGGGCTGGTTGGTCGGTGTGTCGGCCCCACTCGCCCCACTGTCCCCTATCTCCCGATCGCGACCCACCGTTTGCTCTCGCGTTCCCGCGGGCACCGCTCTATTGACTCACACATTTATTAGATTAAACCAGGGGCGCACTCGCGGCGGGCGTTTTTTGATTTATTGTTTTATTACTATTATTTATACTGTTGATGTTTTCGACTCAGTGGAGCATATCGTTTGCTTTTTTTCTGTACATTCAAAATAGAAGCGAGAGTTTCCGTTTAGTATAATTTAGTTGGCCGAGTCCGTGGTGCAGAAATCAGCGTCGGCTTCCGTGACGGACGTCACCCAGTTCGAATCCCAGTATGGACGGCATTTATTTCAAAGAATTCTTTTCGAAGGCATGAATGTTTCTGATATATAAAAATTCCCCTCCCCCTCCCTACATTGCAATATTAAAATAACGGTGTATCGAGAGTGATTAGCCAACCACTATTACTGTCCTAGCCTTATCCTTTCTAATATAAAATATAAAAATAACTTAGATTATTTCACATATTGTTTCCCCTCTTTCAGAGGCATTTGTAGTACGATACGTAGAATAATCTAAGTTATTTTGGTTTTAAAATGAACTTCGACAAAGTTATCGCCGAATCCATCGGAAGTATTATCCTTTCTACCCTTAGTCTCTTCGAAAAAAAGATGTTGAGCAACTGAGTAACAAGCAGTTCTCGTATATAAACTTCTTTTGAGATACTTTCATTAGGAGGCATTATGCTCCACATTGTGAAAAAAATCTCTCCCTTTCCCTTCCAGACCTAAGCGATTAGTTAGCTATTAGTCCTACTTTCTTTACATATAGGGTCTTCATAATTACCTTTTTTACACGATTTTATATTCAACAATGTTTTTTTTTTTTAATTCAAATAACCACCTTCAATCAACTTTTTAGACCGTTTTTTGTACATGGTTTTTTTGGAACATATTTAACGTTTTAAAAAATACATAGTTAAGTGTATTTCAACACAAGTTAATCTAAAAATATGTACTATCATAATAAAAGAAAGCAGTGAATCAATCGTTCGTGTTTTCTTCGTTCCTCGCATCACAGAAAAAGTCAGCGGGGTAAATTCATTTGTTTTTTTTTCTGAATCGTTACTGTCTTATATGGAAGACAAAATCGACCGTGGTGGGACAACTGTCTCGTACGTATCACGTGCGACTGAAGCCATCCACCATTCGCACGTTGCGAGTGGGTCGTCCTGGATGAACATCCTCGCCTCATATATAATGCATGTTTTTGCCTGGATTATTATTAAGTACGTTTATATCGGAGTCCTCGCGGAAAAATACTTAAAATTATTAAAACGTGCATAATGTATGTCGGGAGGAGTGTGGGCGGGCGGGGGTGGTCTGTGGGGGTGCCTCTGTGTGCCATCCCGCCCTGCCGCCTCTTAGTTCTGGAATTCCAAAACTGTGAGTGGCGACAGTCCTCGGCGCTGAGGATGATTGAGGATCAGTGTTCAATTAGTTAATACATTTAGATACGTCTTATATTCGTGCGAATATGGTGTGTAAAGATCGTAGTTAATTTTGTTATACGTTCAAAAAATAACAACAAATAGTATATCGACTGTGGAAAGGAAAAAGGACGTAACCCTCAGTTTTTCTAAAACAGCTTTTTTTCGATAACCACAATGAATACAACTCGACACACATTCTATCAATAGGATGGAAGCTGAAAATGCCGAATTAGTATCTAAATTTAGCTTTTAAGTTTGAAAAAGATAACCTTGTAAAAACTTAAAACCAAGAAAAACGACTGAAATAAAGGTTTTTCCTAGACAGTTTCTTTGATTAATATTAGATTATGTCAATTAAACACCAGTTTAGAAGTCTCCGTGCACTTCGTGTATAATTCATAATTTGCATATTGCCCAAAATCATCAAAACACGTTTTTGCGCCTCCTGTAAATTTGATATGTGTGGGTTACGTCCTTTTTCCTTTCCATAGTCGATATGGTATAATCAAATGTGGCGAATACTAGGGTTATTCGAAGGTTAGGTATCTAACTTATCCCCTTATTATGTCAAAAATAAAGTGACCTTTTACCTGGCTTGTACTTGAAGCCCTAGCTGTGCTATTCCCACGCTCATAGTAATTATTTTCGACGGTTTGAAATACCCAACACGGGTTTGCGTTGGACGGTCTTGTAAATATACATAAAACGTGACAGTGTTGGATATTTCAGACAGACAGAAAATAAGTACCATGCACTCAAGAATAGAATTGCTGGAGAGCAGGAATCCAACCAATCTCAAGGAAGCTTGGATGACCTGACAGAGAATTGTGTTATTAATTTCTTTTCACGGTTCATCCTTCGATTAACCTTCCCATTGAAAATGATATCCGGCTCAATATTCATTCAATTATTCTTGTGCGTACACAATTCTTATAACGACAATACAGACAAAATGTTGTTATGATAAATAAAAAAAAATGTTAAAATTAAAAATTATATACGTGTGTAAAATAGCGAAGAATTAAAAAGTTGTTCTCTTTAAAATCCGACGGGATCCAGCGCGCGGAACATTTGAGAGACTGTCGGAATCAGTTATCCAATTCACAAAGCGGGCTGCGAGAGCGGTGCCGCTTAGCGCGGACGGCACTCTCAATTTGATCCGCCCCCACCCCTTTATTTAATATTCACAAAAACAAAGAAATTAATCCGCACTCACTCGCTGTTACGCCGGCCGCCCGCCCGCGTTCCGCGCCTAAGGGGTTAAAAGCTCCGCGCAGAAGCCTATTTTCAAATTATTTTAACGGCATTAACTGCCTATTGAGATTGAATTATGCCACGTGTACAATACGGGCAGGAATGGCATCAACGGAATCAACTTTGACAGGTCTCTCATTATCAGATCATTATGACACTGTGGTTTCAAAGTTAACTTATTGCAACTGTTTTGTATTTTTTTTAAAAATTACCAATCATAAATATTGGATATTGTTTTCTTATTGGTTCATAGATTTTGGAGAATTGAAATATTTATTTTTAGTTCAGATAGAAATGAAAATATCAATCTTCGAGGATTATTTAGTCACTGTCAATACTTTTTACTGTTAGTCTTCAATTTAGCTTAATTACACTTTGATGAGTTTTGTAATTACATTTAGAGGTAATAAACATTTAAATTTCAGACAATTTATTGTCACTTATTCATATTTTGTACATTTGTTTGTAAATTTCTTTTAATAACAATTAAAAATAGTATAATACTAATTATAATTAACCTTACTATTTATTTATTTTTGTATACATATCACCGTATTCTCTTATCAGTCGATCATGCTGATCATGAGAGAAACTGTTCCTGATCGCATTAAATGAAATTGAAATTAATACAAAGTGTTTTTCCAATGTAATGCTTTTCCACCAATTATTGACAATGGACACCTTAATACCACATGTAATAAATGTATGCTATGTTTGCATATATTTACGGACTGTGATATTTTTGATTTTTCTGTACATCAGCGATAAATCTCATAAACAAATACCTGCAAAAATAAATACTTTTGTGTGATTGTGCAGTTTTCCGTTTTTCGCTGACGTGTTTAATTCCTCGCTATTTTACTCTATTATTGTTTGCCAGAGCAGATGTATCGCTCATTCGACATTTCTACTGTTCCTGGGCAACCCAACGGGGGGCTTAGTACTTCGTATTTTGTACCGATCGTATTTTAATATAAATTAAATAAATCACGCAGCACAAGACAGTGCGAAAATTCTATTTAACGAAGGAGCACAAATCTGCGTATGCTGTAACGCTCACGCTACGGGCTCAAAAGGGTTGAGAAACTATGATGTAAACTACTCTAAAAGCAGGGCTGTGGAGTCGCGTAAAAAAAGACCACTCCAAATTTTTTTTCAATAATCTAATTTTAGCTTATATGTATGTATATCGACCGTGGAAAGTAAAAAGGACGTAACCCGCAGTTTTTTCAAAACGGCTTTTTTTCGATAATCACAATGTATCAAACATGATACACGTCCTATCAAAAGGATGCAAGCTGCAAATGCCGAATTAGTATCTAAATTTACCTTATAAGTTTGAAAAGATGACCTTGTAAAAGATTAAAACCAAAAAAAAGACTGAAATAAAGGGTTTTCCTAAACAATTTCTTTAATTAATATTAGATTATGTCGATTAAACACCAGCTTAGAAGTAGAAGTCTCCGTGTACTTGAAGGTTGTTTATGATTCATAATTTGCATATGACCCAAAGTCATCAAAACACGTTTTTTGCGCCTGCTTGATATGTGTGGGTTACGTCATTTTTCCTTTCCACAGTCGATATGTATTCCATCAGATCATCTTTAGTCAGCCAAGCATGCAATGCCAACACTTTGGACTATTTTGTTTGAATAAACATCATTAAATATATTTTTCAAAAAAAAAATCGAGCCTGATTTTCATTTTTCACGACTCCGATTCCGGCCAAAATACCGCGACTCCACGACTACGACTCTGACTCCACAGCACTGCTTAAAAGACGTTTAAAGAGTTATCACAGCATACGCTGGTAGCACATGTCTACTTCGCCCGCCTGCACCTGCCAATTCTGTGCTTCCCTCAGCATACGTGGTGAAATTCACATGACGCAAACATCACAAGCCACACGCGTCCATACCTTTGAATTTCTTCATAACTGTCGTTTAGTCGTAAAAATGCATTACGTTGTTTTATTATTATTGCCGAGTGGAGTTCTGCGAAATATTTTAAAAATATTATGAAAATCGTCAGTTCATAACCCCATCGAAAATCACCAACGGTCAGCGCGATTCGGCCTGATCGACGTATTAAAATTTGCGTGGATCAGCTGGTCGGTGCATCGCCGTTTCTGCGACGGAATGCATTCGCAAATAAATACCATCATTATTTATCAATCGCGATCAAATAATTACTATCTACTAAGTAGCGTTCCGCGTGTTTGCAGTAATCGTTTTTTTTTTTTAATTAATAATAAATATTCTGATAAGTGTTTATTTAATGTTTGAATGCAATGAACTTTTGTTGTGGGGGGTTATTGCATGTAATAATATTCATTACAGTTTTTCAGTTGTGTTTTTTGTGTCATAAATATGAGATATTCTATGTACGTTTATAAGAGAGGTCTGTGAAATGTTGTTTAAAAGGTTTTTATTATGGTTATTTCGTGTATTTAAGTGTCTATCCCAGGGGTGGGGAACCTTTTCTTCACTAAAGGCCGCATTCATTTTTCTGATTCGACATAAGGCCGCAGAAAACACTGACTAGGGAATCTTTGGCCGGAAACAAGAATTTACGGTCAGAATATGTCAGGAATTTACGAATTTACATTCATTTACAGAATTACAGAATTGGCCAGAAGGCCGCATCAGAGTAGCCAAAAGGCCGCAGGTTCCCCATGCCTGGTTTATCCAATCCGATTTTTTCCCATATTATATAAATTATTTTTACCTCCGAGAAATACACCTGTAAAAGTTACAATGAATACAATATTTAATATTATGTGATTTTCTCGTTGTTGCAGGAGCTGAAAAAGGTTTGGAGGGCGCAAGTTCGTCGTGTGCGGTGTGCAGGGCGGAAAGGTGCGCGCAGACGAGGCCGTTGGCCCGAGGGCAGGCGCACCACTACGGCCTTAGGGAAGACTCGCTTCCTCCGGGGGCCAGGGTCTGCCAGACTTGTCACTGCAAATGGGTCAGATCTAGGTAAGCCATAGTTCTTCTGTCGGCAGTCGCGTCTTTCAGAAGTGCACCGGCGATCATAGTTAGATCTTCTTTTTCTTTTGTCAAACTTTATAGTGAAATTTATCAGATAATTTCTGGGTAGACAACATATAGTTTTGACAACATCTTACTTGTATCTTTTGGACAGTTGTAGTTCGCCGTCTTAGATTGAGACAATTGGAGCATTTGGATTTTTATGGCCTCTTATTCTAGGAATTCAATATTGCCATTATTGTTAATAAATTAGTCATTTGAATGTATGTTGGAAATACCATTTTTTTATTAATTCTGTGAACATTTTGAAGGTATACGAAATGTCCGAATCCCACCTGCCCTGTCTCGAAAGTTAGAGCGAAGCGGTTACGACATCTACCGCCCAAGTGGTTAGAGCTGCCACCCGAGATTAGAGACCCGGTTATTGCAGAACTACGTAAGTCAATTTGTTGTTTATTGTTTTTTACTGCTCGTTTATTGCTACTTTGTTCCATGACTTATCAATTGTGTTTCTTCTGTAGAAATTCCCGCGACGTTGACTAAGTGCTGCGTGGCGTGTTTCAAAAGAATAACTCGCCGATTAGCACCGCACCTCCAGTTGGACCCCGCCGACCACCTCCCGGACAACGAGAGCAGTTTCTCCGAAGAGGACATCGTCAAGATGAAGATGCTGCTGCAGGAGAACGACACTAACTGGAAAACCATTGCCGACGTTATGGCGAAACCCGTCAACCAGGTCAAGAATTTCTATTACAAATATAGAAAAAAGCACGGACTGGACCTTGTCGTGCCCGAGTACAACAAATCGAAATTCAACGACGACGAGGCGAAACCCATCCTGACGGACGAAGAAGAGAGCGGAAGCAGCACTTCTTCTTGCGACGAGAACGTGGAACCTCACAACTCCGACACGGCCTCTGCGGAATCCCCCAACCATCCTCTGCCGCAGGTCAAAACCGAGGCGGATTCTGGGGTCGAACCTGTGGCTATCGATCCTGTCGCGACCACAGTTTTTCCCCCCGCGTTGATCCTCAACAGGACTCCCGAAGACAAATCGAGATCGGCCGAAATGCTACCGGCAACCGGAGCCGAGAGCATGTCCAGTCCCACTGTCCTGTCACACCCCACAGGCCTCGTGCCTCAGCCTCCTGGCAAGATCGCCGTCACTAAAGACGAGTACGACAGCTCGGCGACGGAGACGGCGGACGAGGAGAACGATTCGCCGATCGGCGCTCTGCACTCCGCTCCGACTCCCACCCAGTACCCCACTCAGACCACAATCACGGCCGTGCCTGGGATTCCCAACCAGCATAATGGTCCCCTGCGAGGATTGCAGCCAGCTATACCTCCTCGGCCTGAAATCGCGGCTACCTCCACCCTGAAGGACGTTGTGATGAGTGTCATTGAACTGAAAATGATGAGCAAATCATCCGGCCTTCCGCCACAGACTAACTCCCAGAAGATGAACTCTTCAATCATGCAAACTAATAACGATTCGAGAAGCGACATAACTTTTGTAAGGGAATACCGACAGGAACCCGTCCCCAATATGAGTAAAAATATTATTTCGCAGCCTTTATCTGGCCACCGGCAGGGAGCAGATTCCTTGGCGACTTTGAGCGTGGTAAACTCTCATGGACACAATCAACAAACTATGCACCAACAGCAGCTGTTGCACAGTCCGCAGATCGCCGCCACCATCACCCCTGTCTCCAACCAGCCGTCTCAACAGTCTCAAGAGGCTCCCAAGGAAGGCTTGGTTGTGGTGCAGATTCAGAGGCAGAGCGACCAGGAGCCTCAGACCCTCGACTTGAGTATCAAAAAACCTCGGGATCAGGGCTTTGGCGGGCCTCCGCCTCCTGCTCATTCCAAATCGCTTCATCCTTCCCACCATCCCTTGTCGCCTGCATCGGGTCAGCCGCCGACGGTGACTGTTTACAGGACTTCGGATCCCAGCTACATCACCTATCACCACAATGCTGAACAGAATAGACTGTCAAAATCGCCGTCAATTTATGTTTCTGCGGTTCCTGTTTCACAGCATAACATATCTCAGATTCCGCAGAGGGGTCTTGGCATCCAGTCTCCGATGTCTCAAGCAAAAATATCAAAAGCGGCTCCTCGGCTCAGTCCCAAGACCGGTCCGCATGGTCCCAAGGGTTCCATAACTCACGGTACCCCTGTCAATTCTCAACCATCACATCTGCAGCAGCAGCAAAACTCTTCAAACCTTAGTCCTCGATTTGACGGCATGCTGCGGCAGACCCCGCCTGATGCCAAGATCGGATCGATAACTCAGGGAACTCCCGTCCATATGTCTCCTTATCACATGCAAGACAAACGTCTCTATGAGTATTTCACTCCCCGAGGAGGCAGCGGGGATAAGAGACAGAGTCCAGGAGGACAGAATGCTCCCCCTAGTGGAACCTTCAGTCCCTATTCTCAGCTGCCGGCGCCTCAGTCTGCTTCGCCCTCAGCAAGCGGCGCACCTGGTGCAGGGGGCCCACCAGCAGGCGGAACTTTCACCTCTCCGTCTCCGTACTCGAGGCCCCCTTCTCATGAGCAGCGACTCATCATAATGGCCGACTACATAACCTCTCAACAGATGCACGGGCAGCATCAGCGCCGGGCCAGTCAGGAGCAGCAGCCTCCCTCTCGTCAGCCCGCTTACATCTCGACCAGGGGATCACCCGCCGAACACCTCAATAGGTATGGATAAATTCTTCATTTCACGTAAACTTTACTGCCTTTTTTATTGGTTCTTTCTTATTGACTATTTACTCAAATTGAATTTGAAACATGTGGAATTTTTATGGAATATTTCAACAGTAGATTATCTTGAGACTTTCTCTGCCGAAGTTTATAGGAGGACTGGTTTTTAAGTAGTCACTTTCCAAAATTATGTTTTTTGAATTAACTTTTTTTTAATATTGAATGATACTAGTCGCTCATTGCTAGCATCTTCAACTGCTCCGTCAAACAGTGAAAGCCTTGAATTAGCTGTTTTGCATTTTAGCTTGCGTGTTATTTAGGAAAATATAAAGATTTATATAAAAATTACTATGATCGTTTTACATGACTGCCGTATACTAATTCATCATTCTGTCAACAGTGCTGTCAGTCCACATCAACAACAACAACAGCAGCAACAACAACAACAACAACAGCAGCAGCAGCAGCAACAGCAACAGCAACACCAGCAACAGATTCAGAGGCGCGAAGGAGTTATCCAACGGCATAACACAGCCGCGCCCATCCAGCCGCCTGCCAAACCACCTTCGCCTCATCAAAACATGAGGCCGATGCATCACTATCCACCTCCTCCAGGTAATTAAAATAAATCACAGTCTATCTAGAAGGCAAGCAATCTTTTTGTTTCTACACACGTTTCCGAATGAATAGTTATTATTTTCAATGGATATTCGGCAGTAACTGTGGAAGTTTAATTCTTCTTCTAATTTCTTATCCAGTACAAATGGATCCAGAACCAATCGAAGAGTGTGCTTAAAAATATTTATATTTTGTTATGTGTGCTTAAGTGGCATGTTTTTAACACTTTGTAGTATTTTTATTCCTCTTTTGAGCCTGTCATACAGATCACTGAGTTTTTGTTGTTGTCTTATTTCAGGCCACGAAGCGTTCTCATCCCTCGTCGATGTCGCTGTTCAGCAACCTTCATTGCCAGTTCCTCACACCTTGCACAAGGATCCATCGTAAGTATACCGCACATTTTATTAACAATAGAAATAACCGAATTTAAGACACAAGTGTTTGAAGGAACTGCGCTATAATTCAATGTCGAGTAAATGTTTTTCAGCCGAAGACAATAATTTATCTAGTGCTGTGCTTAGGTTTTGGTGGTAAATAAAAAAACTTACAATTCGACAACTGAAGAACACGTTTGATAAAAACTAAATAATATAAAGCCGAAAATACATGTGTCTGTCTGTCTGCCTTAAAAACATCTTCCAAACAGTAGCGATGTGACATTTACCCATGTTATTTTGGCTGCCATTTTTAAGTCAACTGTGCTATTTTCATCTTTCAATTTCGAACATTCAACATTAGCCGACATCAAAATAATGCCAACAAAGTCTTACAAAGACGCAAATATTTGTATTTCTGGTGTCTGCTTTTGTAAGTTCAATACAACCAGAGCAAAACCGGGCATAAAGTGAGCGTGGTCTGTACTCATAATGAGCAAAGAATCATGTTAAATCTATCCATGGCAAAGCTAGTTTATCAATGAGTGGTCCGATATCAAACACTTTTTGATTAATTCTGGTATGGAACTTTATTACCTGCAAGTCAACGTATGTTTCAGTTTTAAAATCTACAAGTGTATGAAAATCAACTTTAAATATTTTAATATCAAAAGTGGCCAAGTCAAACGCATCTAGTAGCCCCTTGATCTATTGCTACTATGACTGAGTGATAAAATTTTAAAATATCTTGTTCGTCCATGAAATTCTTAGCTGCGCATAAAACAGCCTTTTTCATAAATTTTAACGTACCACCTTCATCCACTCATGTCTTCATTTGTTACTTTATCAATGTACATAATGAATCCATAGAAAGTTAAGTAAAAAATGTGTTATTTTAATTTGTGTTTTTGTTTTAGATACCAACATGATCGAATGCACCGAGGGATTGTCTCGCAGCAGCATCAGCAGCAAATGGTCCAACAAATACAAAGACAACAGGTGCTTATTTTTAAAATTCATTTTTAACTAGTACATACGGCTATAATATGCACAGGTTTCTGATGCATCATTCACCTGATTTTAAAGAAGAATTTTGCCAAAATATGAATGGTTATAGAAATATCCATCATGAATTTATGATACGAAAGACACATATAAATTCATGATGTAAGAATTAGTTTTATGAGAATGACACTTCTTGAATAAAGAAAGTGTAAATTTAAATAATTAAACATTAGTAAATAATAAAGGGCTATGAATGAAAAGCCTCAAGTTTTTGGAAATCAAGTCATTAATAGAATGAAAACATTTTAAGTTAAATATTTTTTATGCCATATTGTATTAAAACATACCTTTTATTTCTGGCAAAAATAATAATATATTTTTTTTTAAAACGTCTATTGTGGATTGTGTATATATATGTAACATCGAATCGGTGAAATTGCTTATTTCAAGGAATCTGCAAAAATTTGCCTAATTCGTGAAAAATGCAAGCCTTTTGCATTATTCATGAATTACACAAATTATCTGCCGACATGGTGTAACATATTTAACAAAGGGATCCATGAAGTTCTTGAAACTTTTACATTGCTAATTAGCTAATTAGTTATAATATATATGTATTCTTGTCATTCTGTCATTTTGATTCGTTGTGTACTAATTTTTCGATCCAGACTGTTTTTGTCGCACAGGCCATGGACAACCAGAGAAGGGCGCAGCACCAGGCTCAATCTAAACAGGCGTATCAAGACAGGATCGACAGAGAGCGCGATTGGCAGCTGCAGGTCGACAGAGAGCAGAGGGAAAGAGAGATGCAGCTGCAGATCGAGCGGGAACGCGAACGCGAACACAGAGAACGAGAGAGGGAAAGGATTCAAATTCAAGAGAGGCAAATACAGGAGAGGCAGATACAGGAGCAGAGGGAGAGGGAAAGAGACAGGCAGATGCAGATCGACCGGGAGAGAGACAGGGAGAGGGAACGGGAGAGACAGCATCAGCATCACATTCAACAGATGCAAGAGAGGGAGAGACACATCCAGCAGCAACAGCAACAACAGCAACAACAACAGCAACAGCAGCAACAACAGCAGCAGCAACAGCAGCAGGCGCAACAGGCGCAGCAACGGCAAGAACAGCAGCAGCAGCAACAGCAACAACAAGCTCAGGTATGACATACTTGCATTTATCGAGTACATTGATTGGGTAACACGAATCTTTTTTGAAATTTAATAATATGTATAGCTATGATGTTTTTTTTTTTACATATATTTGTATCTCGAAACTTATGTCGTAACCTTTCTGGTCGTAAGAATTCAACGAATCTGCAGTTAAATGGCTCATTTATAAAACCTACGCAGCAATTTAGATTTGAAGTAATTTCAATCGTAACTTATTTGCCAGCTTTGGTAAATGAGGCAACATGAACAGTTTCCTACAATTAACCCGTAGCAGGCATTCTTCTTTTTTTTTTTTTTTAAAACCTTATTAAAGGATTACATTATTAATCTTTACGCCATAAATGATCAAGTCGTTGATCATTCGTGCATCCTTATTTGAAAATTTTTGCATACTTGAAAAAATGTTCAATAAATCTATCATTTTTGATGCAGGCCATAGGGTTAATGATTTTATGCTACGTGAGCTATTTACAAAAAAATATGTTTCTTTTGTCAAATTTTTAATATTTTTGTGTCGTATTTCAGAGTGACGAAGACAGAATCCGAATAGAAAGGGAGCGTGAAACGACGCGCCTCATTGTCGGGTCGTTTAGTGCACATCCGCCACCGGCCAGACTGCACGACAGAGGAGATAGGTAACAATACCATTTCAAATCACACTCAAATCCAATAAATCTTTATTTTATTACACAAACTGAACTTTTCTTTGTTAATTATTTAGTTTTGATTCTTGAAACAGGTTTTAAATGTAATGCCTAACATTTAATTCTTTGAATTTTTTTTAAATGTAAGAAGCTTATGTAGTTATCCAGCACTAAGTCATAATAATATCCCATGTCCCGTAGCCTGCATTCACCAAATGGGATGGGTCATAGGGATGTTTAAAATACTTGTTTGAATTTAAATATTGATTATTTATATGTGTTTCAGACCCATTTCTTCCAACACGAGGCTTCTGACGTCCGACGGTCTGACTGCGGCCAATCTCATCGACGCCATCATCACGCAGCAGATCAATCAGACCAGCTCTGAGCCAACCAACCCGCCCAGGTCCTTCCTGCCCATCAATGTAAGTGTTTGCAAAATTTGTCAATGTATTCTTATCGGCTCGCTTTATTCTGACATAACTCTATGAGGATTATATTTTCTATTGTCATTTTTACAGAGCTATCACCGTGATGCAAATTCGGCAGAGCAGATTCCGCCACCGTCTCAACAGCAGCAGGCGCCGCCGCCTTCTCAGCCATCCCAGCAGCAACAGCAGCAACAAATGCAACAACAGCAGCAACAACAACAACAGCAGCAGCAGCAGCAACAGCAGCAGCAACAACAGCAACAACAACAGCAGCAGTTGCAACAACAGCAGCAACAATTGCAAAGGAAGGCATTGTCTCCCGCAATGATCAGCGTTGTGGATCTAGACAGCGCTCCGCAAACCAAGTCGATCACATTGGGAGAGCTCACCGATTCTATTATCGCCAAAGATTTCAGTTCACCGGGATCTCTTTACGGAGGAACTCCTGGGAGGTAAGAAATTTCCCATAATGCAATTAAGTTAATCATATCCTTTATCAGCTTCAGCTACGGGTTATATTAATATTTATGTCATATATATTTATAATATTTATGTTTCCTTAATCACAAAAGGTATACTAAAATTAAATGTTAATGTACGAGTTGTCAGGTTTCAAAAAGGTGACGGCTAGATCTAGTCTAGATGACGTCTTTGAAATGCAAAACAAGGTACACGTGATATCAGGCTTTTAACAACCCTATCCGTATGATTTTTGATGAATTTGTATACTCAAATTGATATACCAATTTATTACTGAAAGTGAAAGCCAACATTTCCTACTTAGGGCCAATAATCAGAACATCTCTTTACCAATTATTTATTCTTGATGATCTGTTTTCAGATATAATCCTTACGCGTCTGGATTGGCAGCGTCGCATCATCAAGAGAGACACATCATCCGGCAGGGTCCTCACAAGCATCCGGACTCTCACTCGCCTACGCCCAACTCAACACCCGCACATCATCACATCAACAGGTGATAAACCTTGCTTCGTTTAACTGACCGATGGATCAAAACACCACAATTCACTTCTCACCCAATATTTGACCCGTTAGCGTCATGGTTATCTAGAATCTATTTTATAATGATTAACGAGCGAGTTTAAAAATGGATAGGCAAAACAATAAGTATCTTTAAGAAATAATAACATGTTTTGTTTTGTTAATTTCAGAATGGGTCAACCGCAACAGCAAGATGCGAGAGCGGGGGCGGCCAGACGTTACGGTCCACCGGCGGGTGCCGGAGTGGCCGCGCAACCCCCGGCCAACCCGGCTCCGTTGCCTTCCGCCCAACCGCCGCCTCACCACCACCAGTCCCAGCATTTGAGAGCGTTCGACTACGTCAACAGCCGCATCGTGGAAGTGATGCGCACGGAGAGCGACGAAGGAAAGCGAGGGACGCCCGTGAATGCGGCGACCGCCAACAGCCTGCAAGAGGCCACCGCTCCCGGAAGCACTCCCCCGCCTCTCTCCGCCTACCAGTATCCGTACTCGGCTCTGAACGTCGCCGGACTGGGAGGAGGCGCAGCCGGGACGCCTCCGGAGACCACGGCCGACATTCCGAGGCCGCCCGCTCTGCCTCCGCAGGAACCCAAACCTCTCATGTCCGCCCAGTACGAACCGCTCAGCGACGAAGACTGATTCACCGACCTGGCACGAGACGTCGGCGTCAGCGTGATCAAACGGCTCTTCGCCCTCGACTGCGAGTGAATCTGACTCGTATTTAACATTAGTGACTCAATCTGATCTGTCAAGTTCATTCTACTGTGAAAAAACTCGAATCGTGCTTGAAATCAATGGAACAAATTATACAACTCATTGATGTGGCAACTTCAGCCGTGATACAACAAGTTCCCGTTTATAAAAATATATTTATCGTACGCTAGTTTCATTTTAATTTAAAGTTTGATCAAATACACTCCAATATGTATGTATATATATACGTGCTGTATTTGTCAAATATTTAAATATAAAACACTTCATTTATTATGTTTGACGCGCCCTTTTGCAAAACGCGTCGCAAACTAGCGCAGTTCAAGTTCATTTTTTTTTAATTTGTTTTAAGTGAAAACGCACCGTGAAAGTGTGACGCAATAGACGCTGCAGTGACAGTTATTATTTAATTTTCATTTAGAGAAGTACGATTCTATAGACAATTATCAATCACTTCTCGGTAAGACATCACAACTGTATTGATTATTTTAATTATACGTATGTATATTTTCGAATTTTGACAATGGTTATTTTTTTTTAATCTTTTTCATAAGAATTTTTATGCCTTTTTACATGTATCGATTATTCTACCAACGATAGATTTAGTAGATCGATGAATCAAACACGCAACGTCAACGAAACGTAATCGAAAAGTATTGCGGATTTTTATCACGATTTATTAAATTATTGTTGGTACAATATTCAACTAATTTATATCGAACGTTTTAATTTTCTCTACCAGTTTTGGTTTTTATTATCAACGAATCTGTAAGTCTCTTTGAGTTTTGCACGAGACAATTTGTAAATTGAGCTATAAAGGTTTTATATGAAATCGCTGTTTGTAAAATACAGTTGCAGAATAAATAATTCAACTCTAACGAGTTTTCTCATGAACATTTTATTAAAAATATACAATATGATATAACAAACCTCGATACAATGGACTCGGGCAAAATTACCAGTGAAATGTTAACGTTATGAATTCTTTTTCCAAGCTAAAATAGAGTGCCGGGGTAAACACATAAAAAAACGTAATAATTCTACATTAATGTTTAATAGAAAATCAGAAGTTAGAGAGTGTTCACGAACACTAATATGGGGCTAAAAACAAACTGTGTTAAATAACTGACGACACGTTAATCTGCAAAAGTCTGTTATATCGAGGATTTTTTTGTAATTGTCAAATTCATTTATATTATCAAATATTTTCAGCTAATCGTAAATCTTTTCAAACAATTTATATTATTACAAATATACACATTTGATATGCATGCGTCCGCAAACTAAACAAAAATCCTTTGCTGAATAATGATAAGCTTTCAAGTTTTTAACGTCTTGTATAAATGGAAATAAAAACGCTGTTTTTCTTAAATATTATTTTAAAAATGAAAGATTTTTATGTATTGACGTCCGAATATTTTACTTTTTATTTTTTGTATATTTTGGCTCATTTTACAATGAATAATTCTTCACAATTACGATCAAACTCGTGCGGTTATAACGAGCATCAGGCATTAATCAGTATATCAGTTATGATTTATTTAATCAAAAACACGATAAGACACTCGTCAAAATGAAAGAGTAATTAATATCAGTCTCTGTTAAAATATTATAATTTGACTTGCACACCCCCTTACTTTCACGTTGGAAGACTGCATTTTTTATGATAAGGCTGTATTCATTAAACATCAATTGGATATATTTTAAGATATATATATACCATTTTGTAAATCACTAAAAACAAAAGGACTTAGGAGGTTCTTTCCTTATTGTATTACAATAAGGCTTTGCAAAGGTTCCTTTACCAAGTTCTTCATTGGGAGTCATGCTCATACTCCCTATGAATTATTTCTCGTTACCGCCCTGATGTTGTTATAACCGCGCCCGTTTGCGATCAAGTCTGACCTTGTGAACCTTTTCCGCATGTCTTTAAACGTTAAGGTGAATTTTTTTTTAAATCGACAATGTGCATATTTTTTTAAGTATGCGATATTCGCTCGAAATATGTAAGTTAAGTTTAAATTGTTGGCTTCTCTCCGTCGGCGACGCGAAGGCAATAGCGTAAGCGGAAGGCATTCCTGTATGATGGTCAGCTCGAGGTTTCGCCGTTTAGTCGTAGATGTAAATATAAAATATATTGTTTCAATGTCATACAAGGTATAAATCTAAAAATTAGTACTGTAATGGTTTTTGTTATAATCTTTTAATATTCCAATAATTGATCCAAAAATCAAACATTAATTTTCGTTGTATGAATATAGTTTTTCAATAAATGATTTAGTGTCTTAAATTTTGTCGTTTTTTTTCTTTTATTATTTTTTATTATTTTCGTCGACGAGCTCTGGTAATGTATTGTGTGAACAGCTTATTTCAAAAGTACCTTTTTACTACAAAATTTAATCAATGCGAATGTGCTTGAAACTAGGATCAAAGCTGATAAACAGAACTTTGACGGAAACCATATAGTAAAATTTCAATACAACAGACTTTGAATGTAACGATTAACATTGTTGAAAACATCCTGTTAATGTTTAATCCGAGAGGCTCTACTCTATTATTATGTTCAGTGTAATATTACCACGTGATCCATCTGATGTCAGTCAATTATTTCACATTGTCTAAGCCACACGGAGCTGTATGAAATCTATTTATAGTAGTGAAAAAGATTAAAATATAGAAGTCATACAAAAATTGGAAACAATTCTATCTTATGTGCAAAGAAATCGAAATATGTGCTTATAAAACAGACTTTCTACTTGAATAGTTACTTAATGGCCTGCGATAGTCTATTATATTGAGGTTTTACTGTATTTACATCTTTCGAAATTTGATTAATTAGATTTCATCTTGATTATAATATGGTTACAAACTCATCTGGTATCAAAAGCAGAACTATCCCATATATGTCGAAATTAAACTAATGCTGTCACATTATTCTGCTGGTTATAGTGTATGGATAGAAATTAAAAAAATGTTTAAAAATCAAATAAATGTGGTAGAAAAACACAAAAGAAAATGATGCTTGCTATCAAAAGCAGAACTGTCCACGACGTTGGAAACAAAAGTAGAACAGTTTGGTAAATCAGGATTTCGACCAATCACAGAGTTACTTTAAGTGATGTCCCATACAAATTTTAAGTTGCATTCGTTGATGAGCTATGTTTAAAATTGAGTTTAAATTGATAAAACTCAAAAAGCCAACAATACGTTTTTCGTGTTTTTCTCGCAACTTCGAAAAATGGATAGTTCTACTTTTGATACTATACGACTCAATTGCAGCTTCAAAAAAATCACCATAAAACCATATTAATCATTTTGACACCTTAATTGAAGTGCAGTATCAATTAGGGATTGCAAATACTGGTATTACCTGATTCTGGATTCTGGTTAGTTGAACCGTTAGATGGCCACTCCCTATCCTAGGCGTTTTTGGCATGTATCGACATAGGTCATTGATCATACAGATGCATTGTTTTTTATGACTTGCGTTGCTCTTTGTAAAATTTGCACTGTTTTTCAAATCGGCGATCATGGTTATAATTTTATTTCTTCAATATTTTAATCGATTAGCAATGCCTGCTTTTCCTAAATAAAATAATTCTATATGATGAGTATTGCTTTTTTCTTCTAATTACTATTTTTCTAATCAAAGTGGTTTTGATACAATCATTGAAAATTGAGCAATACCTAATGTCTAGCTTAGATATTTCTAATACTCTTAATTTTAATAATTGAGTTATTAAGGTAAAGAAGAAAGCTTTGTTACCGGGTATTATACTAAAATTCTGATTATACTGTGATATTGTGGAAAAAAATACAACTTATTGTCAAGTCAGAGGAGGCAACAGACGGTTATAAATTTTAACAATTCGACTTTTCGGCAAGAAAAACGTAAAAACAGAATACTGTTTTAACATTTAAAAAGAAATAGTTGTCGAGCAATGAATACAGTTATGCAATTCTCATTAAAACATAAACTCACTCAATCTATTATTACATATGTGAATGATATTTTAAATTTGCGTTTTGACAAACAAGATTGAATAAATAAATATTTTGGTTTGAAGAATGCAAAATACAAAAATTTTGATGCAATGTATTTGACCAGAGCAGAACTAATAATTGATCACTTTTTTGACCGTATTTTCACTATAGAAATTGGTCATTTATCATAACAGAGCACTAAAAAATAGTTTACCTTAACATTATTCGCTATTCATTTTCTGTCAACTGATATTGGAAAATAATGATAAAACAGTATAGTGAATGATATAATAAATTTTTCCTTGATTGTGATCTGAAATGTACTGAAAAAGCACAAATTCCGCAGTTTTTGGACTAACATAACCAAGCTGCGATAATACTTATTTTTACTCAAGGATTCTACAAATTTGTTAGCATTGTCAAAAATATTAACTAATTAGAAGATGTTGAAAGAGAAACAATTAAATATGTTTATATAATTTAGTAATACTATGTAAAAAGGCAACATTTATTTATATTGATTTACAAATAAAATTGACATTGATAGGTTCTTCAAATGTGGTAAAGAAAAGTGATTGAGATGGAGTCGAATTTTACTTTATTCAGAAAGGTAGCCCACGCTAATATAATTGGTATGTCAGTAAGTATTGCAAATTATTTTGTATCACAATTTGGATTCACATCAAACGATACTAAAATACATTAATTAATGGGGTTTGTTAAATAACAAAACAATCACTTTTAGGGTGTTCACTGTCAATACTTGGTGGAATGGCATTATATTAGTAAAAACACAATATTCCTTTGTACTTCATTCCACTTTATTTAATATGTCAGGACCGGTTTCGCTCATCGCGAGCATTGTCAACTGAGTCAATCAGTTGACAATGCTTGCGATGAGTGAAACTGGTCCTGACATATTAAATAAAGTGGAATGAAGTACAAAGGAATATTGTGTTTTTACTAAACATAACAATCGTAGATTATTAAAGCAAAGAATTAATATTTTCATATTTTATAATGACAGATTTACACAAATTACTTACAAGGCAATATCGGACGTCGAATCGGCTTTGAACTGCTCGAACTCTGTTGTAGTAAGATAAAAATAGCGAAGTATTTAATTTTATAAGAATTATAAAACATAGTTGGTAGCTTTAGTTTATGATAGTTGTAGAACTGAATACTTTGCTATTTTTACCTTGTGATGTGTGTTGAATATCTTTTTTTTGTTAAAATATATCTCATGGTTTTTTTTTTTCGTTAATAGTTATCTTTCTCATTGGTTTACTGTATATTCGACTACTTATCTTTACTATACGTTCAGCCTTAAAAATCAACAAGTATTTGTATTTGTCAAAGTGACAGTTAAATGAAACGAGAACTATTTAAATAATTAGGTTTCATTTTGTATACGCGCTTCATATAATTTAACTGTCTACTCGTGGACGTAAAAAAATGAGACTAGACTACTTAAAATAAAGAAATTAAATATCTTTTGTGATATTCAAAGAATCGTTGTAAATAAAAATGGATATTGATCAATTCTCCAATAAGCTGTCGCACGTCACGTATATTTCCCCAGTTGTTTTTCGATAACCTTTTTGTACATACTTTTGATTAATTTTTAATTTTTGTAAATTAAAACGGAAATTTCTTGTACATGCGTTTGATAATTACGATTGCGAAGACGTGCGACTAGCTTATTGCCGAATTAGAAATATGACCGGTGTGAAATATGTTATTTTTCAATTATAAAAATATATATATATTCTTAAAAGATTCAACTCATCTTAGGAATAAATGTTCCTGTATTTGTTTTGTCTTATGAATGTATAGCGCACTTTGAGGAATAGGCAGATAAGCTAAACAAATTATTCATTTAATTTTTTTTCACAATTAATTACGTGAAATTACTAATACTTTTTTGTTGGGCATACTTTGCAAGAACGTTTGTGCAAAAACTCATCTCAAAATATAAATTGAGATACAAGTTACAAGTTCCATTATGTACTTTGAACATTATTTTATTTTTTATTTATGTAAAATAATATTTTCATGAATGGAAATTATAATCAAATAAATATATTTATTTAATGTCGCTTTCCGATACAATAAAAAGGTATCTGTTTAAAACAAAAACAATCATATGTGTAAAAAAAAAAAATGGTCAGTATATTTAGAATGTGTAAAAAGAGAATTATATATATTAAGACTATTCAGAAAACAAAAGTATTTTGATTCAGCCCAGGGTGACACATTTCAAGAGAATATAGTTTTGAGATGGTACCATGTACTGACCATTCATTTTTGCTTAATCCAGTGATGTAAACGATTTAATATAGTTTTTCTGTTTATTCGTGCACAGTTTTGCAACAAATTGTGCTTTTTTATAGCTTAACAAAGTCAAAACGATTTATGACTATTTTTTGTATCAATATCTGTAATATCTTCAGTAATTTTTTGTAGGATAATTTAAATATTCGACATTGGCTATTCCTCAAAGCCGCGTTGGGAGGCCGGTGTCCATATCGGATCCAGATATTTAATAATGATCTGTTAGTTATTTTTAGTTCTATTTTTAATTACGTCGCGATGAAACACCGTGTAATTTTTTTGTAAGTAATTTTAAGGATGGAGTGATTATTTTGACTTAGAACCCTAATTATTGATTTGGAAGTAAAGTTACTTCTAGTTTTCCTGTAAATATTGCTTTAGCTATACTCATAGATAAGCCTGATGATTACTTGTATGAACTATATTTAATTATTGACGCATGAGATTGATTCTGTATTTGATTTGCCACCGCTGAATAATACATCGAGTAAACATGCTACGCACGTGATATGAATGAGCGCAAAGCTACGCATTACGTGATGCTGTGATTTTGTGATTATTAGATGATAAGTGATTTAACTGTGAAACGAAAATCAAGGATGTTCAATTTGACGGTTATAAAAAACATAATTATGAAGTAGTATGCTTAAAAAACAGCAAAATTATGCTTTAACTTGCGAGTTGAATTAAGTGGGTTATGACAAATTGGTGTTTGTCATATTATCTGTCAAACTTCGCAAGTAACACCACCATCTTGCTTTTCAATTCTGTTCCTGTGTCTCTTCTTTTCGTCACATATAAACTCAACTTTCAGAGCACAGCACCCTCCAACTGCTTTATGATCGGTATCCCATTGACATATGGCTTATCGTCAAATATATGACATGGTTTCCATCGAAATATATTCAAATCATGACATATTAGACACAACACCCTACAACTGTCCTATGATCAGTCATGGGCTCCCAATTCTTGGAGACAACACTCTTGACTTTTTTCCAACTCATTGGACACTCGCTGTGGGTGATAAACATGATTTATTATTTTTTGTCACAAATTTTTTGTAGACATTTTCCGACAGACAGTGAGATAGTTTTTGGTAAAATATTCTTGGGATTTTCTGACTTGTAACAGACATAAATTATGATGGAATTGAATTGTCCGGATGTTACGAAAAATACATTGTTTTTGCATTTTTGATTTGTCATAATCAAGCCACTTCCCGGTGTGTAAGTAGTATTAGTTTTCTATCGCAAAATCACAACAAAATAGATATACAATATCTAAAATCACAAAATCAACACATCATAATGAATGACGAATTCCTGAAGAACAGTCAAAAGTAATTTTTCATCACCGAGTAGCAATAATCCGACACATTTCCAATCAACATGATTATTTTTTTAGCATACGTTAACATAAGTATATCATTAAATTATGTGAAGGTCACTCGTTTAATTTTGTTGTCAAAAGACATAATGTTTTTATTATCGCTTTAATTTTTCAAGGACTCTTTTTTTTATTCTTTCCGCCGAGTGTGGAAAATGATTGGCTTGAAGTTGTCCGCCTGTGGCTACAGTGTGCCCTCTGTAAAATATGATCTCGAATATCCAACCCTTGTTCAATATGTAATTTTTTTCATTTGGTACCTTGTAATATACATATAAATGTTAATGCGAATTACTTAATGAGATGCGATCGTTTTATAAATCTTTTTATGAAAACTGTTCTTTTTAATTATGTGTATATTTTTTTATTGCTTAAATAAATTTGTCACAGTTTTCAATATGATTGCACTAAAGTTTGTAAAACAGTCAATATTTTTTAAACCCACAAATACAAATCGTAAAGATTTCGAAATTCAGATATATGTTATAAGTGTAAATTTAACAACAAGAAGAGAAGAGAGTCACGTGGTATTTTAGGCAAAAATGAGTTAGTTGCATTATAATATTCTACTTATTATCTAAGTATCGTAAAAAGTGAAGTGAATTAAGTAAATACATACAACAATAGTGTTTTCTTCATAAAATAAAAGTATGCAATCTACAAAAACACTAAGCAAAGACGTGATTGTACGATCCAATAGAAAAGTTCTACCATTTTGATACATGGCTCACTTCACTTTTTAAGGGCTCATTTATTATAAAATTACAATAATTAACAGTCAGATTTGTGGGTTGCAACGTTATTTTGGAGTAAGGCGTAACATGTGAATGTTCATGAACACACAAACTTGTTTAATAACTCATACTGACTGACTGTCGTGGTCATATTGAACTGAAATCGCATTTTTTTTTATTGTTTTATAAATAGTTCTGTTTAAATTTGTATTTGTTGAGGGAGCCACTGTATATTTCACATTTTATCAAAGCTTGTAAATATAAAATATCATTTGATAATCTCGCCGCATGTTTTTTAAATTTATTTAATTAGATAGACCTCACGCAGAGGCCATGAGCAACAACCAACAAACAACCAAAAGCAACATCAGTAACAGCAATTTTTCAGTATATTTTTAGACATTTTAAACAGAAGAGATTTTTTCTTTTTCCGATTCACCTACTCAATCATAGATGGCAGTGTCAACTTTTACCACGCATCAGTGTATCTCTAGTCATATTTTTTTTTTGCTTTCTGCACACAAGTGTGAGGAATTTTTCTTCGAACATTTCAAGCAAATATTTCAAACACAAATGACTGTAAATATACATTTTTAATATTTGATATCATTGGCAATAATTTCAATATTTCATTCTCAATTTTACATAATATTAATTTTGGTACTCTGCTTTCATGCATTATTTACGGGAAAATTTTTCTTACAACCTTGTATGCTAATAAAATATCTTTGCTTGTGGCTTGTGACTAGTTGCTTGTTGGTGGTGATAAGTTGCTTGTTGCCGGTGACTAGTTGTTTGTTGCTGGTGACGTCTGCGTGCGAAAATCGGTTAAAAAGGCAGCTGTAGCAACACGGATATAGAAAAAAATATATAAAATGTGAATATTAACATAGACTTGACTGGGTAAATTATAATATTGCAATTAGTTAATAATTAAAAAATCTTTACCTCGGACATGGTAGGTGACTCTGCAGTCCCTGTCCAAAGATGGTGAACAATGAATTATAAATATATATATGTGGATAATAAAAATTAACAGCGATGCTGGTTGTAGGCGTCGCCCGTCATCATACCCTTTAGTATATTTTAGAAGTCTTTAGATAGTGTTATTAAAGGACCTTGTAATATGTAATGAAGCGCACGCTAGCGTCTACTCTGAAATCTGTATAAAGTTGGGATTCATTTTGTTTTTTTTTTTTTTGATTAAAAAAATGATTATTATTATTGTAATAATGAATTAATAAAATTGTGATTTTGTCTTGGAGCAGGGGATGAGGATGATGATGACGATTATCTATAATGTCCGTCTTAATCGAAAATATGGTATATAAAAATAATGATGAATGAAAATAAATACTGTAAAAAATTATAATGTGCCTTTTGATTTTACTGCACCCTGTATTTAAAACCAAATCCCATTCCACCAGTGCTGCTTTACGTCAGTGATTCATGCCACCTGACGAAGTCTAAGAAAAACTGTATGGTGAGCTTCTAGAATAGATGCTTGCGTCAGATATTGTGGCTGAGGTGGTTGATTTTGTGAGAAATTCTGAGATTAGGGATCTTACAAGATAAAATTCTGTTACACCAGTAGTCATGGGATGCGTATGCTTCTTCTTCTGACCGGTGGAATTCTGGCATTCTGAACAACCGTCAAGTACTAACAATCCATAAAATGTACTCGGCGAAACTGAGCGATGTTGATATATCATGGGAAGAAGCAAAGTAATCGGCGGAAGAGAGGTTATAATGTAGGTTACGTATGGTCGACATATGTTCCATATAGAGAGCGAATATGGCTTGGTGTATTAAATGGCATTGTATCGGCGTATGGACTTGTTCGTCTAATCCCATGGTCTAGCTGGTGTAGTTGAAGGAAGTCTGATTGTTGCATCAGGCAGATGTGACTTACACACTTTTGGTCTGATGATTGCTGGTCAGAGTGAAGGTGTTTTTGGATGATGCTGTGTTAGTAACGCTGCTGTTGATGAGAGTTAGTGGTGTTGTTTGGCGATGAGTAGTTGGGCTTGCGCTACGGCTTCGTGTAGTTGGGCAGTTTGGATTGTTTAATATTCATTTTAATTACCGGTCATAGACAAATAAATTAGTGAAGTTGCCTAATCACACTCGCTTTTAATTGGTTTAGCTGTTTTATAATCATTGTATATAACCGTGGTGATATTTTACTTTGGGTAGAACAATAAATAAAGTTACCAATACGGAGAATCATCAGAATTGAGAGATCCAATTTGATTGAACATTTTTGTTTTCACAAAATCAAAACTTATTGTAATGCAGCCCATATTATGGACAGCCCTGGATCTTTTTCAATTAGGATATCAACAATCCAATGCAGGAAAATCTTTGTATCTCTTGCTTAAGATTTTAATTTGTGAAGAATTTATCTTGGTCCAAAACAGAAAAATATTTCCTTCTTGGGTCCGGACTTGAGTAGAATGGGGACGCAAACATATTATTTTAATAAACCTCCTATTTTTCTCTTCTTAAAATTTTAGAAAAAACTATTTTTAAATGTTTTTAGCTACTATTCTTACTAACTATCTTGATCATAGATGTCACCAACAGTATGTTATTCAATAATTTAAAATTTATTCATTAAAAAACAAAACAAATAAAATCCAGATAATAACGTTTATTTTTAAACGAAAATATATTGTATTTATATTTAAAATCGTTTTTTTTTATTAAGTATCGCTTCATTCATTTAATATGTATTTTTAATTTAAATAAGAATTCTTTTTTAACATACGATTTTAAATATTTAAATAAAGTAACTAATTTAAATTACATATTATTTTCTATTATGAGAAATATTTTGAGAAATTGCAAATAATAGGTTTAAAATGAAAGTCTCTCAAAAAATAAAATATAAATTTTATATAATATTATATTTGAATTTGCCACCTTAATGCCCCCAATATTTCCTTTAATTTTGTTTTTAAATCACTTCTACTATTTTTCTATCTATGAATTAGGAGTTTTTACTACACGTGGCTAAATTTTTTTATGTATAAATATAAGTTCTCGAAAAGTATTGTTTTATTTTTTAAAATGCTGCCCTCAAAAATGTGCCCGGGGCGGTCCGCCCCTACCGCATCCCCCTTGCTACGCCGCTGGTTACTCCTATGTACAGTGTTCAATAAACAGTCTACAGAAACATCTATAATTAGGAAAAATAGTTGAGTGACTTATTTACAAATATTCATGTAATTGATAAAATTTATCTAAATAAGATTCCAAAATCATCCTACTTAATGAAATCATTCCTTGATATTACATTCCATTAACAGTTTACTGTATAAAAAGAACTGGGAGTCAGTGGCGTTCTTAAGAAGTGAACTCATCCTTTTTTAAAATAAATTAATTCATCTCAACCAAAACGCACTAATTAATTTCTTCAAAAATAGTCAGCACTTACGATAAGTAGTTAATATATCGTGTTCTTTTTTAGATTAAACAATTGTTTAATTGACAGTTACTATTTCAACTTTTAATTAGATATAAATCGGTGGAAATCAAATAAAGTGCGAACATTAATATATTTTTAAAAATATTTAATAAAAATCAATAATAGAGTGTTTTGATAGAGGTAAACCTCTCAGCAATGTTCCCTCTAAGGTGTGCGCGTGTACGCGCGCACACCTCCCAAAATGTTCCCGCACACATTTTTCCATCCCCGCACAGGCCGCAATATTGTAAAAATAAGTTTGTTTCACTAAATTTTTATATTTTTTCACACTTTTTATTTTGCTGAAAATTTACTGCTCACAGAAGTTGATGGTCCGCACACACAATAGAAAAATTAGAGGGAACGTTGCCTCTCAGGTGTTTTGATCGAGGTAAAGAGGATTAGAGGTAAAGGTTTTAAAATCATATACAACTAGATTTTATCAATTACATTAATGTTTGTACATAAGTGAATTTCCTATTAATAGATGTCACTGTAGACCCTTTCACTCTCCCTTAAGATTCAACGTTTGCTACACCACTGGATACTGCCGTCTAAAATTAGCGAATGGGAAAGCAGTGATAGGTGGAGGCGGGCATGTAAGATGATGATGAATTATAAAAATCGTGTATCTTTATGTAAGATTAAAAAAAAAAGAAACTCGTTATAAATATAGAATTAATTTAAAAGCGGTTTTGTCCCACTGTGTAGAATCGTCTTTTTGATTAGCGATAATGGCTTTATGCTAAAGAAATATTTTCCATACATTGTATCGAAATCATTTCAGCATATCACAAGAAGAATTCAAATCACCTGTCCTGAAAAATCATTTGAATATTTTATTAATTAACGATTTCATGAATAAAACATTTCTTCTTTCGTTCAAACTTTGTGTATATATATTTTTTAATTAAAGTCGATATTTATCTATATTAAGCTGGTTCTGTTGATGAGTGTTGAACACAATTTGTGCGTAATGGACACTCTCATTTGCGTCCAAAAGTATGTATGTTCGTAATGTTTATACTACCTCCCAACCATTTGATTGTAAAAGTAATCTGTTGAGATACCTCTATTAGGAAGAAATATACTCCACATTGGGAGCAGACAAAGAATAAAAAAAAAATGCATAATTTGATTGATTATTTGTTGTCATATGTCTTTGATCATTTTTTTATTATTCCTTCTTTAACTCAAATGAATTTAAACAATCCTGTATCTATATAATTTTTCATCAGTTGGTAATGCTAGTAAAAAGCGAAACCAGGTCTGGTGGCTATTTTTAAAAATTGAAACGAGTTCTAAAAAAGTGTCTTATTTTTTAATACATCTTTAGCTGTTTTATGATAATTTTTACCGTACATAAATGTAATTTTATACAATTTTTAATAAAATATTACTTCATGGAATGCATAAATTTGCAATAAAATTATTCGCTTCATTTTTCTCTATTTATTTCCAACAATCAATAATATAATATAACAATGACAAACGGCCGATGATTTTTCACATTGAAATCTTTTTAATCATAAATATATGTAAATAAATTATAATCTGCATTTGACATTAAAAACATATGAATTAATATCACCGAGTATTTATTTATATAAAATATAAATATAACTTTTTTTCTATAATGATTCAACATTAACGATGTCCGCTCCAAAGGTGTTGCATATGTGCTCACGTTGGAGCGTATTAACCAGGGCTGTGGAGTCGTTGTGTTTCGGAGTGTCGATAATAATCCCGATACTCAACATCTCCTTTTTTGAAACGAGTAGGAATAGAAAAGATGGGAGGAAAGGGCATGACTACTGTTTAGCTAATTGTTCTTGCAACGCCACTTTCTTTTAGGAAGGTGAGAGGAAATTTCTAGACATCACCCATGCCTTCAGACAGAAATTGATAGATTGAAAAATTAGTGTTGGTATTGGTACTTGAAGCAGTGAGATCCGTCTCGAAAGCCAACGACATTGACACACAACGGAACCAGAAATGCATTTATTATATATGTAAAAACAAAAATATGCATTGCCTCTTTTTTAACAGGATGGCTGCTACAGACGAGATATCTTGTCAAAATTTTAGTGGTCAACATGCCAGAGATGAGTTACCTCGTCAATAACTAATATTAATAATTGCGTATTATAGTCGGCGTGCTAGGTACAAACGTAGCCAAAAGGCTAAATGAGTCGTTTGGTATCAAAAGCAGAGTTCTGCTTTTGATACCAAACAACTCATATCAAACTTTTGACCGCAAGCTTTACAGCAACAGTCGGTCAGGATCTATGGCGCAATGGTTGGCATTGTGGGCTTCCGTGCCGGATCTCACGGGTTTGAGTCCCAGTACGAACAGCATTTATCGATTTCTGTTAAAAGGCATGGGTGTTCATGTTGTTCCCTCCCACCTTTACAATCCTTTAATAACTAAGCGTGGCGAGAGCGATTAGTTAACAATATTTGATTGATATCTATACATCAAATTATGGGGCTGGTGGAGCCGAGCTCCAATTTCCCTTTCATCTGGTGTATTTTGATGTTGCTTTTCCCGCATAGCGTCCAGGATTTACCTGGGCGTAGGCGGGTGCGTGGTCTTTGATTTTTGTTTTGTTTTTGTGGCAGTCGTTCAGGTTTTGGAGATCGGGGTTTTAGCAGATGTTGATATCCAAACATGTGAATGTGGGGGATCGGGGGGGGCTAAGGAGGTTTCAGTAGGAGGACTCTCCGCGGTCGCGCTATGTTTGTGTGAGGGTAATCAATGTAGTCGTTAAGTAAATTTTTGATAGATTGGTTAGGATGATCCGCCATGTCACTATAGAACTTCTTCGACAGTTTTATGACGTGATCAAGGATTATTAGTTAACCATTAGTTCTGTCCTAGCCTTATCATTCTATCCCTACTACTCTCATTGAAAAAGAGAAGTTGAGTGACTGACTAACAAACAGTTCTCGTAGAAAAACTTCTGTTGAGAAACCTTCATTAAGAGGCCATATGCTCCACATTGAGAGTGGATATGGATTAATAAAAAAAAGCACAAAACCAACATTTTCATTTCTTAAAAATGGTTGCAAAAAAACATATATCATTGATTCACTTTCTTAAAATAAAGCATTAAAAAAAATGTCAGGGGCACGGTTGAATGGTCAACGTGTCTTCGGTTGTGATGGTCACGGGCTTGAGTCACGTGTGCAGTTACAGTTTTCAATCGATCAATAGATGTCTGCGATATCTAAAAGTCAAAAACCAAGTTACCCCATTCCTATCACTATCTGTTCATCTCAAATCTTTTCAATAAAGAGATTTTATTAAGAGAGCAATTATTGTATAAACACTTCTGTTGAGATAAACGTGGACCTGGTTTAAAAAAAATGGTTGAAATTTCAATGACTATCCTATGCTATTTAAGCTAAGTTTCGTGTGGTGATTGAATACTGTAATTGTTTCACTGTGCCGTCAATTTTGACTCAAACCTTCGCATAAATCTATCAGTCGATTCACATATAAAATTGAAACACGTGTCGCACGCTACCAACCCAACACGGCAACAACTGGTTTTGTCAATTTAGATTATTTTAAATATTCAATTTTTGAACTTGAATACAACATGGCGAATTGGCGCAGGGACGTGTGTGGTGACACTAAAAATTATTAGTTTATTAATGATTCTATACTAGATGAAAAGGTAATGACTTCATAAATGGCTTATTTCGTCTTCTTCTTCTTGGTGCTACATTTCGGGGATATTGATCATAAATACAGCTTTGTAGGGCTTGAATCCCAGTATGCAAGTGACATAACCTATGTCCACTCCCAATGTGTAGCATATGACTTCCCAACAGAAGTTCTTCTATGATAACTGCTTCTTAATAAGTTGCTCAAACTCTATTTTTTTCGATTAGAGTAGGGATATAAAAGTAAGGCTAATACAGGACTAGTAGTTAGCTAGTCGTTCTCACTGCACTCCATTATTTAAAGATTGGAAGTATGGAATGGTATTTTGAGACATCACAAACGTCCATACCTTCGAACATAAAACGATTGAAAAAATTCTGTTAGTCTGGGAAGTGAACCCGTAAGATCTGTCACAGAAGCCAACGACGTTGACCACACCACCACGAATCAGAGCATCTAGTACAGTGGTTGGAAAACTGCGGCTCTTTGGTTTCTTGAGTGTGGCTCTTCCACAAAATACCATATACAGTGCGATCGAAACTTCGTGTCCCACGCGGAGAAGCCGGTTTTCGGTCGGAGTTGGAAGGGGCGATCTCAGTGAACGTACCTCAATCAGATTGAGGACCTTTTAAGCAAAAGCCAGCTTAGGAGTACCCCAATCAAATTAATAACAAATTTGGCCCTCAAAAGAAATTTGAATTGTTGTATAGTTGATATTTGGCTCAGTTGACTAATGAATTTGCCGACCACTGATCTAGTAAATTAAAGCTTTTATTCAAAAACATAATTCTTGGTGGAAAGGTATTTATTATATCAAAATATAAAACACTTGTTTTGTTCTAAATCAATATTTTTTAATAGATATTAGTTTTGCTCTTAACGAGTATTACAACAGCTGATCTTTAAACTATTTCCGAAAAAAGATATTGGCACCTCAACGGGATTAAAGATTGGCCGCAGTACTGCCAAAACAATAAACTGAAAATATCATAAACTAAGGTAGTAAATGCAATAAACGAATCCTTGCATTAAATAATATTCATAAGTTAATTGCTTAATCACACAATTATGATAATATACAACAAAACCTTTTTGTTTTTTTTTATATTATTTTCAGACCCCCGTCACTGCGTCGTCGGCGAAACGTCAGAAAAGCGCGGCAATAAAATTATGCAAATGGCCGCCGCCTGTCAGCCGTTTGAAATTTACGGCAGACGAGAAACTGGACACACGGTGATATTGTTATGGAGGTCAAGTTCACGGGAAACCAACACCACCAACACTCCTCGCGGATTGGTGGACCAACACCAGCAAAAGGAAAGTGATCCTCGCAAAACTGATGATGGAAGACATCGTGTCGCCCGCTCAGGCAGTCTCCGAGTAGAAAAGTCGCGCAAATGAGTCGTTTTTACCAACAGGTGTTTTAGGATATTTGATTGCATTTATGTTGCATATATTAAGAGATAAATAAAGCACACACCTCAATAAATTAAACATGATTTAAATGCATTTGTGAAACTTAATCCAGTGTTGCAATAGACTTTATTGGATTCAATTTATAATAGAAAATAAGGAAAACTGGCAAGATATTTATTTCTACGAAGATTTCTTTTTATATTTTAGTTATAGTTATTAAGACATCACCAGGGCCGGCGCTACCATACAGTCGAAATAGGCAACCGCCTAGGGCGCAAACCATTAGGGGGCGTATAAATGGAGTATGGAAATTATTTTTAAATTCTCTAATAATAATAAACAATAATAATCTACATTTTATTTTATTTTGATTTTTGTATTTGTTCGTTGTTATTATGAATCTTATTCTATATGATTTAAAAAAGAGAGGTTGAGCGACTGAGTAACAAACAGTTCACGCAGATTTTTTTTGTTAAGATACCTTATTAAGAGGCCATATGCTCCACGTTTAGAGCGGACATGGATACATGTATATAAAAAAATCTAATGATACCTAATCGTTTTTTTTTCTTATTTCTAAAAAAAATTGAACGATTTGTCAAAAAGTGGGCGCGCCAGTAATCATTGCCTAGGGCTCCAAATAGCCTCGCGCCGGCACTGACATCACACCATCGTCAGGATAAGTGAGAACTTGTGATGATAGCGTTATATCGCCATCGCTATCGACAATTAATCATTGCGATATAATCAGAGCTATTGTCCATTTCATCAATTTTAGCAAAGGGATAATCTGATTGACATATTTCTTGAATTTTTTTTTCAATTTCCGACGACTATTCACGTTGGTTTTTCGTTGGGACTATGGCACAGTGTTCAACGTCATTGGCTTCCATGCCGGACCTAACGGGTTCGAATTCCAGCACGAACAGCACTTTTTCAATCGATTTTTATTCGAAGGCATGGTTGTTTGTGATGTCTAAAAATTCCCTTCCACTATTTCAATCTTAAAATAACGAGATTAATTAGTTAGCCACTAGTCGTGTCCTAACGAGAGATTGAGCGACTGACTAAGAAATAGTTCTCGTAAAAAACTTATGTTGTGATACCTCCATTAGGAGGCAGATAGAGAAAAAAAATTCACGTTGTAACAATGTTGAAGTGGACGAAACGCACGCAAAAATGAAATGACTCGCTCAAATTGTACGTGTAAACGTTTACTCGCTTGATATTACTGCTTTGGCTCGTATTCGGTTGGTCTAAATGAGACATTACTCTTTAAATCCCTTCCCCTCATGAAGTCTGAGTACATTTTAAACAATGTGGACTCTTTATACAGATTCTCTCAATAGATGTTTTTCTACGAAAACTGTTGAACGAAACAAATGTTGGATAACGCTGGCGCTTAAAATTAAGCACGAAGTTTACTAAAATTATATCTCTTTTAATTGTAACTAACCCAAAAATAGATAAAAAATGTATTTTTTTATTTCATTCACACATGAAAACATAACCGAACAGTAAAATTCGGGTTTGTATTTGAACTCTGCGAGTAAAGTTGTATTTCTCGTCAAGCCTGTTATCATATAATACGATTATAATAAAATATCCAAATTTATAGGACAATAATTAATAAATCAGTATTTAAAATAACAATGAACGTTATCTTGTACTCTGACGTAATATTGGTTTAGAAACATGTTTAATTCACGAAAAAAGGATAATATAAGTTAGACGCCTGTCCAGGATTATCATTAAGTCATGTTTAAAAATGAATTGCACGAATATATTTTTGGTATATCGATTGTTTGCTAGAGAATGTTGTTAGGATTAGCAATTTGTCAAAAATGACAATCCTATTAGAGTCTTTTTTTTTGTAAAATGATGCAGCATCCATATTGGGCATTACTCATTTTTGTTTTAAACACTGTGTTTTATTTTAAGTCACACCTTGTTCTGCAGTGGATGATTTCATTTCTCTAGAACAGTGATACATAACCTATTTACCTATACAAATGTATCCATTTACCAATTGAAGACCGTAATTGAAGAAACTTGAAGGTGATTGAAATTAGGGCTTGCAATTCCGGGATCAAGGATACCGACCAATTTGGCGATCCCGTTGTCCCGGGATTTCGGGATTCACTATAATATGTAAAACAAGTTATTAGATTGAAGGGATTGGAGACCCTAGCTGGAACTACTTATTCACTGGCAGGCGTCATTTTTTTGAAACTATGGAAGTAAACAAAAGAACTCACTTTTACACTTTTTTCGCCAGAAGAAATGGTAAGTGACCAATCCCGGGATTCCAAAAGCCCGAATTCTGAAGAAATTATGAATCCTGGAATCAAAAATAAAGGGTACGGGATTGAATGCCCTCAGGAATGGGCCGGATGGGGCATGGAGGGGCTTGCGTGAGTCCCTTACTTAATTTTACTAAGGTGCCCCTTGTTAATTTAAAAAAAAACAATATTCTTAGATAAAGTTAGTACATAACTGCAATTTCTGAATTATATATTATCTATGACATCTCAGTATACACAGTAGTACATTTTTAGCCATTTGGATTGATTAGTTTACAGTAAATCACATACTGTTACATATTATAGGTGTATTAAGTAACAATCTTCTTTTTCTTCTTTGGCCACGTTCGCTCCCTATGTGGAGCATACGGCACCTCCATGTTTCCCTGTCTCCCGCCAATTGCTTTCCTTCCTCCCATGACATGCCAGCATCCCTCAGTTCTGCCGAGTACATCCTATGGATAGTACCCGACGGACGTCCGGGACGCCGGAATCCCACCGGTCGAAAGAAGAGGCAGGCAGGATTGAGGCTTTCCGGAGGCATCCGCAGCACGTGACCCAGCCAGTTCCAACGTCTCTCTATAACCACTGACGTGACGGGACGCTGTCTTGTACGCTCCCTTAACTTTGAATTCCTCACAAAATCAAACCACCTCACCCCCATTATCCGACGCAAGCATCTGTTCTCGGAGCTCAGTATACGGTTCTCGAGTCTTCGTCATGTGCCATGATTCGAAACCGTAAAGCAGTACCGGCAGAATGCAAGCGTTAACAATCTATTGTTTATTTAACTATTGCATATAATTGCATATGAGTGATAAAAAAATTCACTTCTTCCCCAGAACACCGAGAATTGCTTTGAGAATATGCGAGCCCCTTGTTAACGTATTGGCAGCCCAACGCTGGATGCTTTAATTGACACACCCTACAGCGATATTTATTAATACATTGGAAGCGGACATGGATTAAAAAACAAGGCTAAGTATTTAGTTGAAACAGAATTATGTTGTAGGTTAAGGAAATGTAGTTTGGGGACAGTTTGTATTTTAGCGTTTATTTAAAAATCATTTTCTGAGAAACTCTCAAGAATTAACCATATATGTTTACATTATGTATATACATATATGCAGAGATGGGCTGAAGGGGGCTCGGAGGGGCTCGCGCGAGCCCCTTGTTAAATTTCGGCGCGGCCAGCGAGCCCCTTGTTAAGATAAGAAAATCATTTGTTTTATTTCAAATCATCAGATAACTGCAATTTCTGTAGATGGTTAAATTTGAAAATTAGTTGTCCCTTAATTTTTTCTTTAGAAAAGAGAGGTTGAGCGACTAAATAACAAGCAGTTCTCGTAGAAAAATAACTTTTGTTGAGATACCTTCATTAGGAGGCCATATGCTCGACATTGGGAGCGGACATGGATAAAAAAAATGAATAACATTTACCGAGCCCTTTGTTAAAATATTGGCAGCCCACCGCTGCATATATGGTTTATACTTGAAACCCTTTTAACATCAGGCCTTTTGAATACACGTTGAAACACAATCAATTACTAAATTACTTTACCTTACCCACTGATTTTCTTTTTGCACGGTCGTAATAATTATTTTCAACTGATTCTTTTACCTTAAAAAGGTTTACAAAAATATTATAATGAGAATTATCATTTTATCTTGTTTTTCTCAAAAATCTGAATATTGAATATTATTTTTAATATTCAGCTTATTAATAATATTACCTTTTAATTTTTATTAAAACTACATTTAGTAAACGTTTTTTGTACTTATTTTTTAAGCCATGTCCACTCCCAATTGGAGAATATAGACTATTATGAACCCTCGAGACGTGAAATGAGCCAAGTAGTAAAATGGTAAAACTGTCCTATAAGTACTTTGTGTTTTGTTTTAATGAATTTCTCAATAGCAGTTAAATCATCGTTTAGTTATTAATTTTATCAATGTGTATCATTATAAATCATTTTGTAAAAATTTGCGAGTTTATAATTATGTTTAAATTTACCATAAGCTTATTTTCTCTTTTACGAGTTTTGTAATTACAATTAAGAGGTATTAAACATTTTGTTTTTAGTCAATTTACTGTCACTTATTCATATTTTGTACTTTTATTTGGAAATTCTTCTCAATACCAATTGTTTATTGCACCCAATTAATTTGATTTTGTGTTGTTTAAATAAAACGGTAACATTTTATTCACTTATCAGTTGATAATGCTTGTCATGAGCAAAACCTGTCCTGATATTATTAAATAAAATCAGGAATTATTACAAATTTATCAGGGGTGGGCTGGAGGGGGCTCGGAGGGGCTCGAGTCCCTTGTTAAGATAGAAAATCATTCGTCATAGATCAAATCAGCACATAACTGCAATTTCTGTAGATGGTTAAATTTTATTATGAAACAAGACTTAGCCGCCCCTTCATTTTTTTATTTAGCGTTGTGTGCTTCTGTGCCGGACCTAACGGGTTCGAGTCCCAGTACGAAACAGCATTTTTTCGATCGATTTTCTGTTCGACGGCATGGGTGTTTGTGATGACTGAAAATTCCCTCTCACTCTTCCGATATTTCAATTCAACTGGGAGTTACGAGAGCGATTAGTTAATCACTAGTCCTGTCTTAGCCTTACCATTCTATTCTTACTACTCTCTCTGGAAAAGAGAGGTTGAGCGACAAAGTAACAGACAGTTTTCGTAGAAAATAAAACTTTTGTTGAGATACCTTCATTAGGAGGCCATATGCTTGATATTGGGAGCGGAGATGTATTAAAAAAATGGATAAGGTTTACCGAGCCCCTTGTTAAGATATTGGCAGCCCACCGCTGCAACGTGATGGGAAAGTATAAAGAGGTATAGCTTATGGAAACTAAACAGAAGAAATTAAGATTAGGGTCGGAAATCCGTTCACCATGTATCATTCACCATTGCAGCAAGTTTTGTTACAATGTAATTATAGTTTGCTGTCGGAACTGAATCTCGTATACCGTTTTTACTTTCTATTCAAAAGCGGAATAATTTTTGTGTCAGCGTGCTTACTTCAATTAAAATTAAACATAATTACATCAGGTTCAAGATAATTTTCGGGTCCTATGTCGTTGTTGGCTTCCGGGCTGGATCTCACGGGATCGACTCTCAGTACTAACAGCATTTTTTTATTCGAAAGCATGAATGTTTGTGATGTCTAAAAATTTCATCCCATCCAAAATTAAAAAGATGTGTCGATAGCGATTAGTTAACCATTAGTCCTGCCGTATACGGCCTTATCCTTCTATCCTACTACTCTCTTTGGAAAACCGAAGTTGATCGATTGTAGTGATACCTTCACTATGAGGCCATATTCTTCACATTGGTAGAGTATATGGATTAAGAAATGAAAAGATAATTTGTTTTTGGTAAGATATTTCAATTTTTTATTTATATTTAAATAAATAATCTATACTATTAAACTAAAACATTCATTTACGCACGTCGTCACTCGTACAACTGTACAAATTACAATGAAGAGTTCTTCGACCCTAGGAGGGACTGTCAGTTTGACCTCTGCCGAAATCAGGTTTCTATCAGAGGCACGTATTCACTGGCATTGTTTATGTTATGTTGTTTTAAATCAATTATTTATTTACAACTGCCAGTGACAATGAGGCATTATGTAAAGTTAACGAGCCACGTATCAATATTACAAATGTCCAAACGGAGTACAACAATTTAAATAATTAAATCTTATATTATTACTTCATCTTCATACACGAAAATATATCGCACCTAGAGATTGAAATACTTTTTTTACTAATCTGAAATAAAGCTATTTAAGAGAATTTACGGATTCTCCAATATGATCATTGTAGCTCTCGCGGATTAAAAAAAATTTGGTCACTGCTTAATTTTAAAAACCCAAGAATTTCCAAAATGGAAAAAATTGTATTTTGCCCGGTTACCTGTTTTCAAAAACTTTTCGAGAATTTTACACATCTTGTCTTCAATCCTGAAATCCCGGGATTAGAACTATCGAAATAACGGGATTTTAGGATAAAAAATTGGACGGGATCCCGGGAAGACCCTAGTCAAGAGTTGTATTAAAATTGACAGGTTTCAGAATTGACGAGCCTTTCAATGATGTATTATTATTTATAAGTCTTTTAATGAAAATTAAATTTTTTATGATTACGATAGAAAATATCGAACTATCGATTTTGAATTACTCGCACGATATTTAGATCCCAATTGGCGGTACTTTTTGCTTTATTAAAACAGTTGTGCTTATCGCGATCTTTTTATAAATTATTGTTTAGCAATAAACTACAATTGGCACTATTAAAGTGTGATTTATATTAATCAATCCACAAATCCTAAGAAACAAAACGAATTGAGAGGTAAAAACATGCAGATCTTTGTTCAAAGGATAAGTGAAAAAAGCAATTATATATGTATGAATAAACAATTTTTAATTTTAAATACATATTTATTTTCTTGAATAAGTTAAAATTAATAAAAAGGTAGTAAAAGATCATTGGTTATCGGACGTTGACCGTAAATGACCAATACGTTGTACAGTTTATTTTATTTTGAGCAAAATTCCGCAATTTAAATATATTTATATAAATTTCATGTTATGATATTTGCATCGTTTTACAGATTACTTGGCAGTCCAATATTGAGCTGTGCCATGTCTACTTTTTGTCGAAGTTTTATAATTTTATCAGAGCTATAGAGTCAAGAACTTTTGTTTATGTAAACTGTTGATTATTCAGCTGCTCAAGCTTTCTTTTTAGAAAAGAGAGGTAAGAAAAAAAGGACTAGTAGTTAACCGATCGCTCCGCTATTTAAGAATCGGAAGGGTTGGAAAGAATATTAAGACATCACATACTGTTCGTACTGTGACTCAAACACGTAAGATCCGTCACTGAAGCAACGCATTTATTAATTTTAGTAGATATTAAAACTCGCGGGTAGAGATTCTTTTATATAAAATTACACCAAATCTTAGGGACCTCAAAAATAGCTTATATTATATAAATTTGAATCGTTCAAATTATGTACATTCTCACAGATTCTAGTGACCTAACGACCCGGGTTTCGCCTTTCGGCATCTTCAGGCGTTCAAGTGCACTGATGAACTTGAACTGACTCAATCGATGAACTCGGTTCAAGTTCATCCGTGCACTTGAACGCCTGAAGATGCCGAAAAGCGAAACTCGGGTCGTTAGTGACAAAATCTGTGAGAATGTACATAATTTGAACGATTCAAATTTAATATTGAAATACCACCAAGCACTTTCAGTCGAAATCTTAAATTATATAATATAACCAATATACTTTTTGTTGATATTTAAATACTTTTTTATTATTTAACATGAAATTTTCTGACATTTTTATTTTATCCAAAAATGGTATTACGTCTGAGGCCTCCCATGTGCTTATTTTGCTACTAAAAAGCCTTACTAGAAAATTAATTAGCCAATAAATAAGAAGCCGGCTTTTGCTTCAGTATGACAATAGTGATAAATTAGTTGTACATGTCCACAAACTGTAAAGAAGATAAGTTTATTATAAAAAAGTGTAACTTTTATATATATGTTAATTGGCATGTAGTACACACCAATATCAACCTGCCAATACATTCAAGCACAACCCAAAATAATATAAACACTCAAGGAAAAGAAAAAAAACGATGGAATGCATATTTAATTTCTAGTTCGAAAAGATAATCGCACGGAATAATGCCACCAAAGTATTTTTATTAAACAAATAATATATGAAGTGGGCTATATATGCACAATACAATTTTAGCCCGAACGCTTCCCAAATCGATACAAAACTCAATTGTTTATTTTTATAATTTGAATACCAAAAGGGTTCCATCTCCATAACAAATGGACGTGTTTTTTTAATTTTATTTAAAGTTTATTTCGGTCGACGAACTGTTATTCCATAAGAATATTTATTTTTAACTGTCATAAATATAAATATATAAAATGAATACATATTTAAATGTTATAAAAGCAACGTTGTCAAGTTTATTGATTATTTATAATAATTTGGCATTACAGCTAATGCCATTATAATTTTTTTTAATTGAAAAATCATACAAGAAAATATAATAATAAATAAATACCATGTCCGCTCCCAATGTGGAGCATATGGACTCCTAATGGAGTTTATCTTAACAGAAGTATTTCAACGAGAACTGCTTGTTACTCGGTTGCTCAACCTCTCTTTTTCCAAGGAGAGTAGGAATATAAGGATAGGGCTAGGACAGGACTAGTGGTTAGCTAACCGCTCTCGATACAGCCCGTTAATAGGAAAGAATGAGTGGAAGGGGGAAATTCAAGACATCGTATACATCCACGCCTTCGGACAGAAATTCATACATCGATTGAAAAATCAATTTATAAAACTGTCCGTCCTAGAATTCGAACCCGTGAACTCCGTAGCCGAAGCCAATTGTTGTTTATAACTGTTCATTTTTGTATAAATAGCATTGCTAAATTATATTTCTTATCAGTTGACGATGCTCGTAATGAGCGAAACCGGTCCTGACATATTAAGTAAATTGGAATAAAGTACAAAGGAATATTGTGTTTTTACTAATATAATGCCTTTCCACCAAGTATTGACAGTGAACACCCTAAAAGTGATTATATATTACCCTGTATGCTTTATAAACAGATTGTTATTTTGCATTCTAAAAGAGTAACAATACTTTATATTTTAAATCCCTTATTTAACGACTGTTTTGTTAAAAATAAACATATGAAAATACGTTTATGTTCGAATAAAGTAAAAGCTTGCCTCTATAAGCTTATTTCACGAGGCATTTATAGGGAAATAATATCCCCTCAACCCAATGTAATAAACCCAGTCTAAGGTGTCAAATTCACCCTTAAGCTGTTCAAGTCGATAAACAAAATTTGTAATTAAATACAACACAACAACATGACCCTTTTTAAATTCGCCGAAAAGGTATATTGTAGGTTATAAACGCAAATATTAATTTGAAACAAAATTTCCTTCTCTCATTCGCTAATTGATACTTTTGGACATGGCTCGATAAGCGAAATTAAGTTTTTAACGAGGGTTATGAAAACAACAATTTAAATATAAAACCCTTTATTAAAAAGTCCAACGAATACGAACAACAAAATAAACTTGATATGTTTAATAAAATGAAAACGTATCTAAATTAATAAAAACATAATATTCCTTTGTACTTCATTCCACTTTATTTAATATGTCAGGACCGGTTTCGCTCATCGCGAGCATTGTCAACTGATAAGAAATATAATTTAACAATGCTATTTATACAAAAATGAAAAGTTATAAACAACAATAGGCATTGAAAAGATATTTATTTATTATATAAACACGAAACATTCATTCACTAAGCGTCAGTTTAAGTTCATCCGTGCACTTGAACGCCTGAAGATGCCGAAAGGCGAAACCCGGGTCGTTAGTGACAAAATCTGTGGGAGTGTACATAATTTGAACGATTCAAATTTAATATTGAAATTCCACCAAGCACCTTCAGTCGAAGTCTTAAATTATAAAATGTTTGACACATTTGACATATAATTAAAAAGTCATCCCAGATTAATTAATTTAGAATGGCGATTGAAAGTAATTACAAACATAATTAAAATTTGAGAAATTTTTGTATCTAAGTATTTTAGTTGTATAATTATTGTCGTTCCGGGAAACACTGAAGTCAATCTATTTCGTTTAATATTGTATTTTTCAATATATGTAAGCGTGCTAGAATAGATGAAAAGATGTATTGTAAATCTCTTCTAAGCCAGTATATATATTTTAATTATACCAAAAAAGCTATCAGTTATATTTTTATCCATGTCCGCTCCCAATGTGGAGCATATGGCATCCTAATGAAGGTATATTAACAGAAGTGTTTCTACGAGAACTGTATGTTACTCAGTCGCTTAACTTCTCTTTTCGAAGAGAGTAGTAGGGATAGAAGGATACAGTTAAGACAGGAATAATGGTTAACTAATCGCTCTCGTTACGCCCAGTTATTGAATGATCAAACACCCATGACTACGAACAGAAGTTGATCGAAAAAATGCTGCTCGTACTGGGACTTGAACCCGTGAGATCCGGGACTGAAGCCAACAACGCTAATCGCTACGCCATAGGACCCTACAGCCATATATAAAATAATATTCGTAGAGCTAAATTATTCTATTTTTTTTTCACCTTATTACAATAGAGTTCTACCAAGAAAATGTCAATTAAATCAATAAACGTAATATATGAAATAAAATAAATTGTTTAATTAATAATTTGTTTCGTGTGACAAAAAATAATATACATAAGTTACCTTGCTTAAAATGCCCGTGTTTGTTATGTATTATAAAATTGGACGAAAACTGTCAAATAATACGACTCAAATTGCATTAGTTATGACGATTTTTAGCACGTTTTGAGTGTTAAATCTAAGCAATTGCCTTTTATTATTATTTACTATTGTCACCTAAATAAATCGATTTCAACATGGACACGACTGACACGAGCAATTTGCTTCATCCATTTAGAAAATCTCTTATGGTAATTGGGTGACAGTATTTGGTAAAATATTCTATCATTATGGTTCTGCCACCTGGCAAAAATCAGTGTTTTACCTCAATTAAATAATTGATTCCATAATAATTAAATAAAAGTGTCAGATTTAATTACTTTCATTAAATTTTTAATCAAGAAAAAAGTTGTTTTCAGCGTTTATAATATGATTTGAAATGCTTGTTAAAATTTTAATGATAAATAATAAAAAATTGGGTGTAAATTTGATAATAATAATTCTTACACGTTTGTGGTGAAAAACTATAATCAAAGGTATCAACAAATCAGTGCTGTTAATTGGAGTATAAAATAAACCTTTGTAATTCCACTTGTGTGACTGGGTGTGACACGACTTAATCCATTTTAAGTAGCATTATCGACTAAAAGAACTACACAGTTGTTTGCTGTCGTGTGGGTATTGATTTAAAATAAAGCTTAATTATTTAACAAATTAGAATTAAGAGTGGGATGATAAAAATAAGTTGCCAATTGAATTAATTGAATTTATTTGTAAAGTGTACATTGTATGTTACTAATTTCGTTGCTATAAAGTAAACCAGTATTAAGAATCATATCCATATCTGGTGAAACTGTTCCGTGCACATGAAGAATTGTATTTTGAAAGAGGTGATTTCTAAAAGTGCTATAAATGGAAAATTAGAGCTTCCAATCTTGAGATTATCTTAATCCGAGATTCCAGGATTTACTGTGACGTAAAGTTTGAACCAAAATTCAAATTTGAATACTTACCAATTTACTACCGTAGTAAATAATACATTATTCCCTAAATTGTACCTTAGTTTATCTATTTACATATTTTTGTACACTATATACATAATAAATAAATGAATACTCAACCTAATCCTTCTCATATTTGGTTACAAAAAGCTTAATATCAAATTTTTATTTTTAAATTTTGATTTGAAATCTTGGAAACATCTTTTGGTGATATCACCTCTCGAATGAATCTGAAGCAATTGTAGTTAAAAAGTGTTGCCATTTTCAGATATTTTTTTATTAATATTAGGGGTATACATATATTAAAAAACGAATATATGAAATTATGGTAAAGAATGAGATGTAAAATTGTGAATTGAGTAGATTAAAAATTATTTTGTGATTGTTGTCAATATTTCTTGTCACGAAGGGCCATATGACAATGTTTAGACGTGTACTGAGTCTGATTCTATTTTTGTCTTGGTGTACACTTTGCAGGATCTACACGGCGTATTTATTTTCAGCTATTTCTGCTATTATGTAAAGCTCCAATTCGAGGAGGACTGTACCATCACGTGGTCTTCAGAAAGTCAAATAAATGCTTTAACTGCCATACAATAACATTTTTTTTCATCGAAAATATAAATTTGAATTACTGTTTTTTTGATTATTTGAGTATAACGAGTTGTTTGATTTTCAAATACTTCTCTATTTGAACGGCTAGAAAATCGCATAAAAAAACGTTTCCGGTGCTCTCCGTATGGTCAAATTATTACGCGAAAACACGGCTGCGGGACACAACGTGTTAAAAAAGGGTCTAAGTATAGAGATGCGGTCAGTTAGGCGGGCTATTGGCTAATTGCTATACGCCTTATTTTCGTAAAGGGACTTGGATGGGAACCCTTATAAATAAAGTTGTATGTTCATATAAACTAAATTTAATCTGATTTATTTTTGATCTATGTTGGATCGAAGGATCGAGTTTACGGAGAAGGCTAAGCACCGAAAGAGTTCAAGCTTGGCTTTTATCGAATGGAGAAAAAAAACATTGTGAATATATTATACTAAACAAGAAAGAAATCAATCAGTGATACACACCTTACAATAAACAACTATTTCTTTTTTATTTTCAATTCATTCGGCGGCAGCTTTGTGGAAATTCCTTTTTCATATGATCACGTATACTAATTTGATCAATTATTTATTCCATATACATATCATGAAGGGATGATTGGAAACTTCCTCAAATTATGATGGTCTGTCACAAGAATTAAAAGTGCTAAAGGTCAGTGATTGGTGTGGAAAGGTGAAGAATACTGATTTAAGCGGCCGAGGTTTATCCTAGAATGAAGAGCTAAGGAAAAGATGACGAAAGATAACAATTTCAATTCAATATTAAATTGAAATAGATATACTGGCTGCATAACTGCAAGAACTATCAACACTTCTACATTTTCAATTATGTATACATTGAACGCATGAAGACGCCGAATCCCGGGTCGTTAATGAAAAAACTGGGGAGAATGAGCATACTTTAAATGATTCAAATTTAATGTTGACATTGGTTCTAATTCTAATGCAGAAATAGAGGTTGGGATTTTTCCGTTATATAATATATTTTGACATTTTATTCCCCACGTATAGCCGGCTGCGTGGTCGAGTGTCATAATCACTAAATTAAAAGGAAGATGTCACGGGTTTGAATCCCAGTACGGACAGTTTTTATAGATTGATTTTTCAATCGATTTATGAATTTCTGACAGAAGGCATGAATGTATGTGATGTATTGAATTCCCTCCCACCCATCGTATCTTAAATGCGCATATCGACTGCGATTAACTAACCATTAGTCCTGTCCTAGTCCTATTATTCTATTTTAAAAAAATAAGTCAAACAGAACATATGTTCCATATTGGCAGTGGACATGGATAAAAAAAACTTGATTGAGTTGAGCATCTGCAACATTGACTGTTCGCGATATGGCTCGTTAGTCAAATGTTGTATCTAATCATTTGTAATTAAAGAGCTGGTGTTAGGACTCCATCATTCTTCTTCCATGTGTTTACCTTTTAATCCAAAAATTATGTAGGTCCCATAATATAACACGAACACCATGTCGAATTCGCCGAGATAAATGAAAATTTACGATTGTTATTAGCGTTGCTTTTACGCCGCCTGAGTATGCAAATCGAAAACACAATCTTCTCTCACACAAGCTTTTAATTTCTGTAAATAAACCTGAAAGCTTTATTTGTTTTCCTCGTGAAGTGCATTTCAAGTCGTTTCTAACGAAATGGCCATTTATGTTGCTGTGAGAGGTCTGAAAACAACACAAAATTATCTATCAATACGTAAAAAAGGCTGGAATCACTCTGGCATTACTTTCAAAGGTGTTCATTTTTTAAAATACAAATATGCATTGATTACGCGAAATCACACAATGGACTCGTCTTGTGCTGTTTGAATGTTGGATATCATCAAAGAACGAAAGAATTGCAAAACAAGACGTCAATTTACAAAAGTTTTCAAACTTACTATCAGATTTCTCTGTTCAAAAGGGTTTAGTGCTGACATACTGTCTTGGTCAGTAAAAGGATATTAAAAAAAATGGGCACAAATAAATAATATTTGATTCATCGTGACTATTTGAATATTGCTTTCACCATCTAATATATACAAATGATTGTTTGTTTGTTCGTACTCTATAGACTGCCAAACCGCTGATCCGATTGTAATACAACTTTTACAAACTTTTTTCTCGCATTTCCGGCAAAGGCATAATAAAATTAACTTCAATGTTTGTATGCCTGCTATACCGCTCATGTAACTTGCGCGAAGGTTATAGGCGTAGTACAATTTATTTACAGTAGGTGGCACGTGTGTCATTTCATAAACAATCGAAAGCAAACGTCAAACAGACAGAAAAAAGAAACATGCACTTCAATAAACACAATTAAAACACAAAAACTTTCTTTCTTTGAGTGGCATTGTAACGCTTGCCGGGAACCAGCTAGTTATCTATAAAAATAAGGTTATTTAGAGATGTCTGCCTTATAAACTGGACATCGTCTTAACAACGGAATTTAGATTTTTGAACGACGTAGTATGCTGAAAATGATCATTTTAGTTTGGATTTGAAAACCACAATTAACTGCGTAAATTAGGGTAAACGGATTTTTAAATACACAAATTATCTGCACAACGATTTCACTCGTTTATATTTTCAAATAGAGTAAGACTATAAGTGAAAGGTTAGAACAGGACTAGTAGTTGACTAGTCAAGAATTTTAGATATCCACGCATAAACCTGTGAGATCGGTGATCATAATCAACGACGTTAGTCAATCAGCGCTTTGGCCTTTGCCAGGAGTTCGTTTTATTGAAAAGTATATTGTAAAAACTGTGTTGAACCAAACACATTTTATTTTTTCTAAAGTCGTCGTGGGTTTTTTTTAAGGTTGAGAACCTTATTTCCTGCAGAGAAACACCTGTGTACGTATAGAATATCACCAAACACTCCAGCTGTGAAAAAAGGATAACATGTCGAAATTTGCATAAGATACTGTGGACACAGTGACACCTCAAAGTGCCTAACTTCGTTTTATTGCCAGAGAAAGCTGTGACTGTCTTTGACATTGTTTGAAGAACACGATTCCAGAATGTCTAGACTAAAATAAATACAGGGAAGAATAACCTGTAGGAGCAATATATGTATATATATTTAAAAAATAAATTAAAACAATCAAATTATTGCATCTATAAATAAAACATAACCAATAACTGAGATTTTTTCTTAAATTTAGGACTTGATGCTTACAACAACAAAAATAGCGCGTATTGTTTTTGATTTAACTCTTATGGAACACGCACTACAAACCAGTGGTGGACTGTTAATACATGGGGCTCGCATAATCTCAATGCTATTCGTGGTGTCCTGGGAAGGGGTGTATTTTTTTTAAACATTTTAATTCAATTATACGCAACAACCATTAAAGATATTGAATGTTACTACTGAATACATATACTAATATTATTTAAGAAAATGAAATTTACCGGAAAGTTAATTATTTATATTGACTGTGGAAAGGAAAAGGGACGTAACCCACAGTTTTTTCAAAACAGTTTTTTTTCGATTATCACAATGTATCAAACTTTATACACGTTCTATCAAAAGGATGTAAGCTGCAAATACCGAATTAGTATTTTAATTTAGCTTTTAAGTTTGAAAAAAAGATAAGCTTGTGAAAATTGAAACCAAGAAAAGAGACTGAAAAAAAGGTTTTTCCTAGACAATTTCTTTAATTAATAATAGATTAAGTCAATTAAACACCAGTTTAGAAGTCTCCGTGCACTTCCAGGTTGAGTATATTTCATAATTTGTATATGGACCGAAATCATCAAAACACGTTTTTTGTGCCTCCTGTAAAATTTTCTATGTGTGGGTTACGTCCTTTTTCCTTTCCACAGTCGATATATATAACTAAAAAACGTATTTTACTTACTTTACGTACATTCTAATTTATATTACAAATTAAAGTATTATATATAACAACATGTTATTAATTACAATGGTGTTGTAACAATTAAATGCTAATTCAATCAATATACTATATATATACTTGAAAAAAACCGTAATTTAATAAATATCTGGAAAATAGCTGAAAAACGTAATTAGATTGCAAGAGCGAAGAGTTCTAATTTTGAAAATAGACTCAAATTACGTTGCTTTCCTAGATTTAGTAAACACTTTTAACCAACTGCTTTTCTTTAAAACCTTAAAATTTTCGAATTGTTGACCCATAAACCTTTATTGTGCAGTGATACGAATATTATGTGAACGCGCATACAAGCGCGAAACCTAAGCTGAACGAACAAATTCGTATGACATAATATTTTCCTGAAGGAAATATATTTATTACTTATGTCTTTATCAAGTGTTTATCATTTTAATGGAGTGTTAATAATATTACGATATTTTTATATGACTTTTCTTGGCAGTTATTTTGAAGTATGCAAGATGTCACCGCAGGGTCAAACAAGAAACCTGTTAGAAATTGCTAAAAAAAAAAACAAAATAATATTATAAAAAACGTAATATTAATGTCTTGAAAACATATTTCAATTTTATCTCTATCAAAAAAATATTAAACTTTAATTAACCATGAAAATATTTGAATAACAGTGTTACATACAAAAATATCTAAATGCGATGTGTTGATAATGCTCGTCACGAACGAAATCGGTCTTGAAGATATAAAGTAAAAATAGAAAAAGTACAAATGTTCCCGTCTACCTTTTCCAATACTTCAATATCTGGGTGTAGCGAGAGCGATTAGTTAACCACTATTCCTGTCTTAGCCTTGTCATGCTATCCCTACTATTCTATTTGAAAAAGAGAGGTTGAGTGACTGAGTAACAAACAGATGTCGTAGAAAGAATTCTGTTGAGATACCTCCATTAGGAGGTCATATGCTCCATATTGGGAGCGGACATTTTTTTTAAATCGGTTTCTGTTTGAAGGCATGGGTGTTTGTGAGGTCTGAAAATTCCTTCACACCCTTCCAATCTCAGAGCAATGGGGCGTAGGGAGAGTGATAAGCTTACCACTAGTTTTGTCCTAGTCCAATCCTTTGTATCCATACTCTTCGAAGAACCCGTGAAGTCTGACGTATAAGCCAACGTCGTTGAACACTGTGCCACATACCCGACTTTATGTATACATTTATTTGCTATTTAATTTAATTTTTATTGAATTTTCCTATTTTTTTAAACTTAGTTTCATAATAATATAAAATAACTTAGATTATTCCACGTATTGTACTACAAAATGTGACACGTGTTTCGCAGTTTTCAGAGGCATCCTCAGACAATCTTACTTTCAAAAATGCGTGTTTGAGTAAGAATGATTTTAATTTTACTATTCTTATATATTATAAAAATAAAATAAAAACGGGAGGCAAAGAGGGGATGATAGAAAAAAAACAAACAATAATGGTAATACAAAAGACATTTACGTTAAAATATGATTAACCAATGAGTTGCATCAATTAGAAAGAGTTAAACCATTGGAAATAAATTTAACAGCGGCGAACAACCTTTCTTATTTAATATATTTGTAGTACAATACGTGGAATAATCTAAGTTATTTTATATTAAAATGAAGTTCCACAAAGTTACCGCCGAATCCATCGAAAGTATTAAGTTTCATAATACGTGGAGCGAACCAACATACTGGTACACCACTGGAAATAACAAACTACATAACGGATATGACAAAAACTATTCACATTAAAACAACATTCTATTGTTAAATAACTATTTAACAATAAAAATATGTTTAAAACAAAAGAGTGTACCACGACACGTGTATTCAAGGCGAAATCATCCAACAAACATAAAATTATTTAGCCATTAAAAAACAACGAACCTTTTTTTATTATTTTTAATAACAATATAATAATAGTCAGGCGCGAAAAAGATGCGAAGAATTCGGTAAGATAAATTACCAGTGTTTTTGGATGGTTAAAATAATTTCGCTGTTTTTATGCATTACATCTATCAAAGCTAGTGAACATGTTTTTTTTTTTTACTTTTAGGCACTTCAATATGTTGATTTTATTATTAATATTGTTTTGCAGATTTTGTTAAATTCTTGATTGAACATTTATTTATATTTTATTTTAAGGAATGAATTTCTAGGACGCCAAAAAATCTTTTCGAACTATCTCATATACAAAAGAATAAGATAGTGTGATAAGCCATTTTTACTTTTACCCAACGTGGAATGGTGGTTTGAGTTAATTTGTAAAAATGCATCGTAAGTGTAGAAGAAAGAAAAGGGATATCTTAGCTAGTAATACTACGTGGTCAACATCGTTGGTTTCGGTTACGGAGGTCATGGATTCAAATTTCAGTACGGACAGTTTTAAAAATTGATTTCAAATCGATGTATGTATTTTTTGACGGCGCGGATGGGATGTCTTGAATTCCTCCCTCCCTCCCATCGTTCTATCGTTATTGTTTATTCTTTAAGGCCCACACACTTAGGAAAAAAGGTCTCGGGACATACTCCTGAACAACTACGTAATATCTCAGGAACTGTGTTCCAGAACATGTTCTTGAACTCACGAGGGGTCACAGAAACGTCATCTGTTGAGGTTATGTTGTCATTCATGTCAATGTTGCGTCCGAATGAACGTTATTTGATTTTATTGTATGCAAACAGATCGAGTAAAGTTAATTATTATAGTTTACAAGCTTTCTACAATTCAAATACAATTATTTTATCATTTACGATGGCAGCTTATGCATATACCATATATAATTCCAATATAACTTATTATTGTTTATGGTGCCTATTTTGACAGCTGTCACATAGGGAGACATTTCAAAGTCGAAAATAGACCTCTAAAATGACGCCCGATGAATTGATGTCGACGAGTGCTGCCATATATTCTTGCAAGTTGTATTCGGGTTTATAATTATAATTAGATGTACCCGACAATACGTCATAGCTTTGGTATGAAGTATGTGAAGAAATATACTTTGACAGTTCGTCTACAGCTGCGCGCGCATGCATGTTCCCCGGGTTCCTCTATTGCGGTGGCCTCCATCGGTTTTGTTGATGTACACTAAAATGAACATCAACAAAACCGATGATAATAAAAATAAGACAAAGATTTGAATATGACCGACTCGTTTTAAAATCAATTATATTTTTTGTTTATTGTTAATTGGATATTTCAGGTATTTAATCACGACTGCGTAATTAAATGTTTAGACCTATTTATCCATAATTATAATAGTTTTTTAATGAAACTAGTTGTGATAAATATGACTGCTTATTAAAACAGAAGATTTATTGATATTTTTTAAAGCTTTTTCATATTAAAAAATATTTATATTTACTAGGGCTGTGGAGTCATTAAAAAACAAAACAACACCGACTACAACTCTAAATTCGGTTTAAAATAATACATAATGAATAATATTTCCTTCATTGGAATGGTCTAAAATTTTTTTCAATCATTTTCCTTTTCTTTTACCACATACAGTCATTATTTTACTAGTCAATACGATCCATAGGCTAATTTTCAGATATATATATATGACTTACTAATTCTGTATGAACATACGGATTACGACTTCCTAAGTGAATTCCTTGAAATCAGTATTCTTTCTAAACATCTCGATAAACAATTAAAAAATTCTTCTCTAATTTTTTGTAATATTACAAAATACTATTTATTTATTCAAAAGTTCAATTATTATTTTGCCGGTTGCGTGATCAAACGTCAACGTCGTTGACTAAGAACACGGAACTCACGCGTTCGAATCCCAATACAGACAGATTTTATAGATTGATTTTTCAATCGATTATGGATTTCTGTCATGGCATGCGTGTATGTGATGTCTTGAATTCTATCCTACTCACCCAATTCTAAAATGAGCGTATCGAGAGCAATTAGCTTACCACTAGTCTAAGTCCTATATTTCTATTCCTACTCTCTTTGAAAAATATAGGTTGAGCAACTGAGTAACAAACAGTTCTTTTAGAAAAAATATGGATTAAAAAAATGTTTTTAATTAGTTTGGACCTCTTATATTTTTAAGCTTAGTAGCATACAGTGGCGTTACTTTAAACTCTAGCGATTTGTACAAACAACAATATTAAACAGGTGTCGGAGTCGTTAGTATTTATTCCAATTCTGACTCCGACTCCACAGCCCTAGTATGCACGAGAGTTTTTTTACAGCATATTACAAGACTATTGTATACCTACGTCATCAATCTTCGTGGCCGAGATGTAATGATCTTATGTTCAGTATCTACTCGGTCCGAAGGTCAAGGGCTTTAACAATGGATTAATTATATACTATATCTGAAATGTATGATTTTTTGTCTAGGCGAACACAATCTTAATGATACGATTATGAAAACCAACGGGGCGGGATTAACACCCATTACGACCAGCTATTCTATATTGCACGCTGTGTACAATTAAAGATAAAAGTTGGTTAAATTTGAATATAATAGAAATTTATAAAATATAAAATAACACATAGATTTAAAAATATTGTTTTTATTTATTTAAGTTTGTGCAAATCTAAAAAAAGCTGATGATAATGAAACAGGGAAAAAATAAACTCACAAATCTTCTAAATACATCTAAAAAATATTTTCTTCCCACGGACGCACCTTCATACAAAAGCTGCATATTTGATTGTCATTATTCTCGAAGGTTTTTTTTTTTTCGATTTTAAAACATGAGTTATTGTGCAGTATATTTGTCTGGTAGGATAAATATGATTTCCTAGCAATTATCAATGATTCTTCAACTGTCGTATCTTTAAGCTCGTCAAATTTTATCAATAAACAAATAAAAACTGTATTTCTACTGGCCTGGCCGCAGAGAGAGTGTAACATACAAACATTGATAATACTAATCACAAATAAATTAACCATATTCTAACTATGAATTCCAATAGAAATATGTTTTGAAATGGTGAGCTACCTGTCTTATTTGTAATGTTATTTACTAATATTTCTTTAAGTTATTTATTCCTAACTCTTTAATATTTAATTTATGGAGTATTTTAACATTTTTTCTATAAAATGATTGGCAAACTCTGAAAAAATATTGCTTTTTAGACATATTATATGTGATTTAATTCTAACATTAATGTTTCTACTTGTCTGTCCAACAAAATCAGCTTGACAACCGTGACAGATTAGGGGATAGACGCCGCTCTAAGAAAATGATTCTAACGTATCTTTACTGTTAAAGTTTCATTTCTAATAATGACTTTATTAATTTCCAAAAATTTTAAGCCGTTAATTCTGTACTCTTTATTATTTACTAGATGTAGTATTTCAACATATTAATTTTAAAAAATAAAAATAGTTTACTCATAAGCCTTACGATATTCTGTCCAATGGTGCTATTCAAAAAGCGAAACATGTGGCATAGTTTATAACACAACACTTCGAAGTACAAAGTTATTAAATTTAATTTTATATTGACAAAATAATGATTGAAAAAATCACCGTTGAATATTTAAAAAATGACAAAAAAAAAGATTGACTACATGGGAGTATTCCTTATCAATTAGAAATGAATATCAAACAGAATATGTCATGAATAATACAATTATTAACTTCTACAAGTGTCATTTGCTAGTTTCCGTATTCACGTTTGAGTTGAAGTAAATACCTAGCGGTGTAATATCATCAAATTTGATATTCTTTAATTGCCTCATTGTAAAATGACAAGTAAAAATATGAGCATTAATAAAGATGATTTTATGCGGAAGGGAAACATTAATAGATAACAATGTACTCGTAAGTTTTGAGAAACAATACGATATAAATATTAAACGTACGAAAAATAAAAACTGACACAGGGGTCACGTTTTTCCAGTTTTGAAGTGTTAATGGTAAAAGTAAAAAAAAAACACCGCCTATAATTTATTTTGTAACCAAAAACACAAACAATGATAAAACTGAAGTTGAATTTATTTAAAATTTTAATGTTTATATATTTTTTAAATCCATGTCCGCTCCCAATGTGGAGCATATGGCGTCATAATGGAAGTATCTCAACGGAAGTTTTTTCTACGAGAACTGTTTATTACTCAGTAGTAGGGAAAGAAGGATAAGGCTAGAACAAGACCCAGTGGTTGGCTTATCACTATTCCAACACCCAGTTATTTAAGGATCAGAAGGATGGGAGGAGAGGTAATGACGTGAATTGACATCACAAACACCCTGTCTTCGATCACAACTTTGAATTGAACAATTGAATAATTCTCAAATTCACTGTGTTCTTACCGGGATCGAGCCCAGACCTACGATATCGGTAGAGTAAGCTCTATCCAACTGAGTCACGACAGGAGACAAACATATATTAGTTACTAGAAAATTTGTTTTATTTTTCCCAGTTCCTATTGTTATATTCTTTCTTTTACTGTTTTATACTGTCAAAAAACTGATTTATTTATAATAGGTTTTATCAGTCAATGATACGGAGGCTAGCTTTGTTATTATTAATATTAGTAAACAGGCAGTCCTCTACTTTCTCACAATTCGTTATTTCTCACATTAAATTATTTAAAGATTTTTGTCAATAATGTAAAAATCCACGCATTATTAATCTTAGAAAATGGCTTCATGATTGCTAGCTTCAGTGCCGGGTTCAAGTCCCAGCAGGAACAGCATTTTTTCGATCGATTCATCGATTTCTGTTTGAAGGCATGGGTTGTTGTGATATGTCTTGATTTCCCTCCCATCCTTCAAAAACTGGGCGTAGCGAGAGTAATTATTTAACCGCTAGTCCTATCCTAGCCTTATCCGTCTATCCCTACAACTCTCTTTGGAAAAAAAGGTTGAGTGACTGACTAGCACACAGTTCACGTAGAACAAATTCTGTTAAGATACCTTTATTACGAGGCCATATGCTCCATATTGGGAGTGGACATGGATACAAATTTATGGAATTCCTACCAGGCAACTAGGGCTTCCAATGCTGAGATTATGTTCAGTATAACATGTAATAATAACATCATCATCAGAGCTGGAAAACTTGCTTACTAGCAGACGTAACTTTTTTAAATGATGAAGTTAAAAAAAATGGTTTTCGAGTTGAGAATAATTCTGGAGGCTTGATAAACACAATTTTCGGAAACAATAGTAGGTGATCAATCCCGGGATCCCGGAAGTCCGTATCCCGAAAAAAATGTGTATTCCGAAATCCCGGGATCAATAAACGGGTGTGAAATTGGATGCCCTACCAGCAACGGCTTCTCTATGCGATGGGGACCATAGACACTGTTCAAATAAAAAAAAAATGTTTCAAATTACTATTATACATACCATAACACGAAGTTTTTTTTTATATATTATTCAGTTTTCGATAACGATTTTATTAAGTAAAAAAAAAACCCGCCTGTCAAAATGTTTGGTTTTTTACAGGCACGGCAAAATTTGGCGGAGACTAACAAAAAATCGTGACAGTGAAAAAAATGCTTATTCGAGAAACGTGATTAGGTCTGGCCTGTGAAATTGATTGATATCAGGTATCGGTAAATCCACAACTGATAAAATCGGTTTAATTGAACATGCCGTACTCCACTGGTGTGCTAAGCGCAAAAAAGGTATCTGCATTTTAAATACAAATAGTGGATATATTAAAAAGTGGAGATTATTAAAAATACAACACTTTGTGAAGTCATCTTAATATGAATAGTGTTAATGTTCGTAAAACGGTCCGTCAAATACTAACGGTTTATTTTGAACTGCACAGTTTTGAGATGGTCGTTTCGTCCAATAGGAAAGGTTTATTTTGAACCGTGCGTAAATTTTTGCAATGTTCTGATATTGTCACGTTAGAAAATTCGAAAATTCGCTGGCTTAGAGCTGAAGTATTGTATCTCCACAATCGTAATATTGAGAAAACTTAATTTGAACATTTGCAAAAAAACAAATAATCAAAGAAACTGATTATTGCATTATTTATTAATATTTTCGTCCATCGCGAACTTTATCAACTGGTTTACCATTTTATAAATGTTTCTTATGTGTAATTTATACAACAATTGTTTTATTTTTTAACACAATAAAAATGTTTTGAAGAAGAAGACAGTGGACACCTTAAAGGTGTTTTATTGTTAACCTAACTTTTCTAATCATATCCAAGAAACATATTCCAGCAATAATTTATTCTGCCCTTAAATTTGTCTAAACTAAGAAATGTTAATTTATCACTTAAAGGGTGTTCACTGTCAATACTGGTTGGAAAGACATTATATATTAAAAAGTAATGTATAAAAACCACTGTAACATTGGATTCTTTTATCAGTTGATAATGCTCATCATGAGGAAAACCGGTCCCTACCTTATAAAACAAAAGGTTTAATTTTTTTAAATATAAATCTTTTTTAGAACCAGTGTCAGATAATTTGTATATACCGGAGTAAATGTCGCGCTATTATTTTTTTTACTTAAATGCCCAATAGCCCATCGCATAAGAAATCTTTGATTTCTTCCTTTGCAATTTTGTTTAATTTTATCATGGGGTCCGAGGCGATTCGCTAAGTATGTTATTACATGCAGTTAAATGGTTAACAATGCCTGATCGTTATCATCAGTTCACACCTCAAACCTTGACATTCAATGTCAATGGTATAACGATATTTACTCAAAGAGTTATTCACCAAGTCACCTCAACTCAACTCAATTCAACTATGTACGTATTCTTATTGTTTGAGTTGTATATCCGTGATTCATTTCGCTTCAAAGCGTGTTTTTTTATTTGTGAATGAAATAATATTATACCTGCAGACGCCTTAATAATAGCATCAGAATTTACCTTGTTTTGATTTGTATCAACATATAACGAACTAGAGATTTATGACTTTTGTAGTAATTAGAAACAAATTTAAAACTAAATTATTGTCTATTAGAATTCGACTTGATAATATTAAGTTTAAAATAACTAAGATTATTTCACTTATTGTGCTACAAACTGTGACACGTGTTTCACCTCTCTCAAAGGCATCTTCAGTGATTCTTACTTTCACAAAGCTTGTTTGAGTAAGAATGATTTTAATTGTAATATTCTAACATGATGTATTATATAAATAACAGTGGCAGTTCTAGGTACTGGGCTAGGTGGGCTAAGCCCGACCTGCATTTTTCACCCAAAACATTTGATGGCTGAATAAAAATGAACAGCAATTCGGCCGCTGAACAAAATAAATACATTTATAAGCGTAACTAACCTTTCCAATATGTCATCAAACACAAACGATTGTGTTTCAATCTGTCAAGCTTCTGTCGATCGTTGGGGGCTAAACTGAATCTGCCCATTACGCATACTTATGCATTGAAACACAAATACCAATATCGTTGTATTGTATGAAAGTGACAGGTATTGACTCTCACTGACAGTTCTGTAGTGCTCTTTGTATTTGTTATTTCACTTTGAAAGAGACGAATTTAAGGGTTCCGTATTCTATTATTTCTTATTTACATTATAATTGATTTTATTATATAATAATTTATGCATTGCATAGTGTCGTAGTATTTGTTAATTTGCTTGCAGATTAATGTATAAGGTGAAGTGGAAATATGCTTTTCTCTACCCCACCCAAGATTTTAGGTCAGGAACCGCCACTGATAAATAAAAACAAAAACGCGAAGCAAGGAGGGGGGGGGGGAGATAGAAAACAAACATACAATGATGATACTATAAATGAAAATTAAATTAAAAAATATTAACTAATGAGTTGCATCATATTGCAAGAGTATAATTGGCATAAGTGCATAGTTGGTCATGATCATACTAAATAAATGTAGAATTTGTACAAAAAATTGTTTTATTTTATTAATAAAATGCTTTTCCGCTAATTATTATTGACAGAGAACACATTAAAAGTGAATAAGAATAATAATTATAGTTTTTATTTCGAGAGACAAATTGAGACCAACTTTTCGAGAATTTCGCACTTGGTATCTTCACTCCCGAAATCCCGGGACTAGTACTATAACAATTCAATAATATTGGACGGAATCCGGAATCCCAGGATTGGAAGATTGGAAAGATGGAAACGTCTTCCTGCTTTACTAACTTTCTCATAGATATTGAAAACAAAAACAATTTCAGTGGTGTTTAATAACGATTGATGCGCATACTATATAAATAGGTAGAATAAAGTACATTTATGTGTCTCCTGAAAGCTCGTTCTTTTTGATATATGTACATACAAAGTTGCAGAAAATTTGCGACATTTTATAGATATTCTAAGCTCTTTTTTAATGGTCTTATTTATTATGTTCTCAATATACATCGTTGAAGAGATATGATCTCCATTCTTCAATATGATACAAAAAATGTCTTTATTATTGGGAAACGTTACCATATTATTTGGATTATTTATTGATTTGGCATTTACTCCATTAATTCCATTTTAATAGGGTAAAAATATCAACGTATTTCTGTTCTACAGTTTTTTATATTTTATGCGTTGATAGCTATTTCAGTTTTTACCATCGTTAGAACGTGCTTAAACGTAAATTTGCTCAGCTATATTGGCTAAGAAGAGATACACAATGCATCATATTGTTCACTCTTACATACTAATTCAAATTATAATTACAATATTGCACTTATTAAATGTGATTTTAGTGTTTCAAAGAACGATAAGCAGTCTGGGGTTTTTAAAACATTTATTAGGATAATTTAAACTGATATTTATTATTAATTTTGCTACATTAAATTTATTAACTATGGCTTTAATGTTTCGAAAAACAATAAGCAATATGGGATTTTTCAAGTTAAATTAGGAAAAATTATATTGATATTTATTATTAATTACATTAGGGGTTTTAACAACGGTGATGGATTAATAATGGTAAAATATTATTTGGCTTTTGTCATCGCTATCATTACGAATGATTTCTTTTAATATTGTCTTCGTTTCCAAAAAAGACTACTTTGATCATTTTGTATGGAATAATTGCATGAACTTTTTTAATAAATCAAATCATATAGAATTAAAAAACAGTTGAACCATACAACTACGGTCTGATTCGCGAATTCTTTGTTTGATGAATTATTTACTATCATATTTTTTTTTTGCAAAGTTACAACTGACTTTTATGACCTTTACCACTTGTGCTCAGCGGCAAACAATTTTTGAGACGTCTACAACAATTATTAATGTTATAATTACGTTTTATTACATGTAACAATAATTGAAAGTGAATAAATGACTCAAGAATTCGTGTCTACATTATAACTGATTGTTAATATTGAAAAATACGACAAAGAGACAGTAGCGTAGATATTATTGTAAAATAAGTTTAAAATATCGATATATTAAGTTAAAAAAGAATTGGGGAAACTGATTGATAGCTATTTAGTTTCACACCACCGTCAGAACTATGTTTGAAGTGATGGACACTAGGGCATTCAATCCAGGACTCTTTTTGTGATCACAGGATTACAGGATTCACAAATTTTAAAATCCCGTGATTGATCATTCACCATAAATTCGGGATGTGGAGTTTCGGGATACTAGACTCGACCACTGTCAGAAAATGGGAGATTTAAAATTAGTGTACAAAAGAATGTGGAATACGAAATTTTGGGATCCGGGATTGGAAAACCTTATGGACGCTTATCATCTTTAAGGCTTTAACTGTCAATTATTGGTAGAAAGGCATTGTATTAAAAAAATAAAATACTTTTACTCAGCTGAAAAACAAATGAATTTTCCCAGCTCGCTTTTCATTCGATTACAAGGTACAAAGAGATGATTATTAAGATCAGCACCGATTTTTTTCTCGCCACAAATTTAATTGAGATTTAATCAAATTGAAGTACAAAAAATAAAATAAACATTTGTACTAATTAGCAATTTTGTTTATTAATATCAGGACCGGTTTCTTTTATAAAAAGCACAGTGGCGGATTAATCACATGAGAGGCCCCAGGCGCAATGAAATTTGGAGGCCCTGTTTTTCGGATACCATGAAAATGTAAATAATAAAAATAAATCAAAATCTGAATAAAAAGTATATGGGTTATACAAAATGAGTTATTTTTGAGGCCCGTGAAAATCGGAGGCCTCAAGCGCGCGCCTCATTTGCTTATAGGGTAATCCGCCACTGCGAGCAATATCAACTGATTGTGGATCAATTGACAGTGCTGATGAGCAAAACCGATCCTGTTCTTTATAAATAAAAGTGGGAATTAGTACACATGTATATTTTATTTTTTGAATATTACAGCCAAGATATCGCAGAAATTTCTTTCACAGAAACTTTAAAACGTAAATATCTAAACATATGTTGACTTGTTCCCGTCTTAAACGGGTGTCTGGATATGCACCAATGATTTGTACAATTGTTGTATCTTCTACTTCCCTGCACACAGGTATCACTGTGTAATATTGACAAGCTGGTGTGAAGTTTTTTTGTTGGATTCTTGCTTACTTCCCAGGTCAAGAGGTGATTAGACAAAAGGCAGCCATTTTGCGACTACTTGTTTTGTAACGTCGTGAGGTCGAGCCTATTGTTTATCAAGTTACATACGATAATGTATAATTATCATTTATGCTGAACACATGACAGGTGTGAATTTTAAATGTCATAGAATAAATATTTGATAAAATATCGACAATCTTCATATTAGTCTTGAATTATCATTTTATGATTATGGTTTTCTAAAACGAATAGTAAAATTAAAATTTATTTAGAATTTTGATGATTATCCTACTGCTTATTTTATTAGTAGTTTTTGACAACACATTTGACAGATGTCACTTTAACAACATGGCTGCTATAACCCAGCAAAATTTCGAGCGTCCTTTTTTAAAGACCCTTCAGTAACTAGAATGATCTGATATATGTATACAGATAGTAGGTTAAACAGAAATGATCGAACAAATCAATAAGAAGGTCAGAGTCGGTTTTTAATTTAAAGCAGGAATCAAATTCGTATTTTTTTTACCCGGCTCCACAGCCCAGCTTGTTTTAAATAAAGTATACCATTGTTTGGGTTTTTTTTATCATTGAGGGCTCGCAATATGTTCAACCTCTCTTTTTTTAAGAGAGTAAGATAGTTTTTATAAAGGATATGGCTAAGACAGGACTAGTGGTTGGCTCTAATAAACTATTGCTAATCACTCTCGCTACACTCCGTTATTTTAGGATTGGAATTAAAGAGTGAAAGGGATTTTCTAGACATCACAAACATCCACCATGCCTTCGAATAGAAATCGATAAATCGATTGAAAAAATGTTGTCCGTAATAGAATTCGTACTCGTGAGGTCCAGCGTGAAAGCCAACGACGTTAACCACGGTGCCAAGAACCAGGCTTGGTTTACCGTGATTTTATTCAGTGATTGTAACACAGCGAAATGAATTAAAAACGAGATTAATATAAAATTATATTTAGTAACCCCACTTGCTGTGTTACAAATCGTTAGCACGTTGTAAACATGACAAAACAATTAAAATACGAAAAGATGAATACAAATATTAATGGTTCTAAGAAATTTTATTAGGACTTGTGTATAAATAAATTGACATACATATCGACTAAGTATTTTGCCAAAATATTGATTTAATACAAGGAAAAGTTTTTGGATATAGTTTCTTAAAAGTACGTATGTTTATTTGCTGTGCAGAGGTTTCTTAAAAAACAAATTACGCAGTTTTTCTTTTAAATATAATAAAGAATAAATAAATTTATCTGGCAACACAAGTTTTGGATGCTCGAACCCTAATTGAAATTCTTTAATCTTTATAATTCTTTCGAGACAGTTTCGGATTTGTTTTCATAATATTGTTTTTATATCGGTGAGATGCCATGTAATTAATTTTGGTTATTAATGTAATTACCATTGCAGGTAACATTATCAAAGGTTCAACATAAAAAAAACAATGAAAAATTAAGTTTTACGATAAAAATAACTTTATATCTTTCTAAGGGTAATGTTTAAATAAATTTAAGATTATTTCATATATCATACTAATCATTCAAACATGTTTGAATGATTAAATCAGGGACGGCTCTTGTATATGAGCAAATTGTGCACTGCGCTCTCATCCAAACAGTGGCGGATTATCCCATAAGCGCAAGAGGCGCACGCTTAGGGCCTCCAAATCTTGGGGGCCTCAAAGATAGCATATATTATATGAAACCTTACATTTTAATTTCAGTTTTCAATATTCATTATTATTCTACGAAGAGGTTTGCAGCACTTTTATGTTGTTGGAAAAGCAGGGCCTACAAAATTTATTGCGCCTGGGGCCTCCAAAGTGCTAAATCCGCCGCTGCATACAAACATAACATTTGTACCATTCATTTTAAATTTCTAATGTATTTCATATATAAATATTTCAGGAATAAAGAATTAATTTTAGAAGATAACATTGATAACAAAACTCTTTTTACTTCTCTAGTTTACGAATAAGATAAAATTTTATTCTAATTCATATGTTATAAATTTAAAAAATCTGTACTCCCGTATCTCCTTAGCGATATTATGTCTGATGTTGGTTCTTAAGCAGGTGAAACACGGGTCACAAGATGTAGCACAACATGACAAGTTATAAAATCGAATTTTATATTAGTAGAAAAAATCTGTTGATATACCTTCATAATAGAACATATGCTTCACACTGTCGTGCATGCATAAATAAAATAAAATGTTCTTCCGTTGAAAATGTGCAACAAAATATTTCCAGTGAATGTTAAAAATGTTATTAGTCATTGTCACGTAATAAAAACTTACGAAATGAATTATTAAGAACTCTTACAAATCTGTGTTGAATACAATAGAAAAGGAATTAAACAATGTCTTTCCTTGTATTATCGTACTGTAAAAATATAAGGATAAAATTTGCCTCCATTATTCTCATATTTTTTTCATCTCATTCGACAGTCTCTGAACTCTGGTGTTATTATCACAGTATTGAGAAATTTCCTGGAAACATTCGTCACTATCAGGAAAAGTGAATTGCTGGATGATTTCTTCATACTGTTTAATAAACGCGTAAGGGGTACTTCGTGATTGTCGGGTTGTATTGCGCAGTGTTTAGCGTTGCGGGCTTCCGTGCCGGATCTCACGGGTTCGAGTCCCAGTACGAACAGCATTTTTCAGATCGATTTCTCCCTCCCCTCCCCCTCCCCCTCCTTTCTTACCCTTCAATAACTGGGCGTAGCGAGAGCGATTAGTTAATCACTAGTCCTGCTCTAGCCTTATCCTTCTATCTCTACTATTTTTTTGTTGGAAATAGAAGTTGAGCGACTGAGCAACAAACAGAGATACCTCCATTAGAAGAGCATATGCTTCACACTAGGAGCGGACGTGGATAAAACATATAGTATATAGTACGGATCACGGTGATATTTGTAATTTTCTTTCAACATATGCTAGCTACGCACAGTTATTAAAGTATAGGAAAAGGTGGGAGGGAACTTTTAAACATCACAAACACCCATACCTTCGAGCAGTAATCGATATATCGTTAGAAAAAAGTGCTGTTCGTACTGGGATACGAAACAGTGAGATCCGGCACAGAAGCCAACAACGCTAACCACTGCGCCATAGGACCCGACATATAGTGCATAGCTGTTGAAAAAAACACAGTTAACCTAGAAATGGCAACCCAAATGAAATGAGAAAATGTCGCGTCGATACCATTTAAGAGAAGCTCTTGTGATGGACAGACATATTTATTTTCTGTTTTGAATTGTAAAAGAACTACATTTATTAGTTAGATAGCTGCAGATAACCTGTTTTGAGATGTTGGGAAAAGCAAAATATAAATGGTCAACATAGATCATGTATTATTCTTCTACTGCCCAATATTGATTTATTTTATTACAAGGTGTTTATAGGTTAAGTACTCATGGTGGGTTTAGTTGTAGGACATTGGGAAATATTTGTGTAATGACCTGTGTTTAATTCATTGGAAGTTTATCGACAAAAACATTTTTTTAATTATCTGATAATTGAACAGGAGAGAGAGTAATATTACACATATTTATGTCTATATTTAATTTTTATTTCCTCTTGTCAGAGCAATGAACTCTATGATCGATATATGTCACAATTACATAAAAATCAGCATCTCTTTGAGGTTATGAATTTTGATATTTTTCGGGTTTTTCAATAGTTTGACTTAATCTTTTTTGTATTATAAAGCCATATGGCGGTCTTTGAAGTAAAACGATTTATAATGTCAATTAATTGTGATATAAATTAATCATGCACGTAGGTAAATAAAATAATATACGCTTGATAATTGATTTAGAATATCTTAAAATTTGTGAGTATTAACACCTCCATGCCCATGATGCAATTGTAAATAGTTGAGCCATTAAGTCATTCAATATTTCTCTTAATATTGTCAATAAGTATTTATCATTTTAGGTATTCTAGCATATATACATTTTTTAAAATTATTTTTTAGCTGCTAACTTAGGTTTAAATACTGTCAATAAACAGTTAAACTGAGATGCTATCATAGCAGAGAACGTAATTTTTTAGGATGGCATGTTACGGGTTAAAGCATTTAATCTCGGACCCTTTTTAGGATCCCGGTATTTCGGGATTCAGAACCTTTAATACCAGTGGCGGTCGTAGAGTGTTTTTTTCTTCATAATTTTGTACAAAGTTCAGTAGTAATTAATTCTTTTTTAAGGCAGTATAATAAAAAAGTCTTAAAAAAATACACGGGTTTTTACATCTCTACTCGAATTGATCTCAAAAAACTGTGGCTTAGAAAAAAATACGTCCCCTGGGCCGTTAGCTGTAATGCCAGTTATTTTGTAAAAAAACGAATTTAGTGAGAATGAAATATCGAGATTGAAAATTTATGAATCCTGACATCCCGGGAACACAAAAAGGATTCACCATCAGATACCCTAGCGAGAAGGTAAATATATATAAAAAAAAATCCATACTTTTGAGACAAATTTTACAACTGTTTTACATCAAAAGAAACATCTTAGTATGTATTATATATTAAAAAAAGGTTTGAAACAAATTCGAGTATTCGGTATCCATTGTGCAGAAGTATCCTTGATACAGATTGAGAGGAAAATCTTTTCTAAGTCGAAAGGATTTACAAGTTAATTTATTCCATGCGTGTCCTTCCATTTTATTACAGGGGTCGGGCTAACATAACTTTTTGTTACTTTGAATTATTTGCGGTTTATTGTAATTTATAATAGCGTGGGGTGGGTTGCTGGCAACTGCTACCAAAGAAATAAATCAGCAAATCTCGCGGTTGATTTAATAAAATAATACTCAGGTTGTAAATTAACTTTTAATAAAGTTCATTGAAACGTTGGTTTCATGTCACGATATAAAAAAAACCTTTTAACAACGGGTACGCTTAGCCAATAAAATATATTATAATCTCATATATTATGTTATAATATATGGGTAAAGAGTATGGCGGCAGCTTTGTGGATAAAATTGATAACTTTGTTATTCCACCTGCTGCGTTTTGCTTCCTTGAAAATCATCCTTAACCCTTCTCTTACTATGCAAAAAAAACACAAGCTTCTGAGCTGTGTATACGTTACACATCAGGCAAACGGAAGTGAATCATGACAATTGTATAACAATTAGGGATTCTGTGTCGAGACGTCCCGGGACTTTTGAGCTTTTTTGCTGTCGTAAGTCCCGGGACTTTGTTGTTAAATGTCCAGGGACTTAAGACAGCCAAATTTTACATTTTAATTTTGAAAAAACCATTCTAACAAAATAAAATTGGATGCAAGCAATCGCTAATGTGACCTAAAAAGTTAATTTTGATTTAAAATAAATTTACATTGGTGTCTATCCTCGAGATTAGTTATGAAAAAAATGCATTATATTCAGGCTAAGGATTAAAGGCCGGGGTTTTAACAAAATTAAGTATGCATATATAAAAGGGACCTTATGAAAGAAACAGCTGTTTAGATTTATAATTGTAGAAGTTTCAAATAACATCTATTTATATATTGTAATACGAAACAACCATTTTCGATGGGTAGAGACATGCAGAAATACAAAAAAACTTAGACACGTGTTCGCTTAAGCTTGGGATTCACAGAATTCCAAGAAATAATGAAGCCGATAGTTATTTCTCGAAAATTATGTTATAAATCAAGGCGGATTATAAATGTTTTATTATCAACAGTTCAGCTGGGACTAATTGTTTTTCGAAAAGAATAAAAGAAAGATCAATGTTTTGGAAAAATAATGTTGCAACAACGTTTATTACAAAAATAAGAAATCGGCTGTCTGATTCGTCATTAAATTCATTATTATTTTTAATATCATATTTTGATAAGCAAAAATAAAATATTAACTTTTGTGTAAATAATACATACTATGTATGATTTGAGGTTCTGATTTTATTATTTAATTAATTTAATATTTTCATTATTAATAAATAAATGTGTTCAAAAGATGTATTTATTTTAATTAACGCATAATTTCGACGGCCTTTTAAAATACTTTACCATCTACATTAAAATACCTTTAACTGCGTAAAAAACGCTCAAAAAAAATAGTTTAATTGAAACAAAATATTAAAAAACGTTTAGGAGAAAGATATCTCCATTTGTGTTCTTAGAAATTTGTTTAAATCAATTTATATTCGTATAAAAAATATAACTGTAGCAAAAACAAATTACAAAATATTATAATTAAATGTTCATACCTGATGTTGTTTTATTTACAAATGTTTTTCACTATTTTTCAGCTGTATTGTGATTTGTGAAGTAACGGTCATAATTTTACCCAATTCATTGTTATTTTTTCAATACATGTATCGTTATCATCCCTTTTTAGTACATACATACATATATTTAATTTTAATAAATTTGTAATTTTATTAAGGGGAAATAAAAGTCCCAAGTCCCGGGAAGTCCCGGGACTTTGACTTTATCACAACAATAATACAAGCAGTACTATATATAATTGTCATGATTCACTCCTGTTTGCCTGATGTGTAACGGATACACAGCTCAGCAGCTTCTACTTTTTTGCATAGTAAGGGAAGGGTTAAACTTACTCTGTTGCAGCATTATTTATTAATGAAATGCATTACTTCAATTGATTCTATTTTTTTAATTGAAAATTATTATTGTGTTTTTTTCTTTTTACTGGACATAGGGTGGGGGATTGATATAATAAAAAAAAACAATTATCAATGAATAATATTTCAGTATCAGTTAGGTTTGCCAACTTTTTCTGTGATTATTCCGGGACGAATGTTTCAAAATTGAACATCATCATCATTATTATCAGTCAGACATTACCTAGTTTTCTGAGAAAACTTTTTATTCTAACTATTATAGAAACACAATTACATTTATACATTTCTTTGAAGATAAAAAGTGCCTGAATTCACTTCTTGTCAAGCTATTTACAAAAGTTTTTTTCTAATCTATTTCCGTTCCTTAAATGGAGAATATAGTTTTTTTATGACGACAGCTCTTAAAATAAACGTCTTTGGAGAGGATATATTATGGCTTAAAGTATATTGTCTATGGTGTATACGTCGTCGTGGTGATTAAATACATGTATGTTTATTATAGGAAGCTTATAAACATTAGTAATCAACTTAATAAACTCGCCTTGTTTGCATCCAATAAAATCAAATAACGTTCGTTTGAACAGAGCACTGACCAACATAACCTTAACGGGTGACGTTTCTGTGACCCCTCGTGCGTTCAAGCAAATGTTATGGAACATTGTTCCCGAAACATAACGCAAATGTTCAGGGTTATGTCCCAGGACATTTGTTCTCAAGTGGATTGCTAGCTTTATCTTTCTATCCTCTGCTCTCTTCGAATAAGTGCGGTTGAACAACTGAGTAACAACCAGCTTGAGATAAACTCTATTAAGATTACAAGTATAGGAGTATGGTTCTATCATCCTTCTTTCAACAGACGTACGTCCAGATCTTGTTAAAAACTCAATACTAAATTAGTAAAGTTATTCATATCCTCTAGATTAGGAGCGTACACGATTAAAAAAAAAATTTCAATGCACGCCATTTGTTATTCGACGTTAAAGTTGATAAAAAAACAAAGTTTTTTAGAGCAATATTATATTGTTTATAGATATAAATGTATGATACCCTTTTAACAGTGTTTAATTTATGGATTTTACCACCTGGCAACTCAAACAAGATCAATTGACTTACGAAGTGAAACAAAACAACGATTGATTAATTTACGATCTGCATGCTTGTCGACTGACACTAAAACAAAACTTTACGTGGGCTTAGGAACATAAATTGCAAACAAAATTAATATATATCAAACAGGCAATGTTTTGAATGTGTAAAATAAAGATTTTTTGTTATTATTGTTCGCTCTCGATTATATTAAAAGCGAACAATATTGTACAGAAAAATATTGCGTGCCAATTCAAATTGTAGTCTGCATGGCCGAGTGGTCAACGTCGTTGGTTTCGGCTATGGAAGTCACGGGATCGAGGGCCAGTACACCTAATTCTCATTTTGCACGTGGTTTTTTACACGGCTTGGATGTAATGGACCGTCTCTTTAATTTCTTATGAACACTTCATTTTTTACACGGTTTTTAGCATAGAACGTATCCCCTGTGCAAAAAGAGAATTGGACGGACAGTTTTTATAAATTGATTTATGAATTTCTGTTTAAAGGCATGGGTGTATGTGACGTATTAATTTTTAAAAACAAAAATAAAAATATGTGGATGGTCTTTGAGCAGAACTGCTCTCGGCCTAAAATGATTCTTATGTATTGTTTCGTAATAATTAAGAAGGTAATAGATTGTAAAACTGTGATGTGTGCCTACCTCGCTGTAAAACTTTTGAGATGTTTTGCGTAGTATTTATATTCTGATATAGCTGCTCAAGATGATGTCTTTTGATGCCGTGGGGAGCAGAATCGGGCAGCTAGTATGTATATATTAATAATATATTTTTTGTAACGTATTGACAGCTATCACTTGCAATAATTCTATTACTATTTTTGTGTACAGCCTGGCTAAGGCTTGTGTTTTCATTGTAATGCACACACCTTGTATTGATACTGGGCAATTCGTAGAATTTTATTTTGAATAATGTATTAAATTATAATTCAGTTGTATATTATTAATAAATGACGAATCTGTTTTGGATTTTGATTGCTAATTTATCGAGATAAACAAACCTTTTGAATAAAATTCTTGTTAAATTTATTATTGATGATTTTTACAAAAACAGTCGTCATAATTATTGACTTTAGATGTCATTAATTGCGCTTTATTAATATCAAATATTACCCGATGAGTTTTTTTATGTTAAAATATTGATTAGATTATGGGTTTGATCATTGACTTCGACTCGTCCACAGACGTCAGTTAGAGCAAGTTAATCAGACATTGTGCAAGCGTGGCAATTAGGTATTATAAAATATATTATATATATAATTAATACAATTGCCGGTCAGTGGCGTTGGTTACAGAGGTCACGGGTTCAAATCCCAATACGAAAAATATATATATATTGATTTTTTTTATAGATTTCTGTTCGAAGGCAGGCATGTATGTAATGCAGGGATGTGGAGTCGTGTAAAAAACGATGACTCTGACTCCGACTCTAGCTTTAAAATAAAAAACGACTTTTGTATACATATGTATTCCATCACATCATCTTTAGTTAGCCAAGCATGCAATGTCAACATTTTTGAATATTATGTTTGAATACACATCATTAAATATATTTATTTTTTTGACTCCGACTCCGACTCTACATCCCTGATATAAATTCTTGAAAACCCCACTCCCACCAACCCTATCCTAAAAAACGAGGCATAGCTAAAACGATAACCACAAGTACTGTCCCCAGCCTTGTCCTTTTATACCTACTCTCATTGAAAAAAAGAGAGGTTGAGCAACAGGTTAACAAGCAGTTCTCGTATAAAAGTCTACTGTTAAAATAAACAGGTAGTGGCTAAGTAATCGGTCTCGCTTTAAGAAGGTGGTTAGGAGAGAATTTTTAATCATCAATTCGAATAGAAATCTATATCAAAAAATGCCGTTTGTAATAGGATTTGAACCCGTGTGATTCCACACGGAAGCCAACAACGTACCTATCACTTCCCCACGTACCTGACAATAATTTATTTAGCGTAATCTTATTTATTGCACGAATGCTTGTAAAACTAATATTTTTTATAAATTTCATAGTAATTAAAGCTTTTTCATCCTTCATACAGAACATATTAATAATTTTTCGACTCTGTCATGAATTGATGTTTCTATATATGTAATTACTTTAGTAAAAAAAGTATAGAGAATTGAATACATATCACAATTTAAACTATCAATTTGCGGTTAGCCAGTTAGTGTATGTCAGCGGTTGCCAACCGGTGTTATACGAAGTTGTTAAAGTAACGAAATTATCAAGAATCATGATACAATTTATTCAAACTGATTGGAAATCTAGGAGAGATTTCGATGCCGAAAGATGCCGAAAGGCAAAACCCGGGTCGTTAGTGACAACATCTGTGGGAGTATACATAATTTGAACGATTCAAATTTAGGAGAGATTTCATTTTAGTCATCACAGACACTCATGCCTTCGAATGGAAATCGATTTAAAAAAATGCTTTTCCTACTGGTACACGAAACCGTGAGATCCCTCACGCAAGACAACGACGTTGACCACTGCGCCACGCATTTGATGCATTATATACAATTTATTAATCTAATATAAGTAAGTATATACACAAATATAAATGAGATGCAGGAACCCATAACACTTTTATATTATTTAACTTGACCCAACCTAACCTAACAGCGTATTTGAGTCAGCTTTGGACGTAATTATTTTTTTATTTAGATATTTTACGTTAGGTTAAGCCAGTGGTGCGGAAACTATGGCTCGCGAGCCACATGCAGCTCTTTGGCTCCTTGAGTGTGGTTTTCCACAAAACACCATATAAAATACGATATAAGCATCGTGTTACACGCGCAGAATTCGATTTTCGGTCTTAAAACTTAGAGCTGGAAGGGGCGATCTCAGTGAACATACATGAATAAGATTGAAGACCTTTTAAGCAGACGACAGCTAAGGAGTACCCTAATCAAGTTAATAACAATTTTAATACTACATTTATAGTTAAAGTTTTAAAAAAATGTCTCTTAAAAGAAATTTTAATCGTTGTATAGTTAATATTTGGCTTAGTTGACTAATGAGTTTGCCGACCAATAGTTTAGGCAAATTAAGACTAAATTACTTTTTTTAAATGTCTCCAGATAATATCAAAACAAATTATGAAAATATTATAATAAATTAAAAAAATAATTTTACCAGAAAAAGCGTGTAAGTGTTCCGTAAGGACCTAAAGATTGGCGACCGCTGTTATAGATAATCATCAATTAGTATTCAAATAAAAAAAAACGTGACACTAATAAATTGTGTTTTGACTCTGAATCCATACTCTGGTACCATAAACAATAAACGTTATTCTTTTTCTCATATTTATGGCCATAAATTACTAAAGCTAAGATAAATTCGAGTCAAAAGAGTTGACAAACAAACGATATTTCTTATTTATGGATGACGTGTCAACGGACTGGATCCAGTTTGGGGAAGGTTGTCAACCTTAAAATGGTCGGATAGGAAAATAATATTTAACCACAAATGTTTGCTCGCAAACTATCTGCAAATATGTAAAATTATTATACAAACATATATACATAATTATCAGTTTTCGGAAAATATCTAGGTGGTTACATGAGTCATAAAGATATTAACTCTCGCGGCTCGGAGACTAGAAAAATACTTCTCTGTCGATGGGGGTCGTTTAGGGACCCCAGTGGTTTCCTCATTATTGGCCTTATTCTTATGAATTTCAAAAAAAAAATAGTCTAAGGGCTTTAAAATATCTCTCTGCATCATTCCTCATACATTTTTTTTATAAAAATCCGTGTTTTTTTAATAAATAATCATATTTTAAGTTGCGCGTAAAAAAGACGTCATTTCAGTGCAAATATGTATTTGCAACTGATGCGTTCACGCGTAGTTATCTTACGAACGATCGCTGATAAGCGGGCGCTTATCTCATTATCGCATCGCGTTATCGTGTATTTATATAAACTACAAAAGGTCCAAAAAACTATGATATAAGAATACCTTAACTATAAACATTGTATCACCCATATTAAAATAGATATTTAAGAATATGTGGGTATTGGGGTCGCATTTCTTGAGCTTAGAACCGGAAAAGTTAACACGTTTCTGTTTGTTGCCCGCTGTGCTCTAGTTGGTTAGAGCTTACTCTACCGATCATGTGGGTCTGGGTTCGATTCCCGCTAAAGTCAATGTTAAATTGGATTTTTTTCAATTTCAATTTTAGATCTAAGACATGCGTGTTTGTGACTTCAATTCTCCTTGAGTTAATCTCATCGTGTACCTATATCTCGTATGATCTTTCACCCTCAAAATATTTGACGCATTGGCGTGAGCTGTAATGTCAAATATTTTTTTAATTTAAAAAATGTAAATATAAAAAATATGTGTTACGTCGTTGATGTCAGTTTTAGGTCAATCTATAAGCGAACGTAATTTGTTCCAGCAATACTCAAACTATTCTTAAAATATCACGTTCATGGTATAAAAGGATAATATTATAAAGGGGTTTCAATATAGGGGTGGTTGTTAACCGAACCTCAGTTGATAATACTCGCAACGAACGAAACCGTTCGTGATCTTAAGAAAACTTTTGTAGTTTGTACTAAAATAGTTTTATTTTCTGAATAAGTAGAACAGTTTACAGAAAAATGTCTTTTTTTTTTTGACTATGTCAGGGGTGAGGAACCTTTTCATTTCTAAAGGCCACATTCATTTATCACATTCAACATAAAGCCGCAATAAAGAAAATGTTGACACCTCTCCCTTTTTTTTCGACAGTCGAACATATAATGGGTTGATTACGCTCTTTTTCTGAACGCTTGCGTATAATTTTTTGATCAAGTCAAAAGGCCGCATTAGAGTAGCCGTAAGGCCGCAGGTTCCGCTTCACTGGTTTTGACCATGGGCTCTAAATAAACAAGTGAAATTGAACTTCATACATAAAAACCTACACAGCATTTTATTTTTCTTTAATAAATTGTTTTTAAAATGCTTCAATGAGAGCATCTGTAAATGGTAATTTGTTTATATGTACATATGTCCGCTTACTGTAAAAATTTACTCTCGGAATAAAGCATGTTAAGAGGACTAGCTATAAGCTAATAACAGCAAGCGCTCTCTTTATAGAGGATAAAAAAATTATTGCGTAAGTAGAGACTAGCTGCATTTTTTTTTCATCTGTATATTTGGATATTTGTAGATGACAACAAGCACAATCTGACCAGTAACGCTTAAACGTTTTTAATGTGATAATGATGATCCATTAACCACCCTCAGTCGATAACATAAGTTAATGAAATATTATAAGCTCTTATGGGATGCGGATATAAGCTCTAATTAGGGTATGCAATCACAAACCCTTTTTATAATCCCGGGACTTTTTTCGATCACTAGATCCCGGTTAATTTTGTGAAACTATATATTTCAATCACTTCAAAGGTAGCCAATTCTTGGTCATAAGACAAAATATTACAACAATACACCTTTCACATTTTTTTAAATGATAAAAATAGAATTCGCTCATTGTGATGAAAAATAATTCCAAATAGGTTTATTCAAAATAAATTGACAGTAAATGCTTATTTAAAATCCAATTTGTGTCCGTTATTTTTTTCCATGTCCGCTCCCAATATGGAGCATATGGACTCCTAATGGAGTTTATCTCAACAGAAATGTTTCTACGAGAACTGCTTGTTACTCAGTTGCTCAACCTCTCTTTTTCCAAAGAGAGTAGGAATAGAAGGAAAGGGCAAGGACAGGACTACTGGTTAGCTAATCGCTCTCCATACGCCCCGTTCATATGATAGGATGGGTGGGGGGGGGGGAATTCAAGACATCACATACATCCATGCCTATGAACAGAAATTCATAAATCGATTGAAAAATCAACTTATAAAACTGCCCGTACCGGGATTCGAACCCGTGCTCTCCGTAGCGGTAGCCAACGATGTTGACCACTCGACCACACAGGCGGCAATCCGTTATTGCTGTGACCAAAATATATGTTTTTTGATGACTGAATGTATTTGGGAAAATTGAATGTTTGTTTTTAAATTTATAAAAAAACAGACAAAAAACAGTACAATCATTTAAAAATATATATATATATATAAAAGACCTAAAGATTCACGAAGTAGATAACAAATAATTTGTAAAAGTGACAGAATAATTTGTAAAATGAAAAAATGAAAATGAAAATGATACTAATATATATTTTATATACATAACACATGATTAATATGTATACATAATTGAGAAAAGAATTAAAAAACATGTGAAAAAAATACTTACAAATATATTTAAAAATCTCGGTGATTCTTTCAAGAAAACGTCGAAAGTTAAATTTAACACTCCTTAATTTGATAACATTATGTACCTACACATCCTCTAAAAACAAGTAACGATAATAATCAAAAATATATTTTTAAAAAAAAACATTAACATTATGTAAAATTAGTTTTAAAAGTGAATATAAATATTTTGCATTCACAATTAAATTATTTATTTAATGGACGTTATTTTAAAATACTTTTTACAGATGCCTATTTTAGGAGAGTTTTTAATTATTTAATATAAAAAAATGACGAAATTAAAATGATAGAAGCTTCATTGGCGGGGTTAATGACACTTTTAAAAGAATAATATATTGCATTTTTTTTTGTATGATATATGCAAAAATAATAAAAATTGTCTGTTTCTGAAGACGGTTTTTACAAAATTAAAATGGGAGACTAAAATATATACAAAATTGTGTATTACAAGAAACCGAAAACGAGTCTCGAAATATCGGTATTGCTATTTAAATATTTCCAGGTTTACGAGATTTTGGGTTCCCGAGTTCCCGGGTTCCGGGACTCGAAGCCCTTGTTATCATTGGATGCGGTGTGAACTTGGGAGGTATATTCTGGATTCGAATTCATGTCCCAGCTATCAAGTTGTAGAAAGAGTAACAGTATAATATACCACTTGGCAAAATGATCAAGTTCTATTAAAAGATAAAATTTTCCACTTATAAAGAAAAACAAAGGAATATTTAAAACCCGGTCTCGCCATGTATAGGTACTAGCTTATGTTGAATGTTGAAAACATCACCAAAATCATGGAATTATAGTTAATGCCAATGCGCCAAATATTTTAAAGATGAAAGATCATACGAGGTAAAACTCGATGAGATTTTTTTGTAAATCACTCGAGATCAAATCGAGATGAATTGACATCACAAACATCGACGTATTATTTCTTTTAATAGTAGTTTTAATATTCTTAACTTACCGGAAATCGAACCCAAATCCGCCTGATTGGAAGAGCAAGCTCTAACCAACTAGACGACAGTGGGTAATATATATCGACTGTGGAAAGGAAAAAGGACGTAACCCACACATATCAAATTTTACAGGAGGCGCTAAAAACGTATTTTGATGATTTTGTGACATATGCAAATTATGAATTATACAAAACCTTGAAGTGCACGGCTACTTCTAAATTGGTGTTTAATTGACATAACCTTATATTAATTAAAGAAATTGTTTCGGAAAAAACTTTATTTCAGTGTTTTTCTTGGTTTTAATTTTTTACAAGGTCATCTTTTTCAAACTTAAAAGCTAAATTAAGATACTTATTCGGCATTTTCAGCTACCCTCCTTATGATACAACGTGTGTCAAGTTGTATACATTGTGATTATCGAAAAAAAACTGTTTTGGAAAATTGAGGGTTACGTCCTTTTTCCTTTCCAAAGTCAATATTATACTAGACGAGATATATATTTTTATTGTTACGACAATCGATAAATCAATATAGAATCTAGAACTAATGGAGAATATCATCCCGACAATGTATGTGTTTTAAAAGTTTTTTTTCTATTATATTTCTTGATTTTTTTATGTTGAATTTGATGTACTGTGTATTTTTATTTAATATATTTTTAAAGTGCATGGCGATTTGGCGTCAGCTGTTATGTCATGTACTGTAATTTTAATTTTTTAACAAATAAAAATAAAAATAAAATAAATAAAAGTATTCGCGATTTTGTTTTAAGCAAAAATCGATAATTGAATTTCTAAATTAAAGAAAGTACATATATTGAATATATTTGTGTTTCACTGTCAGTTAATTTTTTTATTGTTGATTATTATCCGGATTATTCATTCTCCAGAAAAACTTCATCCACAATTAGTCCGAATGATTGAGGTTTTACTGTATATGTGTTTTATTGTTTAACACAATGCCTTTCTTCTAAGAATTAACAACACTTTAAAAGAGTATAGATATATTTTATATATCACCATATTTGATAATTCAATCGCAATATCATGTTATTAAACAGTTTATTATATAAAAAAAAGATGAACATGTCGACGGCTTAGAGCTATAATATTATATCTCCATAAATCATAATATAGAGAAAACTGAATCTGAAAGTTTGCAAATTAGATTTTGTGATAAAAAAAATGAGTGTTTATTTTTATATTATAGTTGTTTTATTTAACTTTCATATTTAATAAAAAAAATCCACTATGTAAAGTGTAAAATAAGTAAACATTCTGAACTGGAATATTTTTTTAATTTAATTTAAATTGCTAAGAAAATAAAATATCTGTGCTCTTTAAAATATTGTCTGTAGGATTTACTATTCTATATTATAATATGTATATAATCAGTGAAGTAGTGGGGCCAGAGCGCGCCTCGGTATTTCTATTAAAAAATGTTTTTACTTACTTTAAATAATTATTCGTTCGTATTAGTAAAAGATTTTTTTTAAAAATATATTGTTTTGAATAAATATTTCTACATATATTTACTATAAAGTTTCATTCTTCAGTGTGCTTTTTTAAAATGACTTTGATTATATGTTGACAAAATGATTGGGAGCATCGGTTGTCTTTTTAATGAAATTTTCAAGTTTCTAGTATATCTAAAGATGTTATTTGATTACGTTATTTCCAAACGAGAATTGTAGTATTGTGTATTTAAAATCTGTGTTTTGAGCTCAAGAAATAACATTCACCCATTTATGCACAAAAAATGGAAAATACTTAAAAAATAGTTATAAAGTTTCATTGAAAAATAACCTACCAAATTTTATTTTTCATGGCTTCGGACTTTTTAATTTAGCACTAGAGCTTCCAATCCCGGTATCCAGACCAATATGGCGATCCAGTAATCCCGACATCGCCTAATTACTAATCCCGGGATTTTTATATTCGGTATAACACGTAAAAATCCTTAAATAAAGCTAAACTTAAGCCTAACAGAATCGGAACACTCACTTGCAGACGTAACTTTTTGCAAGGATTGGTGCTTTTGGAAAGAGATCAATCCCGGGATCCCGAAAGCCAAAATTCTGAAAAAAATAAGAGTCTTGGAATCCCAGGATCGAAAAAAAGGTGTGGGATTGGATGCCCTAATTAGCACTACACCGCTGTAAAAACTTTTGAAACAGAAGGCTTGGAGATGCAAAATTTTAATTTGAATTGTTTGAATTCTGTACTTTTCCATGGGTTTTGACGTTAACGACCCAGGCTTCGCCTTTCGGCATCTTCAGGTATTTCAAGTGTACGAATGTACTTTTACTGACGCGCAGTTTGTATAGTTTATATATGAAAGTAAATTCGATCGCTAAGTTTAATTGTTATTAACACAAAATTAAAAAGGTATTTTAAGTACTTAACTCATTTTTGACCAAAATTGGATAAACAAAATACAATATTTTTGGTCTAAGTCATCGACGTATTCTTGCTTTATATTTATTTTAAAATAAAATGCCATTAACTTTTAAAATAACATCATTAATTTGATTTCTGTGTAGCAACAGTGTTACTCAATCAAATGTTTTGGACTCAGGATACACGTTAAGTGATGTAACACAATATTAAGCCAATAAAAGTCTTTTTGGGATTGAAAAATCAATGAGCATTTCTTACGTACATGCAACATTATGTTAATTCGATCGCAAATGATGTCTACTGCCAAACGAGTGGTAAAAAAAAAATATACACAAGTGAGAGTAACCATTTTTTTTTATCTCGCGGGATATGTTGCAATTTTAATTTCAAAATTTGTTAAACATCTGTAGAATGTTCTTGCTAGTTGAAAATATTACTATACTATTCATATACAATGAATTGAATCGAATTGAACTGCAGTATCTGTACATCGGCGTCTAGGAGTTAGTGATATGAACTGTACCCTAACAATCAGGTGGTTTTGCTTCCGAGTTCCAAAAATGTTAGTATTAAATTTGAGGCACCTAGAATCAAACCTCAAATTTTGCATTTTGAATACTTTTGAGTTAAGTGTATCTAAACGCATCAATACATACATTAATTTTGAGGTGTTCACTGTTAATGTTCAAAAAATAAAACACTCTTTTGTACATATTTCAAAATTACTTAATATCATCAGCATCAGTTTCACATATGAAAAGCATTTTCAAAATAATTAATACATGTATCAAAAAATAGTTGGGTATTACAAAATACTATCAGTATTTTTCATGGTTTAATGGTATATTTCACATCTTAAGGAATTGCTACTTTTTTCTAATACCCATAGTAATTTATAACCTTTTTATAATAACGATATCGTGCGATTTTTTCAAAACACGATTTTTGAAGAAAGTGAGTTGTGATTCTAAGCTACTCATTTAGATTTTTTTTAAACACAATATTTGAGATCTCCGACAAGGGTGTTTGTGATGTATTTTACCCTCGGGATGTTTTTGAATGTTGTTCAATTTCATACAATTATTGTCGAGTTTGTCTAGAATGATTAAAAAAATAAATATATAAAACAATTATTTGGCTTTTAGCTACACTGCCGAATACTTTCTACGGGTCCATAGTGCAGTGGTCAACGTCGTTGCCCTTTCTTGATGGATCTCACGGGATTAAGCTCATTTAAATGCAATTTTTTCAATCGATTTATGCTTATACTCTACTCTTTTCGAAAAAAAAATATAGGTCTAGAGCAGTGGTTCCCAAAGTGGTTCATACGGACCCCTAGAGGTCCGTAGAAGAATACATATAATAAATACTCCTGACACTTTGTTTATTATAACGAAAATTAAAATAAATAAAATGGTAACAATTTTTACGTCCTGAGTAAAATATAATTATAGTACAAAATAAAGCAAGTAATGACAATCACCCACCCAAGCCAATTGGGGTTGAGCAACTGAGTAAGAAACAGTTCTCAAGGAAAAACTTCTGTTGACATAACCCAATTATGGACCATATGCTCCACATTGGAAACGGACATGAATAAAAAAATCACCATTCAAGGCATTTAAACTAAATTTATTATTTCAGTTGGGGGTCCATGGTTTGGTTTTTTCTTTGAAAGGGGTCCACGAGCATAATAAGTTTGGGAAACACTGGTCTAGAGTAACAAGCAGTTCCCGTAGAAAATCTTTTATTGGATACCTCCATTAACATGCGATATGCTCCAACTGGATTAAAAAATCTTTTTTACAACTAATTATTGGTTGGTTATAATTATTAAAGATAGAATGAGGCATTTGTGCTCAAAAGCATGCATGTTTCTGATGTTTTTTCCCTTCCATCTAATAGAGTAAAAAAATACTTACTTAGTCTTACACAATTTAAGATTTCGACTGAAGGAGCTTGGTGGAATTTCAATATTAACGCCTGAAGATGTCGTAAGGCGAATCCCGGGTCGTTAATGACAAAATCTGTGAGAATGTACATAGTTTGAACGATTCAAATTTAGTCTTACTCCCTTTTCTATTTTTACCCATAATGAAAATAAGAGGTTGGGTCAAAAAAAACCAAACAGAAGATGGGAAAATACATTTTTCGTATAATTCACACTACGGAAGAATTTGTAGAAAAAAACTAGCATTAAAAATATGGTAATAAACCCAACCCACCCAATAAAGCTCTACGTAAACCGTAACATAAATAATACGCCTATATTAAATTTCGGGTTTTCTCGATTGTAATAAAAACCTGGCTTTATTTTTTCTGTACAATTCATAATCGTACTACGCATAAATATTTGTCACTGGTGTAAAAACTACGGAAGTTGATTTTCAATGTAGGAAAACCGCAGCAAATATTGTGTTTGTACATTATTTATTATTAAGAATATATTATTTGCTTTATTTTCCAGATTATAATCAAAACATCGATTCGTGTAATACGTCATGTGTGCGTGTTTGATTATTAGTAATGCATTTACAAATATAGCTATGTTTGCGTGAAATGCTGTGAATGGTCAACTGTTTTTAATAAATTTATAGATTTCCATGACTTTTTCAACCTTCAATTTGAATAGTTTGGTGGGTAATGCTCAGATCACAATGTCCACTTTCAATGTGTAGCATATGGCCTTCTAATGGAGGTATCCAAACAGAAGATTTTCTATTAGAACTGCTTGTCACTCAGATGCTCAACTTCTCTTTTTTCGAAGAGAGTAAGGACAGAAATAATAAGGCTAGGACAAGACTAGTGGTTGGTTTATAACTCTCGTTATATCCCATTATTTTAATACAAGAATGGTCTATCATTCTACTAGGGGGAAATATTATTTTCGGTATGATAATATTAAAAAATGATCGAATATGAGCCGTTCCTAGAAAAAAAGAAAAAAAAGTATGGAACCTCTTTGGTGTATACCAAGGGTGGGAAACCGTTTAATTTCTAAAAGCCACATTTATTTATCGGATTCAACATAAGGCCGTAGTAAAGAAAACACCTTTTGACATTTTTTTTGTTAAAGGTTGGAAAATTAAAAAAAATTGGCACAAGTCAAAAGGCCGCATAAGAGTAGTCAAGAGACCGGAGGCTCCCCACCACTGGTCTATAGCTCTCTTGCACAGTCTCTTACACAGCCTATACACAGTGATGTAGTGGGGCCAGGTCGGCGACCTGGCACCTGAAAATGAGCCACGGCGCCGCTCTGCTACCTTTTTGAATTATAACTTAATTTTCAAGTACACATGTAACGTGAAGAAACACCA